>CM062391.1:24655905-25033820 GCA_031304145.1 Cardiospermum halicacabum | reverse complement strand
AAAATTGTCTTATGGAATATAAGTCTCTACTTATAGTAGTCCATAGCTAGTTCACTTGAACTAGAACTGATTTGAATTCAAATAGTAATTCTTATCAGATTACAATCTTACTATCCATTACTTAATGAACAAGTAAGAGATTTGGGCTGGGCCTATGTTGGTGGACCAATCACCCTGGCCCAATGGCCAAAAGCCCACTTCAATATTAGGCTTAGGCTTGGCCAATCCATTCAAAAGCCCCAAGTCTAACAAAAACCAATCAGCCATTGTTGTGGACCAAATCAAGCATGGTAACCATATCACTTTACAAGAATTAAAAATCTATTATTATTTTTTGTGATAATGGGTTCTTCTATCATACTCTCTAGGAATCTTGTTCTCCATGTAAAAAATAAGCATATAAACATGAAGATACATTTTGTTAGGGATATCACAGGAAATGATATGATAGAGTTTATATCAAATCGCAGATACATGTACCAAACATCTCAACGTACCTGCATTTCAGAAATTGAGGAAATTCCTTGATGTCAGGAGGATTGAAGATTAAACTAAACTAAACCATATGTGTTGTTGGTTTATTCTAATAAATATTCCCCCCCTCCCCCCCTTTATATTTATTTATTTATCATTATTAGTGGAGTCCCACGCTATTTACTATAAAAGCGAATAAAAGTTTCAGTTTAATGCAATCTATATAGAAAATAACATTACGTGTAGTATTTTCTTTTATCTTGCTTAACTTTTATCATAGACAATGTTACCCGTGATCGACTTAATCTTAACGGTTCAAACCTGAGTTGTCCGGACTACAACTTGTGACATCCCACCATTAAATCTACCCACCACTACTTGAATAAGACATATTAACAACATGCAAAAGTATTATACTAATAATTACAACTTTTTTAACAAAGAAATGGAATAAAGCCTGAAAAAGAGAGGTATACTTTATAATCCAATTCAGATATCAATATCTAAAAAGTAAACCTCATTTATCGATTATGTAGCATATATAACATGTGTTTTGAAAGTCCTAATTACACCTATAAATGCTGCACCAACCTGGAACAATCTCAAAACATCAAAGTCTATTGATATGGGTGAGAAAAGTAAAATATTGGTGATTGGAGGGACTAGAAACTTGGGGAAATTCATAGTGGAAGCAAGTGTAAAAGCTGGTCATCAAACATTTGTGTTGGTTAGAGAGAGTAATTTTTGGCATCCTGTTAAGGCAAAACTCTTGGAAGATTTCAAGAACTGGGGTGTCAATTTGATTTGTGTATGTATCTCCCATCCATATACATATATATATATATATATATTATTTTAACTTCAATTTGGTAGCTATTTATCTTTTAATTACATTGTCAAAACAAGAGAAAGCTTTGAAGAAAATATAAATAAGTGTAAATTGTGAGGCTACAGGGAGATATCATGGAGTATGAGAAATTATTGAAGACAATAAAGTTGGTAGAGATAGTTATATCAGCAGTGGCACAGTCCCGGTTGAAGTGTGATTCAAATTATAGTTGTTGGATAGACTGAGTCAATAACTGCTGCTTCACAAGTATGATAGTCCAAGTCAAATAAATCAAACTGCTTCACAAGTATGATAGTCCAAGTCAAATAAATCAAACTGTTAAAACTATTTTTCAGGATCTGTTATGATTTGTAACTTAAGTTTTGCATTCTGTTTTCTTATGTGAACCTATTTATTGGTATCTCTTATTCAACAATAGACAAGTTGTTTTTTCATCATATTTACTCTACACCAACATTGTGGTATCAGAGCCGTGAGTGAGATCAAATTGTAGAATCGTGAGTGCAAACACATACGAGGGCAAAGTGTGTGAGAATTCAAACACATGAAAGTGAAAACAGAGCAGTGAGAGACCAAACACCAAACACGTGAAGGAGTGTGTGAGATAATATATAGAGCTATTTCAATGGCAGGAAATATGCTAACAGGAAATGGAAGTGCAGCAATTATGACACAGCCTCTCATTCCTGTGTTCAAAGGTGAAGGCTATGAATTCTGGAGCATTCGCGTGAAGACTTTACTACGATCTCAGGATCTTTGGGACTTTGTTGAGTCTGGATTTGTAGAGCCAGCTGAAGGAGCAGTTGTACAACCAGATGAAACAGCACAAGAAAATAAGAAGAAGGATGCAAAAGCTCTTGCCATTATCCAACAAGCTGTGCACGACAGTGTGTTTTCACGAATTGCTGCATGTACAACATCGAAAGAGGCATGGTCTGTGTTGAAACGGGAGTACCAAGGGGATTCTAAAGTAAAGGTGGTTCGGTTACAATCTCTCGGGCGAGAATTCGAAACTCTGTTGATGACAGCAAGTGAATCCATCTCTAATTTTCTATCTAGAACTATGACTGTGGTCAGTCAAATGCGCACATATGGAGAAAATATTACAGACCAGACCATTGTCGAAAAGGTTCTTAATTTAACTCCTAAATTCGATCATGTGGTTGCAGCAATTGAAGAATCTAAAGACTTCTCCATATTTACTTTCGATGAATTAATGGGGTCCTTACAAGCGCACGAGGCTCGAATCACTCGATCAGCTGACAATGGAGAGGCGAAAGCCTTTCAAATTAAAGAAGTATCTAACAACGAAGGAGAGTCTTCCAACTCTAGAGGACGAGGCAGAGGAAATTTTAGAGGGAGCTTTCGTGCAAGAGTTCGTGGTGGACGCAATGCTGGTCGTGGTAGATGAAGGTCTGAAAATCAAATGCAAAATGTCCAATGTTATAACTGTGAAAGATTTGGACATATGCAAGCAAATTGCAAATATGGAGATCAACAAGCCAACTTTACACAAGAAATTGAAGAAGATGAAATTGCAGAAGATGAGAACAGGCTTTTTATGTGTCAGGAAAGGTCTACTAATACATCTAATAATATATGGTTTATCGACAGTGGATGTTCGAATCATATGACTGGGAGGAAATC
The DNA here is from genome assembly GCA_031304145.1 of Cardiospermum halicacabum. NCBI lineage: Eukaryota > Viridiplantae > Streptophyta > Magnoliopsida > Sapindales > Sapindaceae > Cardiospermum > Cardiospermum halicacabum. The sequence goes on along the minus strand of CM062391.1, from coordinate 25,030,849 downwards.
AATGTTTCATGAACTTGACGAAACTCAAAAACTCATAGTGCAATTAGGCAATGGCAAAGACTTAAGGGTGGAAGGACGAGGAGTGGTGCAGGTGCAGCTTGGTGATAAAGAAATCAAACACATGCATAATGTGCAATGGGTACCTGAATTAGGATACAACTTACTAAGTGTCGGGCAGTTGATGGCAAATGGATATTCTGTATTGTTTGATAACGACGCATGTACCATCATAGAGAAGAAGTCTGGAAAAGTGAAGATCAAAATCATGAGGACAAGAAACAACATGTTTCCTTTTGATATAGCAAATTTGGGAAGTTTTGTTCTTGCAGTGACTGGAAATGAAGTTTCAAGTCTCTGGCATCTTCGATATGGCCATCTCAACAGTCGTGGTTTACAGCTCTGGGGAAATAAAGGTATGGTCTTTGACTTACCTAAAATTCATTCCATTGATTTATGTGAAGGTTGTGTATATGGAAAACAGATTAGAAAATCCTTTCTAATTGCTAATGCACGGAGAGCATCTCAAGCTCTTGAACTAGTACATGCTGACCTTTGTGGTCCAATGCAAACCAAGTCTATTGGTTGAAGTAGATACTTCTTGTTGCTTATAGATGATTTCTCTCGTATGAGTTGAGTCTACTTTCTAGAAAATAAGGATGAAGCATTTGAGAGATTCAGAAATTTCAAGGTGAAGGTAGAAAAGCAAAGTGGAAATTACATGGTCTCTCTGCGAACTGATCGGGGAGGGGAGTTCATATCTAATTAGTTTAATCAATTTTGTGAGGAAAATGGAATCCATCGAGAATTAACGACTCCTTATACACTGGAGCAGAATGGAGTAGCCGAGCGGAAGAATAGAACGGTGGTAGAAATTGCAAGGAGTATGATGCAGGCTAAAGGACTTTCCAATGTTTACTGGGGAGAAGCAGTGGCAACGACTATTTATTTACTTAATTTATCCCCTACAAAGGCAGTTTTGAATAAGACTCCGTTTGAAGCTTGGACAGATATTAAACCCACTGTAAGTCATTTACGAATTTTCAGTTGTGTTGCATATTCTTTAATCAACTCATGTGCACGTCAGAAACTTGATAAGAAGTCGGAACGGTGTATCTTTATTGGTTATTGTTCTCATTCTAAAGCTTATAGACTCTATAACCCCTTAACTCAGAAAATTCTTATTCGAAGAGACGTTGAATTTGATGAGTTAGCAAGTTGGAAAACAGAGCAGAGTAATAATGTTATAAGCATTCCATTTGTTCAAAACCAAGCATCCAGTTCATCTTGCACAAATACAACTAATCCATCAAATGTTGAAGCAGATTCAATGCCGCCCTCGGTACCCCTAATCAGCTCAGAATCTACACCAACAAGTCACAGAAGTTCTGCTTTCATTGATAACTCCTTAGAAGGTACACCACCTTTAAAATTTCGATCTCTTGCAGAACTGTATCAGGATGAACAATTTGCACTTAGCGCCATGGAGCCCACGTCTTATGAAGAAGCAGCTGACAAAGAAGAATGGAGAAATGCTATGGAGGAAGAATTAAGTGCAATTGAAAGAAACAAAACATGGGAGCTGGTAGAACTTCCAGAGGGAAAACATGCAATTGGACTCAAGTGGATCTTTAAACTTAAATTTGGTGTGGATGGGATGATTCATAAGTACAAGGCTCGTTTGGTAGCTAAAGGTTACTCACAGAGATAGGGAGTCGATTTTGAAGAGACATTTGCACCGGTGGCACGATTTGAAACAATCAGAGTTGTTTTGGCTCTAGCTGCACAATTACAATGGAAAATCTATCAGTTTGATGTGAAGTCAGCCTTTTTAAATGGAGAATTACAAGAGGAAGTATATGTGACGCAGCCTGAAGGTTTTGTCATCAAATATGATGAAACAAAGGTCTACAAACTAAAGAAAGCGTTGTATGGGCTAAAACAAGCACCACGTGCATGGTACGGTCACATTGATGGATATATTCAGCAAGATGGATTTCATAGAAGTGCACATGAGCCTACACCGTATGTCAAGAAAGAAGGTACTGATCTTATTGTCATTTGCATGTATGTTGATGATATTATATATACTAGTTCTTCAGAATGCATGATAGCTGATTTTAAAAGAAGAATGATGTACGAGTTTGAGATGTCAGATATGGGGAAGTTACATTACTTCCTTGGGTTGGAAGTACAACAAACAAAATATGGTATTTTTGTTTCTCAAAGGAAGTATGCTAATGATCTGCTCAAGAAAATAAGAATGAGGAATTGCAACTCAGCTGTCACTCCGATTAATATCAATGAGAAGTTGCGATTGGATGATGGTGAAGCATTAACAGATGCAAAGCAGTATAGAAGTTTGGTTGGTGGACTTTTATATTTAACACATACTCGCCCCGATGTTGCTTTTTCTGTTTGAGTTGTTTCAAGATTTATGCAGAAACCTTCTAAAACTCACCTTGGAGCAGTAAAGAGAATAATGAGGTATATTGCTGTTACAGTTGATTATGGTTTATGGTATGAAAAGACAACAGTAGTAAAATTAGAAGGATTCACGGACAGTGACTGGGCAAGTTCGATAGATGACCAAAAAAGTGTTTCAGCTAATGTTTTTTCCCTTGGATCTGGAGTGGTCAGTTGGAGTTCAAAGAAACAATCGACAACAGCATTATCAACGACTGAAGCGGAATGCATTGCAGCATCTTTTGCAGCTTGTCAAGTCATCTGGTTGAGAGGAATTTTGGAAGAGTTACAACAACCTCAGAAGGATGCTACAAAGTTATTATGTGACAACAAATCTACAATTTTCATGTCAAGAAATCCTGCCTAGCATAGTAGAGAGAAACACATTGATATAAAATACCACTTCATCAGAGATCTCATTGTTAAAGGAAATCTAGTTCTCAAGTTTTGTCCTACAGAAGACCAAGTTGCTGATATACTGACAAAGTCATTGCCTCGAGAGAGATTCTGTTATCTTAAAAGGTTGTTGGGAGTCTGTAGCCTTGAATTAAGGGGAGGTGTTGAAGTGTGATTCAAATTATAGTTGTTGGATAGACTGAGTCAATGACTGCTGCTTCACAAATATGATAGTCCAAGTCAAATAAATCAAACTATTAAAACTATTTTTCAGGATCTGTTATGATTTGTAACTTAAGTTTTGCATTCTGTTTTCTTATGTGAACCTATTTATGGTATCTCTTATTTAATAATAGACAAGTTGTTTTTTCATCATATTTACTCTACACCAACAGTCCCAGCCAGATGTTCAATATAATATTATTGATGCAATTAAAGAAGCTGGCCATATTAAGGTGTGTTTGTTTCTCATGCTTCTAGTATATTATTTACATATTTTGCCATATGGAAAATACCAACAAACATGACATGTTTGAGATTTTTCCTATTTTATCATATTAATTTTATTATTATTTTTTATTTTATAATTAATATGATCCAAGAGCAGTAAACAAGACTCTCTATCTTAGACCTCCAAAGAATTTTTATTCATTTGGTGAGCTTGTTGCTTTGTGGGAGAGCAAGATTGGCAAAACCCAAGACAAAGTTTATGTTGATGAGAATCAAGTTGTCAAGATGATTGAAGAAGCCTCATCAATGGAGGAGAAAGTGATGCTGGTGGTCAATTACTCTATTTTCATGAAAGGAGAGCAAACATGCTTTGAAATTGATCCTTCTTCTGCTGTGGATTCTTCTGTCTTGTATCCTGATGTTGATTACACTACTGTGGATGAATTTCTCAATCGATTTGTTTAATTGATATCTCCATCACTTACCATATGTGTTGAAATGGTATGCTTGGAATTTGATATGGGATTATTACAAGCATATGTAATCTCCATCCTTAAATTATGTGGAGATTTAAAGATAAGTTCTATCTTGTATTGTTGTTTTGAAAAATAAGATTTGATGGTACTTTAATTTTATTTTCTCAGAGCTTCTCCCACGTATTTTCTACATCTCCATTTCTTTTTCTTGGTCATATCACTTTACATTTTACGGGAGAGTTTGTGTTTCACAGTTGAAGTCCAGAGAATTTAATTAATTTTTAATTTTTTTATTATTATATTTTAACATGTTACAAAATAAAAAATCATTAGTAACATTTGATTTTATTTTTAAAAAGGTACAAATTTTTTTTGTTAATGTTTTTATTATATAACCGAAAGTATTTATTTAATTTATAAAATATAATTTTATATAGAAAATTATAAATATTTTAAATACTTGTTGATAATTTGTATATAATTAATATTTTTATAATTTAAATATTTTATTTATAATTGTATATGTAAATTTAATTTGTTTATAATTATTAAATTTTTTTTTTTGTAATCTAGTTTTAAAATTAAAATTTTAAAACATTTTAACTTTTAAATAATTTTTATAATTAGTATTTTGATAAATTACTTTTAAAATTATAATAAATAATTTTTTTTTTGAAAAAATTCAAATTTGGTTGCATAGTATGTTGGTAAATTAAAAATAATATTGAAATAAACTATTACTCACTCAAGTAAAAGATAATACAAATACATAAATAAAAACCATAATAAAAAGTTTACATGACATCATAGAAATAAAATTCAAATAAGAAAAGCAACTTTGCTTAAAACTCGCCTGAATTACTTCCATTTCCTATAAAATGATCTGAATCTTGAAAAAATTTTAAACCACCATCACCTTATTGTCTGTTAGCAATGATTTTGTACGGCTCATTTCGATAATATTATCATAAAATTGGATCAGAAATTGCTTCCACATCCTTTTCCTGAATTCTATTCTCTTCATGCTCTTTCTTAAGTTTAATTTTTTCTCTTTCATTTTCTACTTTTAACTTCCAAAGTTCAACATCTTGTTGGTATATATGCTGATTTTCATGTATGGTAGATAAATTTGTTTCAAACATGCCTAATATGCATTCACTATTTTTTCTCATATAATCAAAATATTATTTCATTTCATCAGTTTATTTTTTATTTTTCACACCTCCCAGCAGGTCATTCAAAAGTTGCATTATTGCAATGTATATCCTCATCTTGACTTTCTAAGTTATCATTTAAATCAACATGACGATATACCTAGAGAATATGCATTACTAGAACCATATTGTGATGCATCAACTCGCATATTTCGCTTTCAGGAAGCTGGAGACTGCATAAAACCGAAAGTTTTTCCATATCCTTTGGGGATAGACTATATATGATCAAATTTGAAACCAATCATCTATTTATTATCCTCTGTTAGTAATGCTTTTGCCTGAAATAACTACATATTATATAAAAAAATTTAATTATCTTTTAAGTTAATATTAATAATTTATAGAGAAATGTATAAATAAAAATAAACAATACTTACAATATCCCGCTCAGAAGCTCCACTCCGATGTAAACTTTCAATTTATCGAATGCAACCTTTGAAATTTGAAATAGTTGCACTAATTATTTGTCATCTATATTAAAATGATTTTTTGGATCTAACATTCATGCACGAGACTGGTATTATTTTCTAGTACTCGGTCTCAATGCGTGACCAGAATGAGTCGCCCGATTAATTATTACCAATAATTGGATTCTGAGAAAAATCTAAATATGCATGACATAAATCTATGTCTTCTTGAATGGTTTAGCCTGCACTTCTTATGGAATTTTGAGAAGCGCTTACAAGTGAAAATGAAGACATCTTTTTGTGATATAAAGACTTGAAAATAAGAATAAGAATAATAGGTTATTGCACTTATGTATAAGACTTCTTGTCTTTCTACTACTATATAGTAACAACTTCCTCCAATTAGTGCGCTGAAGCACATTAGCCATTAGTCGAAAAAACATATATAATGAGTATTGACATGCATTAGTCAAATCATATCTTATTCACAAAGAATTTTACAAGCAGTTGTCCTTATCACAAGTTGTCAAGTCCACTTTCAGTCACCATAATAATTGTACAAGTTGCCAAGTTGTCTGGACATGCATGCATACGACACACTATGTAACCATTACACACACTACTTATTACTTATACTCACACTCACCTACACCCACACACATTGTATACAGAATCTTATATGGATTAGTCAGATCAGATATTTGCATACACATTATTACTTACTCACCTATTGTATAAAGAATCTTATATGCATTAGTTAAATCATATCTTTACATGCACTTTTCTATAAAAGTAATCAACTACAGTTTTTATCAATATTATGATTGTACAGGTTATATGCACTTTAAACTTTGAAGATCTCTTCACGTGCATGCATACAATATACTATGTAATCAGTACACATTACTTGTTACTCATTCTCACTCTCATCCATAGCCACACACCATACACTACTTGTTACACTGAATCTTTTCACATGGTATAATTTAGTTCCATTACAAAATATTTCAGCATTTGTTTGTATTTCCACTTTGCACGTAATCATTACACATACGACTTTGTATATCAACTAACACTCACACTCATTGTAACTTCTTGAGATTATACACATGCATGCATTGAATCTAAACAAGTACAGATTCCTCTATAAGTTTTCATTGTAAAGAAAATTAATAATGATGACAATATTGGAATACGTAAATAAATAATACACATATGTATTATTAGTGGTTTACAAATAGTACATGCCTCACATGAATATTACATATTGTATTAAGTTAAAAAAATCTATTTACATTATAATGAATTTCTCTTCTTCATCTTCATCCTCAAATGATGATAACGAATTATCTTCCATTATATTGGAGCAGGATCAATAACTTCTTGCACAACAAGTCAATCTATTCCAAATGTATAACTCTCATGACTTGGGCATTGAGTGATTAACCATGACCAAGAAGTAGCTGATCGTAATTTATGGAATGATTATTTTTTAGTATTGTCAATAAATTGAAAAACCATGACCAAGAAGTAGCTGATCGTAATTTATGGAATGATTATTTTTTAGTATTGTCAATAAATTGAAAAACCATGATAATTATTTTCAGGAATGTACCGATGCCGTTGGTAGATTTGGATTATCTACTCTACAAAAATTTCCTGTTGTTTTTCGAATGTTAGCATATGGTGTCCCGACTGACTCGACTGATGAAGATATAAAAATTGGAGAATCAACTATTGTTGAAAGTATAAAAAGATTTTGTCGAGTTATTGTTGAAGTGTTTGAAGAAAATTATTTGAGATCACCAAATGCTAATGATGTTGCAAGATTGCTTCAAATAGTTGAAAAATGTGGTTTTTCAGACATGTAAGGAAGTCTCGATTGTATGCACTGGCATTGGAAAAATTGTCCAACAGCTTGGGCTGGACAAAATACCAGCCGCAGTGGATCTCTAACAATTATTCTCGAGGTTGTTGCTGATTATGATTTATGGATATGGCATGTATATTTTGGTTTGGCAGGCTCAAACAACGACATAAAATTTGAATCATCTAACTTACTTGCTGTCCTTATTGCAGGCAATGCTCCAGAAGTTCATTATGTTTTTCAAGGAAAAGAGTATAACACTGGTTATTATTTAGCCAATGACATATATCTTAAATTGTCAACTCTTGTGCAATCTATTCATGATTCTCAGGGTCTAAAGAAAAATTTATTTGCAAAGAAGCAAGAGGCTAGTGGAAAGAATGTTGAGCGTGCATTTGAAATTCTCAAGTCATGGTTCGTCATAGTCAAGAGACCGACACGTATGTGGAACAAGCAAGTTTTACATTATATAATGAGAACATGCATCATAATGCATGATATGATAATTGAGAATGAACGTGATTTACAAGCAAATATCAGTGAAAGACAAGAACCATTGATCCTTGACGTTCAAATGTTTAATAATCCCACGGACCAATTTCAACAATTTCTAAATCGGTATAGACAAATTAGAAATAGAGAATGTCACTTTGAACTTCGAATACTTTAACTGAACATTCGTGGGAGTAATATAGTAATTCTACGGAATAAACCCAATGTTTAATGTATTACTATGGATACCATAGAATATCTTGTTATATCGTAATATGATATGAAGTATATTCATATAAATAGAATAGTGCAAAAAAAATCTGTAGATAATATGATTGTAATAAATATAAATATAATAATTCTATTAAATTTACTTTGAAAATTTTAAATACAATCATTATTTCAACCGTAAATATTATCATCTAGGAGTCATTATAATAAATAATCTAAAAATTAATTTAAACTGTAAATTATTATCTCTATAAATTATTATTTCAATTGTTAATTTTAATATTTTATTTAAAATATAAAAACTTAAATCACTCTTAAATTTATTTAACACATATAATAAGTAATAACATTGGTTCATTTATTTTTAATCGGCAATTAAGTTAATAATATTATGATGAATTAGATTATTTATAAAGAGATATAATACTATATTTTTAATATAAACTTGTTGGAATATTCATTTTAAATTCTTCTAAACCAAATTTCCCATATCAAGAAAAGTAATAATAAAAGTATTCAAGTCCACATTTTAGATTTAAGAAGCAGTTGACTTGTGGTCCACATTTTAATTTCAAGAATAAAGTCACATGGAAATATGCTCATAATAACTATGACACACTTATTAAGATTTTTTATTCAATTAAAATAAAATAAAAGAAAAAAAACAAATAACAAGTCTGATGTGAATAGTTTAAAGAGTATTGCTATATGAATCAAATTGATCCACATCAACAATATTAAATAGAAATAAAATGTCAAATTTTTCCTTCATACTATATCTACTTTTACATTTATTACCATTGGAATTTAATTATCCTCTCCCTATTTCATTCTAGCCTTTTAATAATGACATGTTTTAAAATTTGATGTCTTATTCTTTCTCTCTCTTTTTTTAAAATTATGTTTTAAATTTTATTTTGTCCTCTTCTTTTATTCCTTTTCTATTAAATGAATTACCTAAAAAAAATTTAAATGGAAAGTATAATAACTATTTTTGCTATGTAAAATAATTTTCAACAATAATAAATCTAAATATTTAAGTTTGAAATATCATCTTGATATCAAATTAAAAATGTATTATGATTTTTTAAAATTTATAATATAAAACACTAATTTTTTAAATAATATTTTAATATTTTTCTAAGGAGCATTTGCAGCTAGAATTTAGCAATATAATAATTTAGTAATATAATATTTTATTCAAGAGAGAAATTTTTTCTTAAGATTTTATCTATCGTCTAACAACAGGCCGCCTGAAAGAGATTCAATCAATACAAACATATTTATGTGGGAATGAGTGAAATTTTATTTGGTTAGAATTTATTTTTTAATACTATTTTTATTTTATTTTATTTGTATATTTTTTAAACAATTTCTTTTAATCAATAATATTATTTACATACTACAAGAGATTCTTTAGAAAGACCCTAAGATAATTTTACTACATTTTTATTTATTCATTCATTTATTTATTTTTTTGGATAAAAGTAAACTTAATTCCAACTGAAACACTCATAAAAAAAATGAAATATAACTTACAAGTACTTAAACCAGCCTCACATCAGTCTACCAAAACACTATATTGATATATATACATATACTATATTGATATACATACACTATATATTATGGATAGTCCCAAAACACCCAACCACTCATGAATTAACGATCAAATTTGGCCTAAACCTTAAGTCCGCACAGTCTATATGCCCAACCACCATATGATCAGTTAATTTTGTGGAGATCACTCTATGATAACTTTTGGGATCATACTCTTATCTCTTCCAACTGACCTTCCTCAAGTCGCTATAAATAGAAGAGACATCCTTACTCTAACTCATTCAATATCCATTTATCAAACTTCTACCAAAATTACTATTCACTAGTAAATACAAATTCCGAGGATATAAAAATTCAAATGATTTTAGTCCATTTTTCTTCTCCATACTTGTGATCTAAGTTTAAATATCCAATTAGTCGATACTAACCCATCAAGTAATAGCACTTTACTTGTTAATTTTATTGTAGACACTTTACCGGGATTTAAGCCTGTTAAAATACGGGTGAAAATTCAATTTCAAATGTAACAATACTGCAGAGCCTACCATTTCATGCCCACTCTTATTGTCTACCTTACATGACAATACATGATTGAACAGATATTTCATAATTATTAATATTAATGCATTAATTTTTCTATCCAACCAATTTTTGTCATATAAGGTAGACAGGAAAGAAAAATAAACATAAATCAGTAGGCTCTCTGTCATCACTCTTTGAAATAAAATTATATAAATAAGAACACATATTAAAATATTTTTTTAAAAAATTATAAATACATTTCAAATAATAACATTTGTTTAATATTAATGTGTTAATAAGAGAAAAAAAAGATGTGACAGAAAAAAAAAATCAATCTCAAATTCAATATGTACACATAATTAATTATTTATTTTATAAAAAAAATTATTGATAACTTAGTTATTTAACTTTTTAATATTTCAACAAACACATTTCAAAATTTTTAATAAAAATAGAAATCGTAAAAAAAAAAAAAAATTGAATAAAAGAAGAAATAAATTACATTTAATAAAATATACTCCATTAAAATATAGTGAGTTACCATTAATAATAGGTATTAATATGTTGTCATGATACATGAACTTAAAATTGTATTTTTATTTTATTTAATAAGGGTAGAGTTGGAAAAAGTAATTGATCCAGATCAATTTCATCTAAGGAGGGGTTTTGTAGTTTTAAAAGGAAAGAGACATGGAAAAACACCTTCATCAATTAATTGTTTTGTTTAATTTTATGGTAGTTGAACACATGTATTATGTGGTATATAATAAAAAGATACTATTAGTTTTTACAATTGACATTTTTATTAAAAATAATATTATTTGAATAAAATTATTGGATTTTTCTATATGGAGTATAATGTGAGTGATGGTATCTTATTTTGTGTGATTAAAATGATATGGAGTATAATGTGAGTGATGGTATCTTATTTTGTGTGATTAAGATGATATTGATAAGTGAAACTCTAATGAATCTAGATCTAATTAGTGTTGATATTTTTATTAATGAAATATGATTTAAATAAATAATAACATTTATACATACACATAATTTTTTCTTACAAATTACATTCTCAATAAATGTTATTTAATAATATGAAATAATAAATTTGGTTTATATGTTATCATCTTAACAAAATATATTCCGACATAACTATAATAATATTTGAAATTATATAATATAAAATACAATTTAATATTAATAGTTATTCATTATATTATAACCCTTTAATATATAAACTTAATTAATAAATATTATCCTATTATAGTTATGTTTATTAAAATTTAAAATGAGGATCATCTTTTAAACCTATCATATAAATATTTAAAAAGTAAAATAAATTCTTATAAGTTTGAATTAATTTTATAAATCAATTATAAAAAAAATTAGAAAAATAAACATTTTTAATATTGGGCATACTTTTTTAAATGAACCTTTTAAAAATGGATTTATAAATTTAAATTAAATTTGATAAAGTTTAAAAATAAAAAAACATATATACATATATTATTTTTACAATATTACTTCAATTCAAACACATCAAATTTTTATTAAAAATTATACTAATTGTAATTTAAAGCATGTGATCATGCAATTTGTTTTATTTACAATTATGTTATGGGATACTATTTATTAATACATTTAAATATTGGAGATAAATATATATTGTTTTCTCAATATAATTGTTATGGTACACTATTTATTATATTATAATAATTACAAAAAGATATTTTATTAATTTATTCAATATAATTTATATTATTACTTTATGGGAAAATTTTATTTTTATTATTTTATAATTATCATTTATATTATATATGAGTTTCAAAAATTTTAAAAAACAAACTTTTAAAACTTGACTTCTAAAAACTAAATTAAATTGACTATTTTATCCATCGCTAATATATCAAGGTGATATGTGAAGTTAAACAAGGTGATTTGTGAAGATGTGAATTAAAATTTGAGTGACTAAAAAATAAAAATAATTTTTTTTTTGTTAATTTTGAATTTTTAAACTTTATTTAGTTTATTTTAGTTGTTGATTATAAAAATTTATATTTTATTTTATGTCTCATATGATATATATATGTTACGAGACATTACCATACCATATAATGAAGTAGAAAATATATATAAAATTTACTAAGAGAAAAGTATAATTATAATAAAAAATCAATTTGGATAAAAGATAAATATGTTAATAAGAGTATGTTTGGCATTAGATTTTCAATTATTATTAGATCAACGTGTTACATTGAATGTTAATAAAAGATAATTATGTAGAATTTTAAATAGCGTTATCAGATAGCTTTAAAATTAGATTTTAAATTAACTACTAAGTCAAGTGTTAGATTGAATGTTTTGTATTAATTTTAATTTTTAAATTAGCTGTTGGATATAAAATTACTAAAATTACTAAAATTTATATTTATTACTGATATAAATATAATTTGAAAATAATGATATAATTAATTATAAAAAAAGTTAATAAAGTAAATTACTATTCACATTTGAATTGCAAACTATCTCTGATAACTTTCGTAAACACTATTTTAAACGTGAATTAAAATGCTAAATGCAGTTTTCACCACTATCTTAAACTTAAACGCTAAATACTAAATATTGCAACTAAATACACATTTATTTAAAAAGGTCAATTTATAAACTAAACGCTATCTAATATGTTAATCAAATTTTTTTTTTCAAACATACACTAAATATTAATAAATTAAATTATAAATTGATTTAAATATTTAAACTTTAAATTGATTAAATAAAATATACACATTTAAGCATAATCTAATTGTGAAACTGAATTTTAAAAGATCTCTTTCCATCAAATTATTAAATTATATATAACTATTATTATTCAATTCAATGAATACCACTTATCAAATTATTAATCTAAATATCAGTTATCAAAACATTAATAAAAAATGTTAAAGAACTATATTGATGAAAACAAAATATTGCGCTCATAAGATTATTATACTTTAATATTGACCAAATTTAAAAAAAAAAAAAAAAATTACCATCAAATCAAGGTTTTAATACATGGACAGATTACATTTTAAGTTCCCATCTAACCCATCACGTGCTCACGTGTAAGCACCCACTTGTGCTATAAATACGTGGCTAACCCTTACCTTTCATCAAACATATCTTCTCTACATCTCTTCTCTGTGGCTCCAGCCTACTTAATTTGAGACACAGTTTATCGTCTATCCAGATCCACTATGTCTACTTTCATTTTCGCTCAGTGGTCGGGATCGGTTTTATATATATATATATATATATATATATATTATTAATTTCAAGTTGTATAAATGGTTTGGTGGTTAAGATTACAATTGATAGGGTTTTGGTTCGAATATTTCACAACTCAAATGATAATTTTGGGTTAGTCCCAATCTTATTCTTTTGTTGTGTCTTAAAAAACTCTGTTTTTAGATGTGATTATACACTAGGTTTATATTCTTGTGTTTGTTTGTTTATTATTATTATTTTTTTCCACAGAACCTTCCAAGATTCTGCTTGTAACAAAGTCAAGAAACATTTTTCCTGATCTATGTATTCAGTGAATGGCATGGAAGCGGTTCTTGGCCATCTTGGTTTTCAAACATTATGAATCTCATTACCACTTCATAGTTGGTGGTCGCTACTTCATTATATTTTTCATACAGTATCAAGTAATTTACAGGAAAAGTCCAGGGTTTGTAATAATCACTGAACCTGATACAACTAAGGTGAATACTTGATGTATGTGAAAGAGGGGGAGATGCCTTAACACAAGTTCGCAGAGAAGCATAAAGCTAAAGCAGCTTGACATAAGTCGAAAGAGTGACGCTTTTATGCATCTATAGATCTTGTCTCTGTGGTAAGAGAATGAACCACGAGTGTAAATTACGTGTAAATTATATATTATGTATAGAAGAAAGATGAGGAGAAAGATGAAATATGTCATTTGAAGAAGATGAGTGTAAATTATGTACGTCATTTGGAGGGCCGTCCCAAAGGATTTTGAGGCCCGTGTTTAGGATTTTGGGGTTTTGTATTTATTACGAATGAGCCCTAATTTTAAAAACTACGTAAATTTTAATATAAAATTAATGAATTTACATAATAAGTACCTGATAAATAATATAAATTATCTATTTCAAATTTATTTGAATCAACAAAATTTATCTTATTACTAATTTTAAAAAATAAAATAAAATTTGGACCCTTCTTATTTTGGGCCTCTATTCCAATGAGCCGTTTGCTCATGGGAACTACCGGCCCTGGTCATTTGAGAAAGATGAGTGTAAATTATATACAGTGGAGTCAAGATTTTTGATAAATACTGTAAAAGATTAAATTATATAATTGTATACTTTATATCTTCTTTTGTGCGAGTTTGTCACTCAGTGTTCTCAATTATATTCCACCCTCACATAAAGTTATTGGTTGGCACTCACCGTCCAATCAAATTATGATACTAAGTGCCATAGTGATAAAATTTATATATTCGTACATGGACCTCTAAAGGATTAATTACAGTAGAATACATTCCTGATTTAAATAAATTTTGATATTTTTACGATTTAGTAAATTGAGTTTTGAAAAAATGCTTGATGAACCAATACCATTAGGAAATATAGTAGAATTTTAAATAATTCTACTAAATTAATAGTTGTAGTACAACTATCAATTTATTAATTTTAAGAGCTCATAGATACATAAATTCATTAATTCTAAGAGCTCATTAACATATGGATTGAAATAGCATGCATCCCAAATTTAAAAAAATTATATAATATTTTAAATGGTGTGAGTTGATTGGCTATCTTCTCCGAACTCATTACACCTAATTCGTTAGGAAATATGATAGGTAAGATAGAAAGTTAAAATTCTGAAGAGTAAAGAACACACGGATTTTCTGTGGTTTGGCACTAGTATTAGGGTTTCTACTCTCTTTTTGAGTACATAGGGTTTGCAATTACAAGAGATCTATTTATATTCTAACTGGCCCGACACAATCTGAGCCCAATATAAAAGAGAAAAATAAAATAATAAAAGACAGACTCCACACTTAACAATCTCTCACTTGGAGGCTGACATCACTATTTTTCTCACTCTTGTAAATCGAGAAGACCATTCTTTTCCTTCACTAGTGCAATAGCCTTCCCTGCGATCAGCTCTGAAGTTCAGCTAAAGCTATGCAATGCTTCAACTTCCCTTTGGTAACCACCTTAGTATAAATATTTGCCGGGTTGTCATCACCTGCTATCTTTACAAAGGTTAACACCTCATGAACAATCAGCTCGCGGATAAAATGATATCTTAGTTGAATATGCTTCGTCTTTGCATGAAACACTGGATTCTCTGCAAATTTGATTGCACTCTGACTATCAATGTAGAGTACACTATGAATATGCTCTGTACCTAATTTTGCCATGAAGTTTTTCAACCAAATCATCTACTTGCTAGCTTTTGAAATAGCCATGTACTCAACTTCTGTAGTGGAGAGCGCAACACTTTTCTAAAGTCGAGACATCCAGCTAACAGCTGTACCACCTAGAGTAAAAATATACCCCGTAGTACTTTTTCTCCCATCCAAATCGCCTCCTAAATCTGCATCAGTAAAGCCTTCAATGATAGTATTTGTTCGTGTGAAACAAAGTCCTCTATCCACAGTGCCTTTCAGGTAACAAAAAAGCCACTTTACTGCTTCTCAATGCTCTTTTCCTGGATTTGACATAAACTGACTCACAACTCCCACTGCATGAGCAATGTCTGGTCTAGTACATACCATCGCATACATCAAACTACCAACTGCTGATGCATAAGGAACTCTACTCATGTAATCTCTATCCTCATCTTATTTTAGTGATAGCTTCTTTGAAAGTTTAAAGTGACTTCCCAGAGGGGTGGTCCAAACTGTAGCATCCCGAAGATTAAACCTGTCAATTATCTTTTGAACAAACTTTGTATGGGACAGCATCAAAGTACCTTCTGACTTATTTCTAGTAATCCTCATCCCAAGAATCTGTTGTGTAGAACCTAAATCTTTCATCTCAAAAACATCAGATAATTGATACTTTAACTTGTTGATTTCTATCATGTCAGATCCTGCAACTAGCATGTCATCAACATAAAGTAACAAAATTATGTAGGAGTTTTGCAAAAGACTTGATATAATAACAATGATCCATCTCACATCTCTTGTAACTATTATTAGTCATAAAGCCATCAAATTTTAAGTACCACTACCTAGGAGCTTGTTTCAAACCATACAAACTTTTCTGCAACTTTGAAACCATGTCTTCTCTACTAGTAATCTGAAAACCCTCTAGCTATTTCATATAGATATCCTCGTCAAGATCTCCATATAAGAATGCAGTCTTTACATCTAACTGCTCTAGATGTGAAACCTCTGCAGCTACAAGCCCCAAAACCAATCTGATAGTAGTCATTTTGACTACAGGAGAGAAAATCTCATTATAGTCAATACCCTCATTTTGCTGAAAACCTTTTACTACTAATCTTGCTTTGTATCGCTTGTTCCCATTAGGTTGTTCCTTGACTCTATATACCTATTTATTCTCAAGCGCCTTCTTTCCTACCGGTAACTTAGTCAATGACCAAGTCTTATTCTTTTCAAGAGAAGACATCTCTTCTTGTATTACATCCTCCCACTATTTAGAATCATTCATCTGTATTGCCTCTGAGTAACATTCTAGTTCACCATGTTCTGTCAAAAGCAAATAAAACTTGGATGGAGAATACCTATCCACTTGCTTTCGCTCTCTACCAGACCTCCTCAATCCAACTGTAGGTGTAGCCGGATTTATTGATATATCTTCGTTTGCACCAATATCATCTTCAGTAATATCTTCCAACACTGCTTCTCTTTTCTCAATCTATTTCATTGTAACCTCAGAATCTGCCATTAACTTGTCTTTGTATAAGATGTCTTCATGAAAAATAATATCTCTACTTTTGAAAACCCTTCTGCTATCATTATCCCAGAAACGATAACCCATGTCATCTGAACCGTACCCGATAAAATAGCACTTTTTCGATTTTGAGTAAAGTTTATCTCTGTCAAAATCTGTAACTCGCACATATGACACGCAGCTAAAAGTTCTCAAGTGTGAAAAATTTACCTCTTTTCCTGACCAAACCTCTTCAGAAATCTTGAACTCTAATGGAACAGAATGTCCACAATTTATGAGATATGTTGTTGTATTAACTGCTTCTGCCCAAAATTTCTTTAGCAGCCCTGCATGTAGTCTCATACTTCTCGCCCTTTCATTAAGAGTTCTGTTCATCCGCTCCGCTACACCATTCTGCTGCGGTGTCTTTGGAATTTTTTTCATCATTCTAATACCATTCTCTGCACAATACTCTTGGAACTCACAACTATTATACTCTCCACCATTGTCAGATTTCAAACATTTGATTTTCAAATCAATCTGGTTCTCAATCTCAGTTTTTCATGTTTTGAAAGTAGAAAATACATCTGATTTATTTTTCAGAAAATAAACCTATACATTTCTTATAGCATCATCGATAAATGTGACATAATAGCAGGCTCCTCCAATTGACTCCACGAATGTAAGACCATACACATCTGTATGTACTAGTTTAAGTTTTCTAGCCTTAGGTGTCTTAGCAACATTTGTGAAAGTCACTCTCTTTTGCTTTCCCAATACACATGGTTCGCAAAAACTGAGATCAAATGTCTTCAACTCTCGAATCTTGCCATTTGTTGCTAACTGCTTCATGCCCTTCTCGCTCATGTGTCCAAGTCTATGGTGCAACAATTTTGAAGAACTAACACTATTGTTGATTGTATTTAAAGAATCTGATTTTTCTGCAACATACAAGAATCCAACCTTGTGTCCTCCTACTAAAATCAGATTACCCCTTGAGACCATCCATTGCCCATTTGCAAAAGCTGTATGATAACCATTTGCATCCAACTGGCCTACTGAAATCAAATTTCTCTTGAGTCCAGGAACAAACCTAATATCTGTTAGTTTCTTCACCATCCCTTTAGGAGTCTTCAAGCTCACATCACCTTTCCCTTCAATGAATAATGGTTCATCATCAGCAAGATGAACCTTTCCAAGCCTTCCCGGAACAAAGTTGTGTGGTAATTCCTTGCATGGTGTTGAGTGAAACGACTCACCCGGACCTATAATCCAAGATTCTATTGGACATTCTACACAGTAAGCAAGTGCATCAGAATCTTCTATTGCTGCGTTCACTGAATCATTCTCTCTTCTATCTTTCGGGTTTCTACATTGATTTCTGAAGTGAGCAGTCTTGTTGCAATTCCAACATACAATACCTTTATGCTCTTTCTTCCCACTTGTCGAGTCACTTCGATTTCTCGATTTAGGTCTACCTTTTTGGTTCTAACCTCCCTGAGACTTTCTGCCTCTGCTTTCAAAATACAACGTAGAACTCGATCCCGATCCCGATGACTCTCCAACATTACGTTTCCATGTATCTTCAATGAGAATCAAATCTCAAATGCCTTTAAAACTTAGAGTATTTGTTCCTAATGAACTGCTTATTGCTGTAACTGTTGCAGCTCAACTATCTGGTAAGGATGATAATAGGAGTAGCGCTTCAACTTCATCATCAAATTTAATCTTTACCGAATCTAATATCGATATAACATAATTAAATTCATTCACATGATTTGTGGCCGACCCTCCTTCTTACATACTGGTATTCACCAACTGACGAATCAAATATACCTTATTAAAAGCAGAAGGCTTCTCATACATATTTGATAATGCATCGATCAATCCGTAAGTAGTCTCCTCGTTGACATTATTGTACGCAACATTCCTCGCCAACATCAATCTGACCACGTCTAGGGCTTGCCGATCTAGAAGTTTCCAGTCTGCGTCTGCTATACCTTCTGGCTTATCTTTCATGAGAGGTTGATTTAATTTTTTCTAATACAAATAATCTTCGATTTGCATCTTCCAAAATTCGTAATCTGTTCCATCGAACTTATCAATCTTAACTTTCCTATCTTCTGTCATTGCTTCGAAACAAGCTCTGATACCACTTGTTAGGAAATATTGTAGGCAAGAAAGAAAGCGAAAATTCTAAAGAGTAAAAAACACACGGAATTTTTGTGGTTTGGCCAAAACTGCCTACTCCACGTCGCACTAGTATTAGGATTTCTACTCTTTTTTTGAGTACATAGGGTTTACAATTACAAGAGATCTATTTATATTCTAATTGGCCTGACACAATCTGAGCCCAATATAAAAGAGAAAAATAAAATAATAAAAGACAAACTCCACACTTAACATAATTATTAAAATGTTAAAACTTATTTGCACTCCGTTGTAATTAATTCGACTTCTAAATTGTATACGAAGATATTTCAATTAAAATAAATCCATTAAGTCTACAGGAGATTTTTTTAATGGAATTTTAAAAGTTTGAGTTTTAAAAATAGATCCATTATGAAAATTTACAAAACTAATCTTTGTAAAAGTTTGTTTGCACCTCATAGGATGTGCTAACTTTTTTGTCATTCTAATTTAAAATAAAATTAAAAAATCAAAATATAATTAGAAAAAATTAAAGAAAAAATTGAATTCCTGAAATACCTCATTGCAAATCTAATCCTAATTGAACCCTTTAGAAAAAAAAACAAACAATTTTCTTCTTCAGCTTCTTGCAATTCCAACACAAGAATCGAAAACTCCATTAGTAACTCCATCAGCTTCTATCTTCAGCACGTGACTCCAGTTCCAACACAATGATGACTTGAAACTTGTGATTTTTTTCCTCCTTTAAACGATGACTTGCGATTTGTGTTTTTCTCATTCTTTAACACCTTGCGACTCCAATTCCAACATAACCATGAATGACTCCATCAGCTTCTGGCTTCAGCTTGTTCTTGCCTAGTTTTCATTGCTTTGATGTCGTATCCATCTTCAAAAAATTCTTCAGATTCAGTATTGTGGAGAAATTGCGGTTATTAGGCGGCCGGAAGATCGCCACGAGTAATTTAGTTTAGATGAGTTAAGGCAGCTCTTTGAGCACTACTTGACAAAAGGGAAAGATGTTTTATATTTACATGAGAGCTTAAACTCAATTTTTATCACTTTTTGATTGAATTAAAGGCGAAAATGATTTATTTAATGATTATTTCAGGATCCATAGTCAAGAATACGAAAAAAATGGAGAATAAGCTAGAAAATCATGTATTAAAGCAAGGAAGTTTTGAAGAGATTAAAGAGGAATTTAAAAGACCCCAAAGGCTATCCAAGCCCTAGCAACATTCACCAGCCCGCCAGCAACCGACTAGAGTGCCCAAATGGGTGCCGAAGGATCACGCGTGCCTTGGTCCGCTCTCTAGTTCATAAAACCCTACCGCTGGTGACTCGACTAGGGGGTGGTGACTCAACCAGAGTGCTAAAAGTGGTACCAAAGTAGCTTACGTGCCCTGGTGCAACATGACTAGGCCGCACATTGACTAGGGCTCCAGATTCGGCACCGAGACCTCTAGCTCGCCATGGTCTGTGTTCTGGTATCTCTTACCAGGCCTTTGACTAGGGTGCAAAATCTTGTATTGAAGGTCATTTCATGGCCTGGTCTATGCCTTGGTCATTCTAACGAGGCCGCAGACTAACCCGCCATAAATGGTACCGCAAGCAATCTCGCGCCCTGACTGGTGCCCTGTTAAGCTTTACCAGGCCGTCTAAGAACATAAAAAGATGTTGCACCTTGGTAGTCTTTACAAGACCACCGAAAATCTTAGTAACTTTTGGTTGATCTGGAGGGCAATATTGAAAGAAAAAAAAATGTTGGGTATAAAAAGAAAACTTGCAGGGTTTTGAAAAGGGGTTCTAAGCAAAGTATCATCTTAGGAATTTAAATAGTCTTATAGTCTTGGGAGAGACCAAAACTATCATGAACAAGTCACACCAAGAGAGAAAGCAATTATCTCTTCGGTGGCTTTCACTTCAAGCAGCAAGGGCATAATCTCTTCTAGTCGTTTTAGTTGTTATTTTTTCTCTCTGTCTCTTTTTGTGTAGATTGAATCATGTGCAGCTAATAGATTGAGGTTCTTTGAACCGTGACTTTTATTATTCTTATTATCTTTTGATTAATGGATGATGTGGATGTTCATTTCATATGAATTAGTGTTTAATGCTTGTGAATGATTGATCAACATTTACATGACTAGATGACATAACTAGCTTGAAAGAGTAGGGATTGCTAGATTTAAATTCATATGCTCTAATGAACATAGTGTTAGATATAGATTGTGTGAATTAGAGTATTAATGATAAAGAGCTTCATTGAACTCACTATATCACTTAAGTGACGTAAGTGAACCAATAGGGTGGTTAATCTACTTTGATGAAAATTTGGAGTGGTAATTAATTTTGAAATTAATTGAACATCATTGACATTAAGTGGGTAGCATGGTCACATTAGGGATGGGGGATGAGAATCTCATCCACTCTAAGTGAATTCATTTATACATTAATTGCATTGTTACATAATTGAATATCAACCCCAATTTATTATTGATTTCAACTTTATTGGACTTCAAAAATTATGTTTCACTTATAAAATAACTCAATCTCTGTAGGTTGACATTTATTACTACTTGACGACATTAGAGTGCACTTGCACTTTAGGTGAAAATTACCGTCAGCGTATGAACTTGTTTTTTTTTTTAACAGGGGATTCATGATTTTAGTTTCTTTTCTACAATGGACTCATGGTTTAACAGCCAGAAGCTGAAGTTGCAAAAAAGTTACAGGTATGAGTTCCAATATCTTATTCTTTCCTAGTTTCTATCATTTTTAGTGGTATTTGATTCCCTATTTTGATTTCAATATTCCAGAATATAGTGAGTTATTTGATGCTTGATGAGGGTGGAATGCTGCTAAATTTTAGGATTAAAATTAGTTTTACTTAATGAACATTTTCTTCTAAATTAGTTTGATGAATGTTTAATGTTGATTGCAATTTTCCTTTCGACTTTTCTCTTAAGTTTTTTTATAAGACTATTAATATTGTAGGCTATGAATATTGAGTGTTGATTCATTCTGTTATCGTTTTTTATTGATTTCATTGATCCTTAATGATATGCTTTTATCAACTTGAACTCTTATTTGCTATTGAAATAATAAACTTTTGTTTAATGTTTTAATCGAAACAAATTATGATATGTTGTTTAATATTAATAATATTGGTTTGTTTAATATGGAGATTGAAACTAGTTTTATTCTAATATTGAATTAACATTGCCATTTTGAACTTGAGATAATTGATACTGTTAATTTGAACTTGAAATTTTACTTTTGATATTGATTAGTAATATTTTTGAATTGAGCTTGATCTTGTTCTTGTTTTTGTTTGTTGTTATGAAAATGATAGATGAACAAAATCCTAATTCTTACTTTTAATATTGAATTGATATTTGTTCTTATTTTGTTGATTTCAATTTTTCTTATATAGGATGTTTACTGATTTCATCTTAATTGGTTAGTTTTTTTTTTTTTTTTAAATTCAAATAGTTTGATTATACTTTCTTATATGAGTTGTTTCCTTTTTTTTTTTTTGTTAAATTGATATGATTTTAATTAGTTATATATATATATATATACTTTTTTGAGTTTATTTGATTTGATTATGTAATATTAGTTGTTTTATTTTCCTTATTAAATTGATTTGATCTTAAATGATTAGATTATTTTCTTATTTTAGTTTAATTTATTTGATTATATTTTCTGATACATATTGACTTTTTGTACGATTATAATGTTCAAGAAGAATCTTGATCACTCTAATTTTTGTGGGTTATGTCTTAGACTATAGTTTGTTAGTAGATAACTATATTGAAATATTTGAGAAATATTTATCGTGTGTATTTCAAGAAATATTTATTTGAAGAATTGGTTAAAATGCTTTGAATTATATTCAACATATTCTAAATTGCTTTTAGAGGTAGTTGTAGTATCAATGTACACCCTTTTAACCATTTCTAAAAAGGTGTTAAAAATTTTGACACTGGCTAAAAAATTCTGCATGACTATCAGAAGCTCCATGACCTTAAATTCTGAATTCATTTGAACTCAACTCCTGTTCTGACCAAATACTCATTCTAAAATGATCATTTTCATTAGAAAAAAAGAAAAAAAATGGGGTCACTATTATTTAGGATTGCTAAACTTCCATCTGATGTCACACTCATTTGTTTAGGGGATAAGCGAATCACACTCCTTCATCTTAGAGACAACATAATTTTTTATCATTCTCCATTCCAAAACCAACTAACCACTAAATCTCTCGTTCATGCAAGATTTCCCATCGTTTTAAACATTTTTTCAGAAGGTGCCAAAAATTCTGACAATGACTCAAAAATTCTAAACGTATATCTGAAGGCCTGTAACTTCAAATTTCAAATTCATTTGAAATCGGATTCTGTTCCAACTAGATACCTCATTTGGGGTTTAAAGTTTACTATAAGAAAGACATTTGAAAAATTAATATAAGGATCTAACCTCTAAGCGCCTTATTGGAAACAATTCATAAAGTCTCTAAACAATGTACTCTTACATTCCGGTCTAGTTAACAACCCAAAATTCGAATGCCTTTCAAATTGTTATTTTTGTATCGAGTATGGTTTTTACAGTGTTGGCACAACATCTACGCTTTAAGTATTCATGTATCCCTTTTATGACCATTTATTACATTTGTGATATTAAATCACAATATTTGATGTTGCTTCAGAATTTCTGAAATCATATCACATATGCAGAAAAATGATAGAATGAGAACCTATAATGTCTCATTTGGTGTATAAAGTTTACTACAAGAAATAGATTTAAAAAAAATTATAAGAATTTGGCCTCCAAGCATCTTATTGGAAACGATTTATAAATGTCTCTAAACAATGTACTCTTACATTCCAACCTAGTTAACACCCCAAAATTTGAATGTCTTTAAAATTGTTATTTTTTATGAGAATGGTTCTTTACAATATTGGCACAATATCTACCCTTTAAATATTTATGTCCGTCCCTTTTATGACCCGTTATTACTTTTGTGATATTAAATTACAATATTTGATGGCCGCTTCACAATTAATGAACTCATATCACATATGTAAAAAAATGATCGAATGAAAACTAAAGATGTCTCATTTGGTCTATAAAGTTTATTACAAGAAATAGATTTAATATAAATAATAATAAGGATCTGACCTCCAAACACCTCATTGGAAACCATTTATAAATATCTCTACGCAATATACTCTTACATTCAAACCTAGTTAACACCCCAAAATTTGAATGTATTTAAAGTTTTTACTTTTGTATGAGTATGGTTCCTTATAGTATTGGCACCACATCTACACTTTAAGTGTTCACATTAATCCCTTTTATGACAATTTATTACATCTGTGATGTTAAGTCACAATATTTGATATCGCTTCATAATTTTTGAACTCATATCACATATGCAGAAAAATGATTGATTTGGAACCTATGTGATAGTCTAGAATTGACCTATATTTTAGTATATTTTATGAACTTAAATGTAAAGAAATTGAGCTTTAAAGATGAGATATTGAATAGATTTCTAGTAATTCTAGATTCTTATTGCTGAGACAGGGACTAAGATGAAATGCAAAATAAGAAGAAATAAGGGCCAAATAAGAATTTCATCCAAAGTCAACGAACTGGCGAAATGATTTTTCTGGAAAAGAAGATGTCGCCTGAATGCATCGCCACAAGCTAAAAGGAGAAGGCGAAGAAGCTAGCGACATATTGAAGATCTCGCTTTGAAGACTAGAACATATGAGGCGAATTAGAATTTATTTGCTGTCATATGTCGCCACCCTTAGCAGAACATTTACGCGCTGAAGGCTGAACCTCGCCATACTTTGGAGCGATAAGCCGAGGCAACATGATTGTTTGTCGCCAAGATGAGAAATGATGAATGGCGACACGTTCATTTCATCGCCTGGATTAATTACAAATGTAGGATTAATAAGGCAAGGAAAGATTATATCGTCTGATGGCAAGCGATATGGTTGAGCGATAAAAGCAACATTTCGCCTAGGAAGATGGTTAGCTTGGCGAACATGGCAAGCAAGATTTATAGAAGTCTTTTGATTCAGGTGAAGGAACAGGCGACATAAATGGAGAAAAATGTTACTTCGCCAATTTGTGTTTCTTTGTTGATTTTATTTCAAAATTGCCACTTAGCTAAACTCTATAAATAGGAGCTCAGATTAAGAAAAACGACATACAGTGAAAGAACTTTTGACATTCTTATATTTTTGAAAGAAAAGTTCTAGATTCTTCTATACGCTTTATTCAATATTTTCAGAGAAGTTTCTTGAAGAAGTTTTGTACTCTATTTCTATTGATCATTGAGATTTAGCTTGAAGATTGAGAAGCAACAACTGTGACAGAGTTTAGCTTCAATTTTCCTTGGTAAGATTTAGATCTTGAGCATGTCAATGATGATTTTGTACTTTGATTGAATATGCTAAAGTAGATGTGCTAGCTAAAAGCTCTGTTGATTTGCTGAGATTTGATATTGATTTTACCTTGATTGCATGATTCTCGTTTCATTATAGTAAGATCTACTTGAATTTCATGAGCTGATTGAATTACAAGAACGAGAGTTACGTAATATTGTTAATCAGTAGCTTGATTAGACCAGAGATGGCGATTATGTTGCAGATTTAAGAATAGGAGATAGACTATAGATCTAATTTTCTACAGATAGTGCTTATTAATTGTATGGATTGTAGTATAGAGATATATGCAACTATATGATTGAGATCTTTTAACAGATCATTGATGATGATCTAGAAAGTAAATCTGTGATTATAGAGTTAAAGCATGTATGAGAAGTTAATCAATAACAGAATTTAGCATTCAGCTTATTCATTGTTGAGATCAATTGCAGAATGGAGTACTGACTCATGTTTTAATTAAATGAATGTCATCAGTACTTATATTCTACATCAATTTTTGGATTTCTATGATTCATTTTGTATATAATATTCTTTTAGCAATTTAGTTTAAATCTTAATTTCAATAATGCTTATTAGCTGTCAATCCCTGTGGAGACGATATCTTAAATACTACATTAGACATTGATAAGATTTTTGTCTGAATACTGCAATTGATAATTTCAGTCAAGTGCTCCTCCACCAATTTCTTGGCACCGTTGCCGGGGATTGCTTTTGAAGATTAAGATTTACATTGAATTGCGCTAACGTGATTTATTAAATTCCTTTTCAACTTTAAAAATTGTTTGATCGAGTGTGTAGTGTATGCAGACAAGAGCAAAAGGTACTCAAGACTTGCAGTTTGATCTTGAACCAGAAAGAATTATTAGACAATCCAGGTCACAAACAAAATCAACAGCCAGAATTGAGTCAAGAGCTACAATGTCTGGAGAACGCTACAATCGAAATAATGAAAATGATGGAAGAGTAGATCCTGAAAGGATGACTCTACATCAACATTCCACACCACCAGTTGATGGCATGCCACAAGCCATCAACCTTCCAGCAATAGCAACTAATAATTTCGAGCTTAGATCAGGACTCATCCAGATGGTTCAACAGAACAAATTTGGAGGAGGAACCAATGAGGACCCCAATCAACATCTTAACACTTTCCTACATCTGTGCAGTACATTCAGGCATAATGGAGTTTCTGAGGATGCAGTGAAGCTTCGACTATGTAATAGAGCTCGTGCCTGGTTATATTCTTTGCCACCAAGTTGTATCAATAGTTGGGAAGACTTAGTCAAGAAATTCTTAGCTCTTTTTTTCCTCCCATGAAGATGGTGAAACTAAGAAATATGATTTCTTCTTTCCAATTCTTGGATGGAGAGTCATTTTATGAAAGCTGGGAGAGGTTCAAAGAGTTGATTAGGAGATGCCCACATAATTGAATAGCATCTTAGAGCATTATAATGACTTTTTACCGTGCTATGCCTCCTCAGATCAAAATGCACATTGATTCCTCAGCTAGAGGATCAATCATGGATAAAGAACCTGAAGATGCTCATGATTTCATTAAATTGCTGGCTAATAATGATTTTGGTTGGAATGAAAGGGATAAGGCTGCAACTAAAAATCAGTCAGGAGTCTATGAGCTGGAGTCTTTCAATGCATTATCTACTCAGAAATAAGAAGATAGCATTGTTAAATAAGAAGATGGACAATATGGCAGTGAATAAAGGCCATCAAAAAAAGACTTCAGTAAATTCTGTTGAAAAACAGAAAAAAAAAAACTCTGGCGGATTATGCACAAGAGGCATCATTTGCTGATGATGAAAAGGAGCCCGAGGAGCTTGAACAAGTAAATTATGTTAACAATAATTATGGAAACCAGCAGAGGTCATACTATCAACAAAGAAGTCAACCCTATCAAAACTAGGGTTACTACCAAAGGAATCCTCAACCTGGTTACCAAGAGCAGGGAAAGTCTCAGTATCAGCCAATGGGGTAGAAGTAGCCTAGTATGGAGGATCTTCTTATTTAGTACATAGAAAAGACTGATGTTGTTCTCACTAACCATACCACCTCTGTCAAGAACTTGGAAACTTAGATGGGGCAGCTTATGCAAATTCTAAACCAAAGACCCCAAGGGGCACTTCCAAGTGACACTGTTCCCAACCCAAAGGTTAAAGATAAATCTATGGAGGAAGCACAGGTGCTTGCAATTACATTGAGAAGTGGGAAACAACTGGAGAACTCTAAGGAAAAGAAGAGTTATATACCTCCTTATTAGAAAAAAGAAAATGAAGAAATTAGCAACTCTGTTTCAAAAGAATAGGAGGCTGTGAAGATTGCCTTACCTTTTCCTCAAAGAGAGAATAGGAATAAGCTAGATAAGCAGCTTGAGAAGTTCTTAGACATGATGAAGCAAATTCATGTTAACAACCCATTTGTTGAGGCATTAAAACAAATGCCTGTCTATACTAAATTCATGAAGGAGTTGTCAAATAGAAGGAATTTAGCTGATGTGGGATGCATAAATGTAAATGAGAGCATGAGTCAGCTTGTCAAGTACCAGATTCCCAGGAAAGAGAATGATCCTGGCAAGTTCACCATACCACTGACCATAGGCGACAGATTCAAAGGGAGAGCTCTCTGTGACTTGAGAGCCAGTATAAACTTGATGCCTTTGGTCATATATGAAAGGTTGGGAATAGGGCATTTCAGACCTGACAATGTCCTGTTACAACTTGCTGGTAGATCTTTCACTCATGCTAAGGGAGTTGTGGAGGATGTGATAGTCACAGTAAACAAATTTATGTTTACTGTGGATTTTGTAGTGCTTGACATGGAGGTAGATGAAGACGTGCCTTTGCTACTTGGTCGGCAATTTTTGAGAACTGGAAGGGCCATGATTGATGTAGCAAATGGTGAGCTCACGTTAAGGGTCAATGAAGAGGAAGCCAAATTTAGCCTTTTGGAGTCATTAAAATTCTCATACGATTTTAATGAAGTCAAGAGTTTACAATATGCAGCTGATGAAGAATTGATGGATAAAATTCTCACATTGAGAAGTTCTGATCCACTGAACAATGTGTTAATCAATGACGTGGATATGGATATTCCAGAGGAAAGTGCTTACAGTGGTGAACTGGAATGCATGACTTCTCATTTTGTCTTCAACATTAGTGACATACAACCATCTGTTGAGCCAATGCTTCCCTCAACTGAAAACCCACAATAATTGGAGCTCAAGGCACTTCCAAGTCATCTCTGGTATGCATTCTTAAACCCGGATGATTCTAGTTTACCTATTGTGGTTTCAAATGATTTAACAGATGAACACGAGGAAAGCCTTCTCCAAGTGGTGAGGAAACACAAGAAAGCCATTGCGTGAATGATAACAGATATTAAAGGTATCAATCCCACTTTTTGTACACACAAGATCATCCTAAAGGACAAATATACATCCAAGATCCAACTCAGATAAGATTGAACCCAACTATGAAGGAGGTTGTGAAGAAGGAAGTGTTGAAACTCCTCGATGCAGGTATTATTTTTCCAATTTCAGATAGTGAATGGGTTAGTCTAGTGCAGTGTGTGCCGAAGAAGGGAGGGATTACTATGATTAAGAATGAAAAGAATTAATTGATCCCTACTAGAACTGTTATAGGCTAGCGTATGTGTATAGATTATAGAGCTTTAAACGATGCCACTAGAAAGGATCACTTCCCCCTTCCCTTCATAGATGAGATGTTAGATAGGCTAGCAGGTCACCCTTACTTTTGCTTTTTGGATGGTTATTCTGGTTATAACCAAATCCTTATAGCTCCTGGTGATCAGCATAAAACAACTTTTACTTGTCCTTTTGGAACCTTTGCTTATAATAGGATGCCATTTGGACTATGTAATGCACCAGGAACGTTACAAAGGTATATGTTAGCCATCTTTATTGATTTCATTGGTAAGTTTCTAGAGGTCTTCATGGATGATTTTTCCATTATAGGAGACAGTTTTGACGATTGCTTGAACAATCTGGAGAAAGTGCATAGAAGATGTGAGGAGACTAATCTAGTCCTCAACTGGGAAAAATGCCATTTTATGGTGAGAGAGAGTATTGTTTTCGGCCATAAGGTGTCTGCTAAAGGATTAGAAGTAGACAGGGCAAAATTTGATGTGATAGCCAACTTGTCTCCTCCTGCCAATATAAAAGGCATTAGAAGTTTCTTGGGACATGCTGGGTTCTACAGGCGTTTTATTAAGGATTTTTCAAAGATAGCTAGACCCTTGTGTGTTTTGTTAGAAAAAGAAAAGAAGTTTGATTTCACTGATGATTGTTTGAAAGCTTTTGTGCAGCTTAAAGAAAAGCTTGTTTCAGCACCAGTCATAATTCCACCAGATTGGAATTCTGAGTTTGAAATCATGTGTGATGCATCTGACTTTGCTGTAGGTGCAGTGCTGGGACAGAGAAAGGAAAGGTTGTTCAGGGTCATTTACTATGCTAGTAAAACGTTGGTGGAGGCTCAGAGAAATTACACCACCATAGAAAAATAACTACTAGCAATAGTCTTTGCATTAGATAAGTTTAGATCATATATATTGGGTCTAAAATTATCATTTACACTGATCATGCAGCATTGAGATACTTATTTGCTAAGAATGAGTCTAAGCCAACATTGATAAGATGGGTGCTCTTGTTGCAGGAATTTGACATAGAAATCAAAGACAAAAAGGGCACTGAGAACGTAGTAGCTGATCACCTTTCAAGACTGCACGTAAAGGACATGGAGGCTCATGTTGACATCAATGAACAATTTCCAAATGAGCAACCGTTCTTATGTGAGGTAACATTTTACCCATGGTATGCTGACTATGCGAATTATTTGTCATGTAAAGTATTGCCTGAAGGTCTAAACAGTCATCAGAAGAAAAGATTTCTTCAGGAGGTCAAGATGTACATATGGGATGAGTCTTATCTGTTTAGAAGATGTGCTGATCAAGTACTAAGACGTTGCATCCCATATGAAGAAACATTGGACATCATCAAGCACTGTCATTCATTAGAATATGCTGGCCATTTTGCTGGAACAAGAACAGCAGCTAGAATTCTAGAATGTGGCTTCTATTGGCCATCAATATTCAAAGATGCACATGCTTACGTGGCCAGCTGTGATAGATTCCAGAGAATGGGTAATATCTCTAAGAGGCAAGAAATGACCCAAAATTATATCCTAGAGGTTGAGTTATTTGATGTTTGGGGTATTGATTTCATGGGACCATTTCCTCCATCAAACAAGTATGAGTATATACTTGTAGCTGTTAACTACGTATCTAAATGGGTAGAAGCGGTTGCTTGTGTTACTAATGATGGAAATGTAGTGGAGAAGTTTTTCAGAAAAATATCTTCACTAGATTTGGCATACTCAGGGTACTGATTAGTGATGGAGGGTCTCACTTTTACAATAAGCTATTGGAGAATATGCTTAAGAAGTATGGAGTGATCAACAAGATTACCACAACTTATCATCCACAAGCAAATGGGCAAGTAGAAGTTTCAAACAGCGAGTTAAAAAGGATCCTGCAAAAGACTGTTGATGAGTGCAGAAAAGATTTGAGTTTCAAGTTGGATGATGCTCTTTGGGCTTATAGAACAGCTTTTAAAACTCCTATTAGGATGTCACCATTAAGAATGGTGTATGACAAAGGATGACACTTGCCAGTGGAGTTAGAACACAAGTCTTACTGGGTTGTAAAGCTTTTGAATATAGACTATGAAAAAGCAGGAAAGCAGAGACTTCTGCAACTAGATGAAATGGATGAATGACGCCTTGAGGCTTATGAAAATCATGAGATATATAAGCAGAAGATGAAGAATTACCATGATAAAAAGATTGTCAAGCGAGAGTTCAAACCTGGACAATATGTGCTGCTCTACAATACCAAACTTAACTTATTTCCAGGAAAGCTAAAGTCTAGATGGTCTGGACCATTCAGAGTGAAGAGTGTTTCCCCATATGGAGCTGTTGAATGGTTTGATAACAAGTCTACTAATTCATTTGTTGTGAATGGACAGAGACTCAAACATTATTTGGGGGGAGATATCTACAGGACAAGAGATATCCTTTATATCTCAGATCCTGTAGAAATAATGGAAAATCAATAGCAAACTTGTCATGGTCGATGCTAACGACTTTAAACAAAGCATACTCCTTACACAATTAATTTCTTATCTTGGATTTATGCTATGATAAGTTAATTGTGTAAGTTTTTGACTAACCAAGTTCATGTTTTGCAAAAGAATTATTATATTCAGATGAACTTGAAGTTTAAACTAGGCGAGATGTTATTTTTATTGCCAAAATACTCGCCAAAGCTGTTTATCAATTGGCGAGGAATAACTTCATTTCGCCTGTATGAATATCTTGAAGATGGCAAATTATGGGATATCGCCATGCTTGGTCGCCTGAGTGAAGGCGAGAAAGGATTGTCACGCCAAAAACTTCGCCTATCTTACTCTTGCAAAGGCGAAGAAGGAAGAATCTCGCCTTGTTATATTGCCTAGTGACAAGTAAAGTGAGGCGAGAGTTCAACACATTGTCATTATACCTCGCCAAGCAGGTATGTTTTCCGGCGCTAAGTTTTAATTTTGCAAAATTTCTTCGCCTAGAAACACGTTAACTTAGGCGAAGTATGATTTATTCGCCTGGCGAATCGCCTGTTTTGAGAATACTTTTGGCGAGATAGGCTCTTTTTGCCTCATTTTTTCGCCTGAATTTCTTTGTTAAGGCGAAGTTATAGATATATCGCCACTTAAGTTAGGTAAATTTTAAGGAGAGTTTATTCTTGCTTGCCTAGTTCTGAATTATATCACGCCTAAACTTTTGGCAACATAAAACATTTTGCCATTTATATTGCTTGCACTTCATGAAGTGGTTAAAAAAAATTAAATTAGGTGACACTTAGGTGCACACAAATGTTACTGTTGTATGACACGAGGCGAGGTAGGATCTTTTTGCCTTCTGCCTAGTTCTTTCATCATTGCGCCTATTTCCTGGTTTCTTTATAAACCCAATTTGATTTTACTGTTACTATTCACTTGCTCTCTGAATTTTCAATTTCTCGAAAACCCTAAATTGCAAATCTCTCAGTTCGCTTTTGCATTTCGATCTACTTTCATCACAGCAACCAAACAAGGTACGTTTTTCTAAGTTTATTGCAAGTTGTTAGTTATTTTTGGTTTATCTGTGTTGATATATTGATCGAGATTGTTAAGGTGTTAATAGAGCATTGTTTAACGGTAATAATGATCGAATCTCTATGGGTTTTACTATAAACATGTATGATTTTAGCTGGGTGTTCCATTTTGTGAATGAAATTGATTGTGTTGTTGACAGTAGTTGTTAGTTGTTAGCCGTAAAGCGTAGTTTAAGGCCTTGATTGTTAAATATGCTTGATAAATGCTGAAACCATGTTGCAATATACTGTCAGTTGTTCAATATTGATAATGCTGCTGCTTTAATGATTTTGAGTTCTATTAATTTGATATTTGGTTATAATTGTTGACATGTTGTTTCAAATTCCAGATAAATGGTCAAAAGAAAGAGTGACAGTACTCCTAGCCCATCTACGAAGGGCAAGAAGGCAAAGACTTCGGCCAAGTTGAAGATCTATGATGAAAGAATTATCAGGTCAGAGTAATTCTTCCTTCTTCGCCAAATTCTAAAGAAAAGACTCCCAAGACCCCCTCTACTTCAACTGTTGATAAGGGAAAGAAGACTGGGAAGTCTGTTGGGTCAAGATCAATTAAGGGTTCTAGGCTGAAAGGAGTATGAATTGGATCATCGAAGAAGAATGTTGAAAATACACTGAAAACCCCTTCTACACCAAATGCTGAAAAGGGGGGTGCTTTTGTTGAGAAATCAGTTGTGGCCAAGCAGAAAGCAGCAGCCATTTTTGGGGCCATTAAGAAAGGGAAGAAGGTGACGCCTAGTTCACCTAAGGTCTCCAAGGATAAATCTAAGATCAAGAGCCCACCACAGAAGGAAAACCTGCAGTTTTGGCAAGAGAAGGGAATTTTGTTAGATGAATTAGAAGATAAGAGATTTGGGAACTATTTGTGGGGCTGGTTCATGAAGAGGTTGGTGGCACAACCCAAGAAAGTTAATGCCACTCTAGTGGAGGAGTTTTACAATGAATCTCCTGATGAGTTGGACACTCGTTTTGGCATTAGAGGACAGCAAGTGGATGTATCAGCAGAAACCATTTGCAGCTATTATGATTTAATAAAGGCTAATCATCAAGGTGACAGAGGGATGGATGCTTTAGAGCTTACTGTTGAAGATTTGAGAAGTTTAAGAAGATTCCAGCATCCAACCCAAGGATCTGATGAAGATGTTTTAGCCAGTGAATTAGATATTCACACAACAATCTATTTAACCTGGTTGAGAGATAATGTTATGCCCAGGAACAAGTGGAGCAGATTCACTAGTGATGAGAAGAGGTTCCTTAGGGATTTCAACCAGGGCAAGTTCATTCATCTTGATCAGTTGATTTTCTCAGAGATGCAAAAAAGAGTGTGCAGTTTGAGGAAGGAAAAATCCCGGCAAAGGACTTTGTATTTTCCATCTCTCATCACAGGTTTACTAGAGAGATATGGAGTTCACAGCAAAAAGGATGTATGGCTGGCTGATTCTAAGCCTCACACTGGTGGATTAGGATTGAGGATTTGGGAGAGTAGAGGTGGTAAGGAAACCACCTGTACTGAAGCAGTAGAGAGAGTTATAGAACTTAAGGCTCTGAGGGAGGCCAAAAAGTCAAGTACCAAGAAGAACAAGTTCTCTTCGCCTACTTCAATTGTAAGACCAGTGCAGGAGACCATTCCAGCTCCTACTTATAGTCCTAGAAGGGAAAATGAAAGGGTAGTTGAACCCTTATCAAGAGAACAGCTAGATGCTATGGTTTCTGAGATGGTTAATAGGAAAGTTGAAGAAAGAATAGCTGAATTTTTCAACATCTCAGACCCACAAGAATTTATGAGAATGTGGGAATTACAAAGGGCTAAGCAGAGTGCTCCTCCTGTGGGATTTGCTAAGTTTGTAAAAGGGATCAGTATACAAGAACCCATAGGTCAAGAGAGGAATGAGGAAGAGTATCAAGCCCCTCTTTTTGAGCAATAAGAGCTCATTAATAGCCAGCCTGAGTTGACTGATGATGTGGTTGTTTCCACTTTTAAAGAAGATCACCTCCAGAGAAATTTGGGTGATCGGTTTGATCTAGCAACTG
The DNA here is from genome assembly GCA_031304145.1 of Cardiospermum halicacabum. Lineage (NCBI taxonomy): Eukaryota > Viridiplantae > Streptophyta > Magnoliopsida > Sapindales > Sapindaceae > Cardiospermum > Cardiospermum halicacabum. The sequence continues at coordinate 24,995,978 of CM062391.1, read as the reverse complement.
AAATGGCTGCCAATGAAGTAACAGAGGAAGATGAGAGAATGATGAACAAAGAAAAAGTTGTAGAATCTGAACCAGATTGTGATTCTAACTCCTCAGATTGTGAAGAGATTGATACAGCTGACCTTGAAAAGCAAGGCCTTATGCTTGCATCTTTTGCTGAGGCAGCTGGTCAACCTCCATTTATTCAAGAGAGGGGAAGGTTCAGGATCAACTTAACCAGAGGAAAGTGAGGATCAATCTTCAGCTCCAGAAGTTTTTGTCCAAGAGCCTCTTATATACACTTGTCTGGTTCTTCCACATTTTGGACCTGTCAAGTGTATTGCTCGGCCTCAACCTCCTATTACAGAAGAGTTCATTCCAAGGCTTAACATTATCCATCCAGACATTCAAAGGCTGATAAATCAAGCAAGGATGAGATTGTTTTCAATTGAGGATCCTACTCCTATAGACAGTTGCAGTCCTTCTCAGAATCTGGCAATATTACCTTTTCTTCAACCTGAACCTATCAGTCAAGTACCTTTGGTGAAGAGGAAGTTTGAACTCTCAATGAAGAAGAGGTAGCTGCCATGTTAGGAGAGTTCTTCAATACTTTTAATAGGATGCCATCTTATGAATTTTTCAGTGGAATGGAATTTTCTTCTACAAGTTCTTCTGAAGATGAAATGAACAGCCCAATGAGTGAAAAAGACAGTTTAAAAGGAGAAGAAGTTGGTAAAAAGAGTGAACAAGCCAAAGAAAGCAAGAAAGTTTTTAGTGGTCGTGCAGTTACACTTGCAGATTTAGAAGAGATACTTATCTTGGATCACAACAAAACTCCTTGTTCTTGGGAGCCAACCTCTGCCTTTTATGTTCTAGATGGATATTATTCTGTCATTTTCAGATAGATCCGAAGGTATAGCAACTTTTAGAGGCAATTGGCTAACCCAATAAGGTATCCACCAAATAAGGCTTTCACTATTGCTCCACTCAGTGAAGATGAGGCTAAAGAAGCAAGGGCTAATGAGAAGAAAATGAAGATTGATAGGGTAGGAGCCCAAAAAAAGAAGAAGGAAGACAAGCCTCACAGTTCAGATTCTTTTCCCACAATGCAAACAGACAATGAGATCAGAAGAATGATGGCAAGGGTACTGAATCTCAGTCCACCAGCACCTTCCAGTCCCAAGCCTAAGAAGAGAAGACTGAATTCAAAATCTCCTCAGAAATCTCAGTCTTCAGATGCTTCCTTAGATGATTTTTAGCTGTTATGTTATGTATTTTTTTTAATGATTCAGAATTTATTCTTTTGTTTTGTCAATGCAAGAGTAATGTGATTACTTGAGTCTTTATTTTTTAATTTTTTTTCTAATGAAGAGTAATGTGATCGATTTTGATGTCTTTCTTTTTAACTGTTAAAAGAGTAATGTGGTTGATGAGTTATAATTTGTGCAGAGAGTTTCCAGGTTTTAAGTTGGGGGTTTTATTTTCCTAACAATGTTAGTTGTGTCTACAGGATGAATCATTAAGTTTGTAATCATTTATCACCTTGGATTTGGAAGTTTACAGGTTATTCTGCAAGGGTTTTGATGAAACATTGTGTTAGGCGAGGTAGAACCTAAATCGCCAACATTTTCGCCTTGACTAAGGCGAGATCTTTATTTCTCGCCTTGTTGGTAAGTTCTTCAAAATGGTACAGGTGAATGATTGGGGCGATACATCTTTTATTTCGCCTACTTCTTGATTTCCTTTATGGTGACATTTTCTATTTTGCCTAATATTTCGCCTGCAGGATCTGTATTTTGCCATGACATATTACCTCAATGTCACTCTAATATGGCAACTTTTATATTTCGCCTGGGTATTACGCCTAAGGTTAGCAATCATGTTATTTCTCGCCTATTCTTATTTCGCCTAACCGGTTTTCTTCTGGACTTTAATTGGGGCGACTTATCATCTATTAATGGCGACATCCAGGTATTTTGCCTAACTCTCTAGTTCATTTTTTTTCTAAATCCCTTTTTCTCCTTATATTCTTTTATGTTCTCTTAAGCATTGAGGACACTACTTTCTTTTAAGTAGGGGTGGGGTAGCAATCACATTGCTAGTATTATATCTATATATATGTTAGGAAATAGCTTTATTTTATAGTTTTAGGATATTATAGGTCTGAGTGTATGATTGAGCTTACATTGCTCGTAATTCAAAGTGATTTAGTTTTTCATAAAATGAGGTTTCAAATAGAAAAATAAGTGTTCAAAACAAGCAGTTTTGATGAGCAATTTTTGACAAATTTCTTTAAACACTGATGAAGACTCTGGTCAGATTTGAATTGTGAATAAGTTGATGAGTTTTGATGGGGAAAGAGTGGAGAAAACCTTGGGTGGTATGTGAGGTTTGAACTTCATTTTGTGCCTTTTTTCTTCATGAGAGGGATTACTTGTATTCTCTTCCTTATTAAACACAATTATCTAATCTATTTTTTTCTATTACAATCATGACCTTCTCAGGTTTGCTTTGAATTTCTCATACATTTCTCAAGTGTACAGGACATTGGTCAGGTAAAGTTCTGTCTTAAATCTGCCAAGGAACATGACCTGATTTGAGAGAGTGAGTGAAACTACTAAAAAGCCTTTGCCTGCTTGATACAACCAGACCTAATATCTTGCGAGGTAAACCATTTTGTTTCCATTCTCATTGAAAACCTTTTCTTTGGTCCCTAATCAAGTCCAAACCATAAAGAGAGAGATATAATCTCAATCCTACCATTTGGACTTACTATTAAATTGGGGATGAAAAGATGGGAAGTGAGGATTTATTAAAAAAGTGTTTTGGAAATTGCTGAAAGCAAAATGCTTTCACATATATAAAAAAAAGAAAAAAAAAAGGTGAATAAAGAAAAAGAGCCACATAAAATTAAGAGTGGACAGTGTATATAAATAAAGTGATATTGTGAATAAAGTATTATTGAGTGGGGAAACACTATAGAGTGAAGAATAGAGGGATTGAGAGGAATTTAGTGGTATGTCCAATTTTTGAATTCTTTGAAGAAATCCCCTTCTTTCATAAGCTAACCTGACCCCATTTTCCGTATAAATGCAAATCAGAGATTCTAAGGCAGACAAATAGGCAGTGTTGAACTTAGGAACCTCTAAGTGCTGTACAGTGTATGAGTGAAGTTCAATGATTGTGAAGTTCTTAAATTTTCTTCATATGTGCTTGTGAAACACTAGAATCACATTTGCCTTGGTACGTAACTCTGATTCTTAAAAGTGACTAGTGTATTGTGTGAGTAACCTTTAGGATTCTGAGAGATCAAACACTTATGAGAGACTTTAGTAAGGAAGTAGTTTCAAAACTCAAATAATTGGATTTTCTCATATACTTTGCAACATGAAGGAAATGACCAGTTTTGAGTTAGTTGATTTGAGATTTTGAAAGAAGAGCTGGTCACTGTTTGGAAATTTTTCAAAACATATTAGATGAATTGCTTTGAATTATGATATAAGTTTGCAAGGTTTTGAAAAGGTGTTCTAAGAAAAGTATCATCTTAGGAATTTAAATAGTCTTAGAGTCTTGGGAGAGACCAAAACTATCATCACACCAAGAGAGAAAGCAATTATCTCTTCGGTGGCTTTCACTTCAAGCAGCAAGGGCATAATCTCTTCTAGCCGTTTTAGTTGTTCTTTTTTCTCTCTATGTCTCTTTTTGTGTGTAGATTGAATCATGTGTAGCTAATAGATTGAGGTTCTATGAACCGTTACTTTTATGATTCTTATTATCTTTTGATTAATGGATGATGTGGATGTTCATTTCATATGAATTAGTGTTTAATGCTTGTGAATGATTGAACAACATTTACATGACTAGATGCTATAACTAGCTTGAAAAAGTAGGGATTGCTAGATTTAAATTCATATGCTCTAATGAACATAGTGTTAGATATAGATTGTGTGAATTAGAGTATTAATGATAAAGAGCTTCATTGAACTCACTATATCACTTTAGTGACGTAAGTGAACTAATAGGGTGGTTAATCTACTTTGATGAAAATTTGGAGTGGTAATTAATTTTGAAATTAATTGAACATCATTGACATTAAGTGGGTAGCATGGTCACATTAGGGATGGGGGATGAGAATCTCATCCACTCTAAGTGAATTCATTTATACATTAATTGCATTGTTACATAATTGAATACCAACCCCAATTTATTATTGATTTCAACTTTATTGGACTTCAAAAATTATGTTTCACTAATAAAATAACTCAATCTCTGTAGGTTGACATTTATTACTACTTGACGACATTAGAGTGCACTTGCACTTTAGGTGAAAATTACCGTCAGCGTATGAACTTGTTTTTTTTTTTTTTAACAGGGGATTCATGATTTTAGTTTCTTTTCTACAATGGACTCATGGTTTAATAGCCAGAAGCTGAAGTTGCCAAAAAGTTACGGGTATGAGTTCCAATATCTTATTCTTTCCTAGTTTTTATCATTTTTAGTGGTATTTGATTCCCTATTTTGATTTCAATTTTCCAAAATATAGTGAGTTATTTGATTCTTGATGAGGGTGGAATGCTGCTAAATTTTAGGATTAAAATTGTTTTTACTTCATGGACATTTTCTTCTAAATTAGTTTGATGAATGTTTAATGTTGATTGCAATTTTCCTTTCGACTTTTCTCTTAAGTTTTTTTTATAAGACTATTAATATTGTAAACTATGAATATTGAGTGCTGATTCATTTTGCTATCGTTTTTTATTGATTTCATTGATCCTTAACGATATGCTTTTATCAACTTGAACTCTTATTGAAATAATAAACTTTTGTTTAATGTTGTAATCGAAACAAGTTATGATATGTTGTTTAATATTAATAATATTGGTTTGTCTAATATGGAGATTGAAACTAGTTTTATTCTAATATTGAATTAACATTGCCAATTTGAACTTGAAATTTTACTTTTGATATTGATTAGTAATATTTTTAAATAGAGCTTGATCTTGTTCTTGTTTGTTGTTAGGAAAATGATTGATGAACTAAATCCTAATTCTTACTTTTATTATTGAATTGATATTTATTTTTATTTTGTTGATTTCAATTTTTCTTATATGGGTTGTTTACTGATTTCATCTTAATTGGTTAGATTTTTATTTTTTTTTTAAATTCAAATAGCTTGATTATATTTTCTTATATGAGTTGTTTCCTTTTTTTGTTAAATTGATATGGTTTTAATTAGTTATATATATATATATATATATATATTACTTTTTTGAGTTTATTTGATTTGATTATGTAATATTAGTTGTTTTATTTGCCTTATTAAATTGATTTGGTCTTAATTGATTAGATTATTTTCTTATTTTAGTTTAATTTATTTGATTATATTTTCTAATACATATTGACTTTTTGTAGGATTATAATGTTCAAGAAGAATCTTGATCACTCTAATTTTTGCGGGTTATGTCTTAGACTATGGATGATGATAATTTGAAATTTGCTTTAATCGGAAGGGAATAGTTTTGATGATTTATAGTTTGTTAGTCGATACTTATAGTTGTTATGTATTATATTTAAATATTTGAGAAATATTTATCGTGTGTATTTCAAGAAATATTTATTTAAAAAATTAGTTAAAATGCTTTGAATTATATTCAACATATTCTAAATTGCTTTTACAGGTAGCTGTAGTATCAATGTACACCCTTTTAACCATTTCTAAAAAGGTGTTAAAAATTTTGACACTGGCTAAAAAATTCTGCATGACTATCAGTAGCTCCATAACATTAAATTTTGAATTCATTTGAACTCAACTCCTGTTCTGACCAAATACTCATTCTAAAATGATCATTTTTATTAGAAAAAAAAGAAAAAAAATGGGGTCACTATTATCTAGGATTGCTAAACCTCCATCTGATGACACACTCGTTTGTTAAAGGGATAGGCGAATCACACTCCTTCATCTTAGAGACAACATAAATTTTTTGTCATTCTCCATTCAAAACCTACTAACCACTAAATCTCTCGTTCATGCAATCTTTTCCATCGTTTTAAACATTTTTTAGAAGGTGCAAAAATTCTGACACTGACTCAAAAATTCTAAACGTCTATCTGAAGGCCCGTAACTTCAAATTTCAAATTCATTTGAAACCGGATTCTATTCTAACTTGATACCTCATTTGTTAAATTTTTGGGATTCTATAACTTGATTTAATAAATTCAAAAATGGATCTCTAAATTGGAATTCATAAATGAAAAACTCTTACATTCGGTCTAGTACAACCTAAAATTCGAATGCCTTTCAAATTGTTATTTTTGTATTGAGTATGGTTCTTTACAGTGTTGGCACAACATCTACGCTTTAAATATTCATGTATCCCTTTTATGACCATTTATTACATTTGTGATATTAAATCACAATATTTGATGTTGCTTTAGAATTTCTGAAATCATATCACATATGCAGAAAAATGATAGAATGAGAACCTATAATGTCTCATTTGGTGTATAAAGTTTACTACAAGAAATAGATTTAAAAAAATTATAAGAATTTGGCCTCCTAGCATCTTATTGGAAACGATTTATAAATGTCTCTAAACAATATACTCTTACATTCCAACCTAGTTAACACCCCAAAATTTGAATGTCTTTAAAATTGTTATTTTTTATTAGAATGGTTCTTTACAGTATTGGCACAATATTTACCCTTTAAATATTTATGTTTGTCCCTTTTATGACCCGTTATTACTTTTGTGATATTAAATCACAATATTTGATGGCCGCTTCACAATTCATGAACTCATATCACATATGTAAAAAAATGATCGAATGAAAACTAAAGATGTCTCATTTGGTCTATAAAGTTTATTACAAGAAATAGATTTAATATAAATAATAATAAGGATTTGACCTCCAAACACCTCATTGGAAACCATTTATAAATATCTCTACGCAATATACTCTTACATTCAAACCTAGTTAACACCCCAAAATTTGAATGTCTTTAAAGTTTTTACTTTTGTATGAGTATGGTTCCTTATAGTATTGGCACCACATCTACACTTTAAGTGTTCACGTTAATCCCTTTTACGACAATTTATTACATTTATGATGTTAAGTCACAATATTTGATATCGCTTCACAATTTTTGAACTCATATCACATATGCAGAAAAATGATTGATTTGGAACCTATGTGATAAGTCTAGAACTTACCTATATTTTATGAACTTAAATGTAAAAAAATTGAGCTTTAAAGATGAGATATTGAATAGATTTCTAGTAATTCTAGATTCTTAATGCTGAGATAGGGACTTGGATGAAAAGTTGTGAAAAATGAACTAAAACATGCAAAATTAGAAGAAACAAGGGCCAAATTAGAATTTCATCTAAAGTCAATGAACTGGCGAAATGATTTTTCTGGAAAAGAAGATGTTGCCTGAATGCATCGCCACAGGCTAAAAGGAGAAGGCGAAGAAGCTGGCGACATATTGAAGATCTCGCTTTGAAGACAAGAACATATGAGGCGAATTAGAATTTATTTGCCTTCATATGTCGCCACCCTTAGCAGCACATTTAGGCGCTGAAGGCTAAACCTCGCCATACTTTGGGGCGATAAGTGGAGGCAACATGATTGTTTGTCGCCAAGATGAGAAATGATGAAAGGCGACACGTTCATTTCATCGCCTGGATTAATTACAAATGTAGGATTAATAAGGTGAGGAAAGATTATATAATCTGATGGCTAGCGATATGGATGAGCGATAAAAGCAACATTTCGCCTAGGAAGATGGTTAGCTTGGCAAACATGGCAAGCGAGATTTAAAGAAGTCGTTTGATTCAGGTGAAGGAACAGGCGACATAAATGGAGAAAAATGTTATTTCGCCAATTTGTGTTTCTTTGTTGATTTTATTTCAAAATTGCCACTAAGCTAAACTCTATAAATAGGAGCTCAGATTAAGCAAAACAACATACAGTGAAAGAACTTTTGACATTCTTATATTTTTGAAAGAAAAGTTCTAGATTCTTCTATACGCTTTATTCAATATTTTCAGAGAAGTTTCTTAAAGAAGTTTTGTACTCTATTTCTGTTGATCATTGAGATTTAGCTTGAAGATTGAGAAGCAACAACTGTGACAGAGTTTATCTTCAATCTTCCTTGGTAAGATTTAGATCTTGAGCATGTCGATCATGATTTTGTACTTTGATTGAATATGCTAAAGTAGATATGCTAGTTAAAAGCTCTGTTGATTTGCTGAGATTTTATGTTGATTTTACCTTGATTGCATGATTCTCATTTGATTATAGTCAAATCTACTTGAATTTCATGAGCTGATTGAATTACAAGAATAAGAGTTACGTAATATTATTAATCAGTAGCTTGATTAGACCAGAAATGGCGATTAGGTTGCAGATATAAGAGCAGGAGATCATAGTTCTAGAGATAGACTATAGATCTAATTTTCTATAGATAGTGCTTATCAATTATATGGATTGTAGTATAGAGATATATGCAACTATATGATTGAGATATGTTAAATTGAATCGAGAGATCTTTTAACAGATCATTGATGATGATCTAGAAAGTAAATTTTTGATTTAGAGTTGAAGCATGCATGAGAAGTTGATCAATAACAGAATTTAGCATTCAGCTTATTCATTGTTGAGATCAATTGCAGAATGGAGTACTGACTCATGTTTTAATTGAATGAATGTCATCAGTGCTTATATTCTACATCAATTTCTTGATTTCTATGATTCACCTTGTATATAGGATTCTTTCAGCAATTCAGTTTAAATCTTAATTTCAATCATGCTTCTTAGCTGTCAATCCCTGTGGAGACGATATCTTAAATACTACATTAGACATTGATAGGATTTCTGTCTGAATAGTGTAATTGATAATTTCAGTCAAGTTTTCCTCCACCACTATGATGCCTCAATTGGCGTATACAGTTTACTACAAGAAATAGATTTGAAAATATAACCATTAGAATTTGACGTCCAAGTACTTTATTTGAAACCATTTATAAATGCATGTACACAGTGTACTATTACATTCCAACCTAGTTGACACTCATAAATGTGAATGTCTTTAAAGTTGTTATTTTTGTATGAGTATGCTTATTTACAGTGTGGGCATGACATCTACACTTCAAGTATTCACGTTCATCTATTTTATGACTATGGATTACATTTATAATATTAAATCACAATATTTGATGTCGTTTCACGATTTGTGAACAGAATAAAAACTTATATTGTCTCATAGTAGAAATCAATTTTTAAAAAAGAACTGTTATTATTCTAGTTACATACATCATAATTGTACACTTAATGCAAAATTTTTCCATTTTGTGGTTTTTTTTTTAAAGTTTGATGGACAATTATTGTTTTTTATTGTCGATCACAAATTGTGATATTAGATTATAATGACAAATTATATATTGTAAAATAAATTAGAAACTTAATTCAAATAATTTAATATACTAGAATAATCTATCAAATTTAAGAAATAAATTAACGAATAAGGAAATATATTCTTCTTAGTACCACTAGTGTGTATATGATAATTCTTAAAAAAAAAAATCCTCATTAAACTTAGGGAAGAGTATGAACATAATATATTTACCAAAAAAAGTTTATAGAAACTCAATCTTATTCATTTAAACTATTTGTGTATGATTAATAGGAAGGAAAAACCCAACAATCTTATTGATGATGCCTCGAGACAAGTAAAGAATAATATTTGGATTGCTAAACCTCCATCAAATGTTACCAAATTGTTAAGAGGATAGGCGAATAAAAAATCAACAACACTATGTTACATCTATCTTATAGATGATACTTTTTTGTTGTTCTTTATTCCAAAATCAACCAAACACTAAATTTCACGTTCATGTAGCCTCATCCACTGTTTCTAAGAAGTTATCAAAAAACTCCGACATCGAGTGAAGAATTCCGAATGTTTATTGGAAGCATCATAACCTCAAATTTGAAATTCATTTTAACCTAGGTCTTGTATAAACCTGTTAAAATAATATAAAAAAAAAATTAAACTAAAAAAGAAGAAAATAATCTAACTAACTAAGACCAAATCAATCTAACAAAGAAAATAAACAACTCGTATGATGGAATCAAATCAAATAAAATAAAAAAGGAAATAATCTAACTAATTAAAATCAAATCAATCTAAAAAATAAATGAAACAAATCACCAAAAACAAGAATAATATCATTACAACAAATTAAACCCAACGAAATCATGATCCGAATTCTATATGAAGCAAATCAAAATAAACAACAGTAATTCATAAAATCCATAAGTTAGATTAAAACAATACAGTAAAATCATGATTCTTATAGCATGACCAAATTCTATATAAAACAAATCCAAATACACCATAATCCTTACAACATAAAGCTCATTATGTTACCAACAACATAGCAAAACATGATCTAATACAAAAACTAATGAAATTCATATAAGTACTTTACTTCTTTAACAACCATGGGTAATGTTATCTTCTTCACTCTTTTGAATTCAAAATCGCATATTCTATAGTCGACAGCTAAAATTATTAAACCACAATGACCACCAAATTATAAATATAATAATTAATTAAACCTTGATTTAGTACTAAAAAAATAAAGACAAATAAGAAAACATTATTAATATCCTTATAACAAATTAAACTCCAATGAAATTTTAGAATTAATAAAAGAGGAGTACAAGATAGTCAATTAATACCTGAGAATCAAGAAGTGAACTAAGAGGAAGCGAGAAAGGAGGAGTGAAGAAATGTGAGATGGTACTGGAGGAGGTGGCCAAAGTCACATTCAAAGAAATAGAAGCGATGAAGGAGGAGGATGCGGTGAGATGGAGGTGGAGGCAGAATGAATGCAATAGAAATGAAGGGAGAGACAGATGCGGCAGAGACCGACGAGACGAAGGAGGAGGTTGAGCGATGGTATCGGTTAGATTAAATAACAATGATTTTATTTCGAGGAGTATTGATGTGGTTTTGAAATTTGTTGTGTTTTCCTTTTTCAATAATTTATATGATATATTTCTAACAATTTATAATATAAAGTATTCATATATTAATGAAAACCTTAAAATATGTATTTTGTTTTAAACCCTTCTAATTGATATCAATCCTTTTCAAAAAAAAGTGACTGTCACATATCTCCATACAGTGGTTGAAGTTAATGAACTAGTTTGATACATTACAATTATAATTTTTAATGGACTATAACTAATAAAAAACTTTACAAATATTCTGAAAAATAATGATGTGTTATAATAGAATTTATTTGTGTATTTATCCAAGTTTAAATAATGGTACATGTAGTATACATATATAACTGGTCGATTATTAGACGCTATAAAGTTAAACGGGGATAAAAAATTACTAAAGTTGAAAGAAGTACCTTCATTATATTTTTTCTATTATTAGTTTTTAGTTACTATCAAACCTCAAGGTGGAATATATAGTTTTACTTGTAATAAACCTATCAATTTAATATATCAATAATATTACTATGGCATTCATAAAGTATCTTATTGTAGCATAAACGTTATATGAAAACATATTTACATAGATAAAAGGGTTATTTCCAAAAACAATTGCAAGTTTTAAAAATTATCCAAAAACCTACAACTTTTTCATTTTTGGCCAAAAACCAACATTTTAACAGTTTTCATCCATTTTACTATTCATCCGTCAGTTAATGAATAGTAACCAGGGCATTTTGGTAATTTAATTTTTTTAAAAAAATAACAAATATTTAAAAAGTAAAAGAAAATAAAAAAATATTTTTTAAAAATCAAAATTTACAAAAATACCCCTGTTACTGTTTATCGACCAACGGATGAACAATAAAATGGATGGAAACTGTCAGAATGTTGGTTTTTGGCCAAAAAAATGAAAAAACTGTAAGTTTTAGGCTAATTTGTCAAACCTGCGGTTTGTTTTTAGAAATCTCCCTAGATAAAATAAGTAGTTCAAAGAAGATTTTTAGACAGTTAAATATTTATCTAAGAAAATAGTTAATAAATAAATAAAATTATTTTTGATAAGATAAAAACTAACACGAAAATATTTATATATGTAATAAATATTAAATTTGTATTAAATTTATATTTACAATTTGAGTAATGTGTATCGAACTCAAAATTTAGATATATAAATTTGTATAAATATATATATTTATATTTAAATATATATAAAAGTGATTTTTTTAAATATCATTAACATTTTAACAAACGCTAATTTAAATAATTTGTTAAAAATTTATTATGAATTATCTAAATTACTATTTTAAGTATTTTTTCAAATATGATTTTGAAAATCTTGAATATAATTAGATTTAATATTAATAAATACAAATTTAATAATTACAACAAGTTTTATTTTTTATATATACATTTTAACTATAATTATTATTATTATTATCAAACTTTCATTATAATAATTAATTAAAAATTAATTCAAACCGTAAACTATTACCACTTTTCAAATTATTAATTCAATTGTTAATTTTAATATCCGACTCAAATTTTAAACACTTAAACTACCCCTAAATTTGTTTAGCATATAATAACATTAGTCAATTAAAATTATTATTGATATGAATTAGATTATTCATAAAGAGATATATAATAGTATATCGTCAACACAAGCTTATTGGCATATTTTTTTTCAAGCTCCTAGGAACTAAATTTATATATAAGAAAAGAGTGATAAAGACAGCTTTCAATTAGATTTCAGAAACAATTGAACTACTTATATAGATTTTAAAATGTCCATGCATTTTAATTGCAATAATAAAGACCACACTACTCACACGTATCACTGGTCGTGGCACACATATTAAGAATTTTTTTTTAATTAAAAAATAAATAAATAAAAGAAAAAATAAAACAAATTCTGATGTGAATAGAGCAAAAGAGAGAAAGGACAATACAATGAACATTTAATGCTTTTGTTGGTAGTTGAACATGTATGGTAAGTTTCAACGTACAAAATATGGGTAATTACCAAAAACCTCCCAAGTTTTGAAACGTTTGATTTTCCGCCACTAGTTTTCAAACGTTGTACCAAACCGCCTCCATTTACAAAATCAAAGCCGTTTTCTGTTATGATTGGATGTTTTCTGTTAATGGAAGCGGTTTGACATAAACGTTTAAAAAACGATGGCAAAAAATCAAACGTTTCAAAACTTTGGAGGTTTTTGGTAATTACCCTTTATTAATTCTCTAAATGATATTGATACGATTATTACATCTAAATGGGAGGATATGTTATGATTTATAAATATAAATGTGATATTGTTTAGGGATTTTTCATTATGTAAAAATTTAAATTATTTTTCCAAAAAAAATATATTTAATTAGTTAGATTTCAATTGTTCCACATTTTATTTCATATTTTATCATAAGTAGTTTAATTCAAAATATTTTTATTTATTTTAAATTTAAATATTTAAATTAATTTAATTTATTAACCTGTTTATTTCTTTAAATTTGATATTTTTTAAGAAAAATTATATATTTTTTTCTTATTATTTTTTTATTTATATTTTATTCCATTAATTTTATATTATAATTTGCAAAATTAAAATTTTAGAATAAAAGTTCATGACAATATCAAATACTTTTAAAATAAAGGAATAATTATTCTGTATTTTAATTATAATATATATAAAAATTAATATTGGAAATGATAAAACTAAAATGGTAAACAAAATATATTACCAATTAGAATGATGTAAATATATAATTTATAATTAATATTCAATTATTATTACTACAACTCTAACAATTATAAAACATGTAAATGTCTATGTAATTAAAGAATAATTGACTAAAAAAATCTACCACTAAATTAAACCTAATAAAAGAAAAAAAAACGATTGTAATCACGGATTATATATCTTCTTCAAATACGAAAAAATATTGCAAATTCTTTCAAGTAAGTTGGGTAATCATGCATTATATATCTTCTTATTTTTCAAATATTATTCTGCTCACCTACAATTATAATCAAATATTGTTTATGCTCGCTTGCTATTTTGATATTTATATTTTATTCCATTATTTTTATATTATAATTTTATTCTTTATAAATAAAAAAATTAACAAGAAAAAATATATATCATTTAGAGAATTAATAAAGGGTAATTACCGAAAATCCTCCAAATTTTGAAACGTTTGATTTTTTGCCACCGTTTCCAAACATTTGTGTCAAACCGCCCCCATTAACAGAAAACATCCGATCATAACAGAAAACAGCTTTAGTTTTATAAATGGGGTGGTTTGGTACAACGTTTGAAAACCAGTGGCGGAAAATCAAACGTTTCAAAACTTGGGAGGTTTTTGGCAATTACCCTACAAAATATTTTACTAATAATATCATGTGGTCTAAAATAAAGAGAATCTTTTGGTTTTTACAATTTACATTTGTTGAAGAGAGTAGTATTTGAATGGAAAAATTGACTTTTTCTATAAATAAGTTAGTGATGCATCTTTTGGTTTATGTGATTAAAACGACAGTGATATTTGAATAATGAAACTAGATTTAAAGTAGTGTTAGAATTTTAAGTTAATGAAATTTATTTTAAATAAAATATTATCTAAATAATTTAAAATATAAAAATCTGGTATAAATTTATCAATTAATTTTAGAAAAGTTATAAAAATAAATTTTAAAATTTTTATTTTGGAAAATGTTAGATTTTTAAATCACATTTAATGATGGTAGATTAAATAGATTATATTGCACAAATTTATTTTTGATTTAAAAAAAAAACATATTTCAGTACAAATAAAAGATCTCTATAATATAATATAATATTTTAATTTATTACTTTTATATGTACAAATAAAAATTTTCTTAAAAATTACTCTATATTTAAATATTATTTGATAGTATATAATTATTAATAGGGTTATTTCCAAAAACTTTGGTTACAACATTTTCATTTTTGGCCAAAAACCAACATTCTTAGAGTTTCCATCCATTTTACTCTTCATCCGTCAGTGGATGAACAGTAACCAGGGGTAGTTTGGTAATTTTAATTTTTTTTAAAAATAAAAATTAATTATAAAGCAAAAGAAAAAAAAATATTTTTTAAAAATCGGAAATTCTAAAAATACCATTGGTTACTGTTCATCGAGTGACGGATGAACAGTAAAATGGATGAAATCTGTCAGAATGTTGGTTTTTGGCCAAAAATGAAAAAGTTTTAGGTTTTTGGCTAATTTTTCAAACCTATAAAATTACATATTAAAATTTAGTTATTATATATAACCCTTTAATATTTGACTTTAAGTTACAAACTTTATTTTAAAAACATGTCAACTTTTCGTATTAAATTTTCTAATTACAAATTAGATGAATTAGACTATTTTAAAAAAATAAAGTAAAAATTTATTTTTGAATCTTTTTCAACACTAATCATATTGTTTTAATGACTTTTTCTAAAAAAATATTTTATAAAGTTAAATCAAATTTTATAAAATTGAAAATTTTAAAAACTCACTTTAATATATAAATATATTATACTGAATTACTTTAATAAATACATTTCAATTTGCTTTTAAAAATTATACTTTATCACTAAATGTAATTGGAGAGCATGTGATTATGCAATTTGTTTTGTAAAACAAATATAATATTTTATACCATTGTCTTATTAAAATTCTAATAAGAGTTAAAAAATAACATTGTGGTAGGAGACTAATAAAATTAGATTTACAAATTGTGGTGCCAAATAAACCACAGCCAAATATTAGGCTAAGATTGCTTGAGAAAATAGATAAAAGCTTACGGAAATAATTTCAGAGTTTTTCTCTAATGAATCAAATTTCGGATCCCTTTACAATCTCCTCTACCCCTTATTTATAGGAGGTATTTGGGGTCCTATTTCTATTTGGATTGGGACTCCTTATTTTCCTTGAATTCGGTCTCCTTTTTGGGCTCAATCTCTTCTAGGGCTTGATCTCCTTTTATCTATTTAGGAATCCTTGTTTCAATAGGGGTTGGTCTTCGTTTTTCTACCGGGCTTTGGAAATCCTTGGCCTGGTATGATTAGTCTTCCTTCTCGGATTTGGTGTTGGAAATCCGTGTTTAGTTAGGTAATCATTTGGTGGGCTGGAGCGCTTCGGTTCGGATTCTACTTTACTCGGCCGAGTTGAACTTCATTGGGCCTTTTGACCATGTCGGTCGAGCTAGATTAGCACGTTTCTTGGGCCTTTGGCCCTCTTATTCGGTCGAGGGTAGCTTTTTGGGTACCCTCTCTATATTCGACCGAGCTTGGTTTTAGGGTACCCTTTTTGTTTTCGGCCGAACTTGGCTTAGGCTTTGGTTCCCTCTGCTTGCTCTTACCTTCGACTATGATACCTTATGGTCATTTTCCCTACTACAGTAATCCTCCATTGCCATGGCTTGAATCTTTCGAGCATGGCAATATCTGTCGTTATCTCGATCGAGTTTGGGCTTCCATTTGTTTTTATTTTCGGCCGAGGTTTCTGTGGTTTTCTTGGTGGGCCACGTCAGCCCTGGCTGTCTTGTCTCAATTAGATTTGGCGGCTCTTCGATTGTTGTGCCCTAGATTTGCCATCATGGCGGCTCCTCGACTGCCGTGTTCAAGATTTGCCATCATGACGGCTCGCCTATATAAAGGTTGGTGGTTTACTTCTCTCTCTTAATTTCTTCACTTTCAAATCTTCTTTCTCTCTCTATCTTCGAAGACCGTCTGCCTCCCTTGCCGGTTTCGACTTTCCGGCGGCGTTTCGAGGTCCTTTCTCCCACTTCCGGCCAAGGTTAGCCTTCCTTGCTCAGTTCTTTGTCGTTGTTGGTTTGTTTTACTTGTATTCTGGTTCTTGATGAGTTGCTAGGTTTGAATCTGTATGTCTGTTCGTCTGCTTGGTTTGTTTTCCTTCCTCTTTTTTTTTTTTTTGATCTACTTCGTTTGCCTTTGAATTCTGTCTTTTTGTTTGTACTAACTTCGGTCGAGAGTCTCTAACCTGCTGCTTTTTCTCGGTCGATTGTAGATGTCTACCGATTCCATAGGCACATCTTCTTTCGGGGGTCTGACTTCAGAATTCTCGACCGCGGAGGACGCGGGCGAAGAATGTTCATCGGTCCGTAATACACCGGCCGAGTCTAGCCCTCAGGGCATTCTGCCTCCTTTCTTTAATATTAGGAGCACCATGACTATGGACGAGCTGGAATCGGTCTTCTTCGCTTACAAGTTCCCTAGTTGGATTAGGGCCCGGTTGCCCGAGCCCGAGGAAAAGGTTGATGATATGTTGGCCGATGGTTGGAGCTCTTCTACCTTCGTCATTTGAAAATAGGGCTTAGGTTTCCAATCATAGGATTGGTCGAAGAGTTGTGTACTTGGTGCCAGATTCATCCAAGTCAGCTAACTCCCATGACTGTTAGGCTTCTCCTGTGCGTCGACCGTTTGAAGGAGAAGTACAACTTAGAGTTTACGGTCGAAGATTTTTTCTACTCGTACTTTGTGAAACGCGAGAATCCTGAGTTTGGGCGGTATGTGTTGAATGCTCGGTCGAATGCCCAGCTCTTGGTCTTAGGTTTTTCTTCTAACGTGACCAAGTGGAAGGACAAGTACTTTTTTGTTAAAGGGGTGACCCGTTTGTCAAAGGGGCTGGGTTATCCTCCATACTGGCGGGACTCTTGTAGGTTTTTTTTTTTGTTTTTGTTTTTGTTTTTTGGCCGAGTTTGATCTTGTTCTGATTGCTTTTCTTTTCAGCGAATTTCGGAACGAAGAATTGCAGGTCTTCTCCTCGGGCGCGTGTTAGGAGCGAGGCTATTTTCGCTTTATCGGCCGAGTCTCGTGATTACAGGACGCTTTTGGGCGAGTTGTCCGTCAGTCGTATTTGGGCTTTCACTAGAACAAGTAAGTTGTTTGTGTCGTGTTTCAAGTTCCTTCGATTGAACTTTGCTGACGTTTGTCTTTTCAGAATTATCCGACTACGTGATGTCCAAGCCTGAGGGTCAGAGAGCTTTGGCCATGCGGGCCATCATGCGCCAAATCCAGGCGGAGCAAGAGAAGGCCCATGCGTCCGGTTCTGCTGGGAATGAAGGGCCGGTCAAAGAACGATTTGAGCCGGCCGCCGATCCTGTCTGTCCTCCAAGTCCTGTTCCTTCGGAGGCTGCTGAGGCTTCTCGCCCGGCAGTTCCAGAGGGTTCTCGGAAGCCTTCTCGCCCCCTGGTTTCGAAGGAGAAGCGGCCGATGGCGGGTGGCGTGGCGCCTGCCAAGAAGCGGACCAAGCATGTTGGTCAAAAGCCTCGTGGCGATGGTCGTCATGTGATTGACTTCCCAGGGTATTCTTCTACTAGGGAGATATCGGCCGAGATGATTGCGGCCGCGGATGGTTTTTTCTTTCCCCAGGACGAGGAGTGGTTGGAGTCCTTGTCCTTTACAAAGTTCTACGAGATGTCTATCTCGAGCCTTTATAGGGTAAGTTCGTCTCTTGTTTGTTCTCTTAGGTGGTTTCTTTGCTTACCTTCTTTATCTTCAGAGGCTCCAAGGGGCAGTTGGTATGTGCAAGCATTTCGGCCCTGTTTTGCGGGACAGGCGGGCTCTTGAGGCTAAGTATCAGTCTGTCTCGGCCGAGTTAAAGGCGGCTCAAGATGACTTGGGCAAAACAGTGGCTCAATGTGCTGAGGCTGTCAGCCGAGTTGAGAGGGTGGAGGCTCATAACACTAGGCTAGAGGCCTCGATTGCTTCGAAGGATACGGAGCTAAAGCGCCAAGCGGCGGAGTTGGAGGAGTTGAGGGCAGCGAAACGAGCCTCACTCGGTCGAATAGAGGAGCTCGAGAGCCGCGTTGAGAGCCTTACCATTGAGGCAGCCCAAACCGAAGTCGTGATTAGGTCCTTTTCTTTGGAGCAGGTCATCAAAGGGTCTTTGACTCCTGAGTCTGCTCAGAAGGAACTGGACACGTTGGCTGCTCTTCGTGAGGAGAGTTGAGCGAGTATCGTGTACATTTTTCGATCTTTTATGTACTCGTTGTACCCCCCTTTTTTATTAATGAAATTTTTATCTTTCCTTGTACTTTGTGCTGAATTTGTTTGTGAGGGGTGTAATCCCCCAGCTGTTTAATTGCGATTTAAGCATATTATTTCTACGCTCGCCGTTCTTGATTCTTTTAGGGTTTCGTGGCTGTAGTTCGGTTGATTCTAGCCGAGACGTGTTTTATTTGATATTTGTTGGAGATCTTTTCGACCGGTCTGCTTCAAGGATTTCCGGGTTGCCCTTAGGGCAGATTTTGCTCTTTGAGCGGTTGGTCTTCGCCCGAGACCCTCCAGATTTACCGGGGGCTTGCCTTTGGCAATTTTCGGGTTGCCCTTTGGGCAGTTTTTACTCTTTGAGCAGTTGGTCTTCGCCCGAGACCCTCCAGATTTACCGGGGGCTTGCCTTTGGCAATTTTCGGGTTGCCCTTTGGGCAGTTTTTGCTCTTTGAGCAGTTGATCTTCGCCCGAGACCCTCTAGATTTACCGGGGGCTTGCCTTTGGCAATTTTCGGGTTGCCCTTTGGGCAGTTTTTGCTCTTTGAGCAGTTGGTCTTCGCCCGAGACCCTCCAGATTTACCGGGGGCTTGACTTTGGCAATTTTCGGGTTGCCCTTTGGGCAATTTTTGCTCATTGAGCAGTTGGACTTCCCCCGAGACCCTCCTGATTTACCGGGGGCTTGCCTTTGGCAATTTTCGGGTTGTCCTTTGGGCAGTTTTTGCTCTTTGAGCAGTTGGTCTTCGCTCGAGACCCTCGAGATTTACCGGGGCTTGCCTTTGGTAATTTTCGGGTTGCCCTTTGGGCAGTTTTTGGCAATGCATAAGTCGTTGAGTAGTGGATGAGATAAAAAGGCTATTTTATTGCATTGAGGTGGGGCCCTGTTAAAAACCCCTTTTGGGGAGAAGAGTGCCCGTTATTACAATTATCATACTGTTTTCAAAATTGGTACCTTTTAAGGTGATGTATGTTCCAGCTATGCTCTATCTCCTTCCCTTCTTTTGTGAGCAGCTTGTAGGACCCTTTTCCTGATGCTCGTCCCACTTGGTATGGTCCTTTCCAGCTTTTGGCCAGTTTTCCATGGGCTTGATTTCTCGTGTTTTGGAATACCCTTCTGAGTACCCAATCTCCAGGTTGGAAGGCTCGTGCCTTGACTTTTTTGTTGTACTGCCTTGCTATCCCCATTTGGTATTCGGCTATTCTTCGCTGTGCGCTATTTCTTTTTTCATCCGAAGTATCTCTCTCGAAAGCTAGGACTTGTTCATTGGCCCTTTCATTTAGTCTTTCTTGTGGTGATAGGATTTCCGTTGGGAGTACTACTTCTGTTCTGTATACCATCGAGAAAGGGGTTTGCAATGTTGAAGTTCTGGGGGTTGTTGTGAATGCCCAGAGGACTTCGGGAAGGGCTTCGGGCCACAATCCTTTGGCTCCTTCCAGTTTTTTCTTAAGTGAGTCTACCACCGCCTTGTTGGATGCTTCGGCTTGGCCGTTGGCTTGGGGGTACCTTGGGCTCGAGTATGTAAGTCTTATGTTTAGCTGGTTGCAGAACTCTTTCAGAGTCTGCGCTATGAATTGGGGGCCGTTATCAGTGATAATTTCTCTTGGTATGCCGAATCTGCAGACGATGTGTTTCCAGATGAATTTTTGTACTTCTTGCTCTCTGACTCTTTCTAGTGCTTCAGCCTCTATCCATTT
Source organism: Cardiospermum halicacabum (assembly GCA_031304145.1). NCBI lineage: Eukaryota > Viridiplantae > Streptophyta > Magnoliopsida > Sapindales > Sapindaceae > Cardiospermum > Cardiospermum halicacabum. Next base: position 24,975,268 of record CM062391.1, on the reverse strand, counting down.
TGTGAAGTAATCGGTTACCATCAGTATATATCTTTTCCGACCTTGTGTGGATATCGGGAAAGGCCCGATGATATCCCTCCCTCATTTGTCAAATGGCCATGGGAAGGTGATGCTGTGTAAATTTCCGGCGGGAAGGTTGGAGTAGTTGGCGTGTCTTTGGCATTGGTCGCACTTTTTTACAAGTTCGGCCGCATCTGTCTTCATGGTTGGCCAGTAGTACCCGGCTCTGTGCGCCCTGAACGAAAGGCTTCTTCCTCCGGAATGGTTTCCGGCTGGTCCTTCATGGAGTTCTTTCAACACTAGTTCGGCTTCAGGGAGGGAGATGCAGTTTAGGAAGGGACCGCTTATGGATCTTTTAAAAAGTAACCCTCCGATGATGCAAAACCTGGCAGCCTGGGCTCGCAGCTTCCTAGCCTCTGCCTTGTCTTCAGGTACTTGATCATGATTGATGTAGCTGATGATTGGGGTTCTCCAATCACTTCGTTCTATGGACAAGGCTTCTTCGTATTCGATGGCTGCTTTGGGAAGGAAGGCGTGTACAATTGGTCCCGTCGGCTCGTCTTTATGCATTGAAGCTCCGAGGTTTGCCATAGCATCGGCCCTTTCGTTTTCTTCTCTTGGGACCTGTTTTATTGTGGCCTTTTGGAAGCGTTTCATAAGACCTTTAGCTATCTTCAAATACTTGGCCATCTTTTCGTTTCGGACCTGGTATGTACCGTTTATTTGATTTACCACCAGCTTGGAGTCGCATTTGATCGTCAAATTGTGCGCTCCACTTTCTTTCGCCACTCTTAACCCTGCGATAAGGGCTTCGTATTCGGCCTCGTTGTTGGTGGCTGGGAATTCGCATCGAATTGCTTGAAGTATTGGTGGTAGATTTGGGGGCCTGAGGTATACGCCTAGACTGCTGCCGCTTTGCCTGCTAGCCCCGTCTACTTCTAGTATCCATTCATCAGTTGAGGGTGTTATTAGCTGGTTAATATTGACCGAGGCTGTTTCGGCCGGTGGAGCTTCGAAGTCAGCCATGAAATCTGCCAGCGCTTGAGATTTAATCGCTTTCTTTCCTTCGAAGGATATGTCGTGCTCGCTAAGTTCTAGAGCCCATTTCATTAATCTTCCGGATCTGTCGGGGAGTGGATTGCGCTTCGAAGGGTAGCGCGGTTATGACCGCGATTGGATGCCCTTGAAAGTACGCCCGAAGTTTCCTCGCAGCGAAAATAAGACTTAGAATGGCTTTTTCCAGGGTAGGATATCTGGTTTCGGCCGATGTTAGAGTCTTGCTTGCAAAGTACACTGGTTGCTGTTTTCCCCTGATTTCTTTGACCAGAACAGCGCTTACTGCGATCTCTGAGTGTGCCAGGTATAAATAAAGTTTTTCGCCCTCTTCTGGTTTTGCCAAGAGCGGGGGGCTGGTCAAGAAATCCTTGATATCGGCTAAGGCCTTGCTGCATTTTTCGGTCCATTCAAATTTTTTGGACTTTTTAAGAGCCTCGAAGAAAGGCTGGAATTTTTCCGAAGCCTTAGGGATGAACCGAGTTAGCGCGGCTAGCCTTCCCGTGAGTTTTTGTACGTCCTTCTTGCTCCGAGGTTCTGCTATGTTCAGGATGGGTCTTATCTGATCCGGATTGGCCTCGATCCCCCTCTTCGTGACTAGATAGCCCAAGAATTTCCCTGCTCTTACCCCGAACTGACATTTTGTGGGGTTGAGCTTCATGTTATATTTTCTGAGTGTCTCGAAAGCCTGGCTCAAATGGTGTACATGGTGAGCCGCGTCCTCGGATTTAACCAGCATGTCGTCGATGTAGACTTCCATGGTTTTTCCCAACTTGTCAGCGAACATCTTGTTCATGAGCCTCTGGTATGTAGACCCTGCGTTTTTTAGGCCGAAAGGAATTACTTTGTAACAGTAGATCCCCCTCTCCGTGATGAATGCAGTTTTTTCTTGATCGTTGGGATGCATCAAGATCTGGTTGTAACCTGAGTAGGCATCCATGAAGCTCAACATCTCGTAGCCCACAGTTGCATCGATGGTGAGGTCGATATGTGGCAGCGGGAATGGATCTTTTGGGCACGACTTATTCAGATCTGTGAAGTCGATGTAGATCCTCCATTTCCCATTCTTTTTCTTGACGACTACCACATTAGCAAGCCAGTCCGGGTATTGGACTTCTCTGATGGACTCGTTTGCGAGGAGTTTTTCGACCTCTTCGTTGATAATTTTGTTTCTTTCGGGGGCAAACCTTCTGCGTTTCTGCTTGACTGGTTTTGCGCCTTCTTTCACGTTCAGCTCGTGGGTTCTGATTGCTGGGTCGATTCCAGTCATATCTTCCTGTGACCAGGCAAAGCAGTCCTGGTTGGCTTTGAGGAAGCCTATCAGGTTTTCCCGTTCCAAGCCTTCTCCTAGTCCCAATCTGCACCGTTCTCACCCCCTCCTGGTCCAGGGGGACTTCATCTACTTCGTCTTCGGCCGGGCTTCGAGGTGCGTTCGGTCGAGACGTTAATTGCTATTCCTTAACCCCTTTTTGCTTTAAGCAGTTGGTGTAGCATTCCTTGGAGGAGCTTTGTTCACCTTTTATCTGTTTTATCCCTCGCGGGGTTGGGAACTTGATAAGTTGGTGATATGTAGATGGGATTGCCTTCATATCGTGTATCCAGGGTCTTCCGAGTATTACGTTGTAAGCGGACCTCGAGCTTATCACGAGAAAGGTTGTGTGCAGATTGATTCCTTCTGTGAACACTGGTAGTTCGATCTTCCCGATTGTCGAGGTGGCTTTACCATCGAAGCCGATAAGGGAGACGGCCTTTCTTCGCATCATCCTCTCGTCCAATTGCATATTTTTGAATGTTTCGAGGAATAGTATGTTGGCCGAGCTTCCGTTATCCACCAATACTCTCTTTACAGTTAAGTTTGCTATCGAGATTTTGATCACTAATGCGTCGTGGTGCGGCGCATTGACCCCATTGGCCTCTTCTTCTGTGAAGGTGATAGAGAAGTTATTGGTTGTGGGTCCGTCTCTAATGCTATATATGCTGAGGGAGTTTCTCAGTTTTCTCTTTGCTGCCAAGCTTGTTAGTCCGCATATGTCGGATCCCCCGGCTATCATGTTGATCACCCTTTCTTCTTCCGCATTCGCGACTGGGACTGTCTTTGGAGATCGGCGATTCTTATCGGCCTCGGCCGCGATTTCTCGCCCCTTTTCGGATAAATATTCCCGTAAGTGGCCTGCTTTTATTAGCTCGGCGATTTCTCTCTTGAGGGTCCAACAATCATCCGTGTTGTGCCATGGTCTCCATGGAATAGGCAGTATCGGGATTTATCTTTCCATGCTCCTGCGGGGTTCGCTGGCTTGTCAGGCCATCTGACTCTGTCTCCCATTCCTTTAAGAATTGTAAGGGTTTCTCTTGTGGGAATGGTGAGTGGATAAGGTAGTAGTTCTTTTCTCCTTCGGCTGTGTTCGGAGTAATCTGGCCTCGAAGAATTATGGCTGGTATAATCTGGTCTGGACAGGCCGCTGCTGTTAGTCTCCTTGAAGTTGTTCCTTGGCCTTTCTGTTCGGCCGAAATTTCCAGTACTGTTTTGGCCGGCTGGAGCTTGGCTTATTCTAGGAGCTTCTGTGATTTTTGGGTTGGAGTTCCTCCTCATACTCCATCACGTCTTCGGCTCTTTCCAGAACGTCTTCGAAAGTGCGAGGTTTGATCAGTTTTAGGCTTTCGTAGAACTTGGAGGTCTTCAGCAAGCCTTTGATGAAAGCTCTGGTGGCGCTCTTGTCTCGACAGTCGGGGATGGCCATTTTGATTTCTTTGAACCTTCTGACATATTGTCTGAGACTTTCAGCACTTCCTTGTTTTAGATCATACAAATCATCTACGTCTTTCTCCTTCTTCCTGCTATCCGAGAATTGGTTCACGAATTTGGTGACCAGTGATGAGTATGACTTGATGCTTTTCTCTGGCAGAGCCGAATACCACCTCTGGGCGGTCCCCGTCAAGGTGGAACCGAAACTTTTGCACATAATTGCTTCCATATCCTCTTCTGGGATATTGCAGGTTCCCATGATATGGTCTTCAGGGTCTGTTGTTCCGTCGTATGGTCTCATGTTTGGAATTGAGAACCTTTTGGGCATCTTCGTTTCTAGGATCCAAGATGTGAAGGGCATGTCGGAGTATCGCATTGTTGACGACCTCATTGTGATTCTTTTTCCCGAAGTTCTTTGTACTAGGTCTTTGAGTTCTTTGATTTCCCGATCGCGGCGTCTCTCTCGGTCTTTACGGGTGGATTTAGAGCCTATGGTCTCTTCATCGGAGCTGCTTGAATCACGTTGGTCGATGTTTTTACAGCTTTCTGTCGACCCGTCACTTTCTTCTGATGTTCCTCTACCGGAGTCTTCAAAGTTGAGCTTGCGCTTCCGGAGGGGCGAGTATTTCCGGCTCGATTGCCGGGTTTTCTCTTTGGTGGACTTCCTTCTCGATTTCGCTTCTTTTTTCCACTGCTTCTTCTCTTCTTCAGCTTTCTTCAACATCTCGTTCAAGATTGCCAGCTGTTCCTCTGGCGTTTTTGGAACTTGATCTTCTACATTGATGGTATCAGGGTTCATTGGAGCCATGTCTGATAAGAGCAGGTGTGGACTGTAACTTGAATTTTGAATTTTCAACCTTAACCTTGTGTGTGAGGTTCGAGCCCCACGGTGGGCGCCAAACTGTGGTGCCAAATAAACCACAGCCAAATATTAGGCTAAGATTGCTTGAGAAAATAGATAAAAGCTTACGGAAATAATTTCAGAGTTTTTCTCTAATGAATTAAATTTCGGATCCCTTTACAATCTCCTCTTTCCCTTATTTATAGGAGATATTTGGGGTCCTATTTCTATTTGGATTGGGACTCCTTATTTTCCTTGAATTCGGTCTCCTTTTTGGGCTCAATCTCTTCTAGGGCTTGATCTCCTTTTATCTATTTGGCTTTAGGAATCCTTGTTTCAATAGGGGTTGGTCTTCGTTTTTCTACCGGGCTTTGGAAATCCTTGGCCTGGTATGATTAGTCTTCCTTCTCGGATTTGGTGTTGGAAATCCGTGTTTAGTTAGGTAATCATTTGGTGGGCTGGAGCGCTTCGGTTCGGATTCTACTTTACTCGGCCGAGTTGAACTTCATTGGGCCTTTTGACCATGTCGGTCGAGCTAGATTAGCACGTTTCTTGGGCCTTTGGCCCTCTTATTCGGTCGAGGGTAGCTTTTTGGGTACCCTCTCTATATTCGACCGAGCTTGGTTTTAGGGTACCCTTTCTGTTTTCGGCCGAACTTGGCTTTAGGCTTTGGTTCCCTCTGCTTGCTCTTACCTTCGACTATGATACCTTATGGTCATTTTCCCACTACGCAATTATATTAATAAATTAATGAATTGAATTACAAACTAATTTAAATATGTATTTTTTGAAATAGATAAAATAAAAATTGAAGTTGAAACTCTGTAAAAGTTATTGAGATAAAAGTAAAATTAGAATAAAAATAAAATTAGATAAAAATAAATATTAATAAATTAAATAATTTATTTAAATATTGAAATTTTAAATTGATATATTAAAGACCTATATTGGTGAAAATAAAATATCATAAATAGAAATTGATCTAGACTTTTCATTTTAAGTTTACCAACTCCCATCACGTGCCCACGAAGACTATAAATTCAGGGATGTATTATCTCGTTCATACCTTCTTCTATAACCTACAAAAAAAGCCGCCATCCTCCTTTGCGCACTCATCACGCACTCATCAGATCCATCGGATCTACCTCCTCTTACTCCTCCGGTCTACATGTCTTCACTCACCCAATAGGACTACATGTCTTCACTCACTCAATAGAATCTGGTATGTCTATTCTTACACTAAACTCGTTTCAATTCGAGACAGATGCCTCTGTTGAAGATAAAAATGATGACTATTTCCTGTTCTATGGAGTGCTGGAATTAGAAATCTCTCCTCGTATGTCTTCATTTAAATATGTAATTCTAAAAGTAAGTTTTCATTTCTATTTAATTTGTTGAATTTTACTGAATTTGATTATTTGGTTGTTTTTTCAATTATGGTTATTTTTTTTTACACATATTCATTCAGATTCTCTAGAAAAAATGGTATTTGATGATCAATGCCCTTATTCATCAAGGCTTCCACCCGCTCCATGTAAACGACATCGCCTACATGCGACAGGATCACAAAGGACCGGCGCAGAATCTCCGGATCTCTCTCTTCAAAGTCATTTCCGCCACCGTCTCACCAAATTCTACAAACTCCATACCTCCTCCCATTCGCCATAATCAACACAAAGCTAATAATCTATATAAAAACATAACAATAAATGTCTAATGAAATTTCAATAAGTGTAAATTATTTATTTTTTTTATACAAAATAAAAGATGAGTATAAATTATGTACTTTTAGTTCATCTTATATTTTACATAAGATGAATCTCATCCCTGCACCATAGTTTATTATCTAGGTTTTTTTTTTTTTTTTTTTCATTTCTTCGTAGGATATCCATCATATATATTTAGCTATCACAAACTACGGACAGAACCCTAAAGTAGCTGGGAAACGGTTTCCAGGAGTCTTGTCACTGTCTTAAAATGTGTAAGAGAGCATGTCAATGAGCGTTTTAAAGACTTTCCAACAAATTGAGAAATATCAGGCCTAATGAAATCTACCTAGAAGTGTGTATTTTTAGTCTATTGTGCGAGTCAAAACGGATATAAGTGTTACTAAAGAAGATTTATTATCTCTATGGATATTTCTTTATTGAGGCCAAGATATTTTATTAAGGCCAAGATATTTTCAAGATATTTTATTAAGGCTAAGATATTTTTTTAGAAATCTAGGAGTGAGCACTTTCAAATATTTCTTTATTGAGGCCAATATATTTTATTGAGGCCAAGATTTTTTTTAGAAATCTAGGAGTGAGCACTTTAAAATTACAAAAACCACACATTTATCAGAATATATTATGGATGATTTTACCATAATTGAACGTGAAATAAGTGGTAATGAAAATTTGAAATAAGTGGTAATAAAGATTTGAGTGTAAACACAAAACCTACTGAACACCCAATTCAGAACCTAGAAATTGAAATGAGAGTTTAACGATGAAGGAACAAAATCCTAAGGAGAAATAATTAGGAAGTGGTGACTCAAAAATGTAAAGAAACAGAACTTAAGATGTAGGTTCCTAAGGAAGACAATGAGAAAGTACAGGAGATAGAAGCAGATGAGGAAGATACCCCGTACATATCACAGAAGCGGATGAGGTGGGATTAAAATGGTAATGACAAGAGAATAATGAAATTAAAAATATGTTAGATTTTCAAATAACATCTATTGAAAGAAAAGTAAATTATAATTAAAAAATAAATTGGATAAAAAATATAAATCTTAATAAATTAAATTATAAAATGATTTAAATAATTAAATTTTGAAACTGGTTAAATAAAACGTGAATATTCAAACGTAGTTGAACGGTAAAAATAAATTATAAAATTAATTTTATATATATATTTGAATTAGTAAATATGATGAAATAATTTTACACAAACTATTTTATTGATCCTCAAATTTTTTTTTAATAAAATAAAAAAATATATAAATAAAAATAAAATAAATATTAACATCAAAATTTATAATTTAACATTAATTCTAAATTTAAGGATTAAAATCTAATCAAAAATATCAAATTATTTAAATTAATACAAAATATCAAAAGTCTGGTAATAAATGTAATAATTATTAAAATTAAAAATAAAAATAAAATAAATCATACAAACTAATTTAACATTATTTTTATTGCATGTCACTATTAAAAAATTATACATCAGTATGTCTATAAATTCAGGATTATTTTACATTCGATGAATCCATAGTGTTAGGAAATTTCTGATTTTTTTCCAAATATTTCCTAGTTCCTAATTCGATTCAACCAAAACAATCAGCCCAAACACAAACACAATATTTAACATAGTTCGGCAAATTGCCTAAACCACGGAAAGATACAACTTTAGAAATAATAATTACAAGTCATTCAGACAACAATCTCTCTCCACACAAAATTGCTTTATTTTTCATCCAGAATCTCTTTTAGGCGAACAACTCCACCATGGCGAGACAACCTCAAATCAAAATCTCCTTAACGGTGAGACAACCCAATTCGAAATCTCCTTAATGGCGAGATCCCTACCTCAATACTCGAAATCTCCTTAATGGAGAGATCCCAACCTCAATACTCGAGATCTCCTTAATGGCGAGACCCCAACCTCAATACTCGAAATCTTCTTAATGGCGAGACCCCAACCTCAATACTCGAAATCTTCATAATGGCGAGACCCCAACCCTAATGATCATTACCCCTACTAGGTATGACCCAAATCCAATGATCACCACCTCAAAGGGACGAGATACTTTCTTCTTCATGAGACAACTCTATTTATAGTGATCATCAAATATACTTTCCTAATTTGTTTCTTTTCCAACTAAGGAATATAATCAACCAAATTAAGAAAACCAAATCTTTCCAAAATAAGGAATCAAACAATTAGGAAATAGATTTAAACTCAAAATAGAAAACCTTCCTAAAAGGAAATCCTTGTGATTCAAGGCAATCCTAACATATAGTCTGACTTTGTTTTTAAACACAAACCACGGCGTGGCGTCACCTTGTTTTCAGATACAAAGGCTTTTATCCTCCGCGGTGCACCACCACTCACTAGTACATCCATAGTCCCTTCTCTCTCTTCAATCACCCCTTGCAGTCCAGTATGTCTACACTTGCACCGGAGTCTCTTGGATCTGAGACTGACGCGTCTATTGGTGACGATGATGATCCATGATCAGTTTCTGAAAATGGAATTGCAAATCTCTCCTTCTATGTCTTCATTCAGGTATAATATTCTCAATGTAAGTTTCATTTCATTGTGATTTTGTTGAGTTAACATAGAAAATATTTAAATTTAATTATTTTCTTGATTTTTCAATTACAATGTTGTTTCTACATATATTCATTCTGAGAGAGATAATTTTCATTTGTGATTATTTTGCTGTGTTTTTAATTATAGTGTTGTTGTTACTTATATTGTTTTGAAGGACCGGGTTCATTCAGCTCCTGCTGCCTGCTTATATAAGAACCAGCATTCGTCACGGCTAGTTCTATTAGTTCTCAGACAATAAAGACCCAAAGAGGTTGCTGTTGATTTTCCCACATCCTGGGGAGGAGTCGTCTCCCTTATTGCATCATACTCTTGACTTCTTCTCTTGTCAAGTTATAGATTCTCCTTACCATTCTACAGAATTCATTGCAATGCAATGTGTTAGAAGTCAATTGGGCTTCGTTGCTTCCTTTTGAACCTTAACACAAGTGCCTGAAAAAGCAGAAAGTTGCAACTCACTAGTGACATCTTCGGAATATCTATTCGAAGGACCATGTTCACCTACCTGCTGTGTTCAGAACCAGCATTTGTTAAGGCTGGTTCTGTTTGTTCACAGACAATAGAGATCCTAAAGAGTCGGTAAGTTGAGGCTCCTCGAAGCAGTCTCCCTTATTGCATAATGCCGATAAGGGTTAGCAACTTAAGGGATTATCAACGGCTGTCCTGCAAGCTCAGGACTTGAAACTCTTACAGGAGCTGTATTAGATAATGAAATTGATGAATATCAATCAAAATGATGAAATAGAGACCTTAACACAAGTGCGTGAAGAAGCAAAAATCTGCAGCTCAGTACTGACATCTTCAGAATCTCGATTTGAAGGACGAGGTTCACCGGTACCTCTACTTGCTAATATCAGAACCAGAGATGATAAGATGAAATCATAATCACCCAGGACCAGTTCCTTTTTTTAATGTATTCAAAGACATAAAAATATGTGAATAAAATGTACCTGCAGAATTCTCCATGTAAGACATCTGTGAATAGTTAATAGGCTCATCAACTCATTTTCCTTTCACCAAAAAGGCCATCTATGAATATTAGTCCTTCCTTGCATTCATACTATCGTCAAAAGTTTTATTCTCATCACTGCCTTTAGATACATTTGCCACCACAGATGCGGATTTATCTTCCTTCATCTTCTTAAACCAATCAGGATAATCATTCAATTGAAAATATGTGTCTTTAGTGTGCCATATCTTACTATGATGAGTGAAAAATCTGTCATTCTTATCTTTCCTTTTCATAAAACAAGTAGAATTTTTACCTCCACTATTTCCTTGCTTAACATCTTTTCTGCCTCTGTGTATTGACAAACAAAGCATTTTTGTTGTCCATATAAAAGTTTGAAAAAATTATTCAATTCAATATTATTATTTCACTCTATTATTTACATAATAAACACATTCATTAATCTATCTCTATGGTACCCATAGAGTATCTTATTGTACCATAAACATCCATATATTTGAAGAAAAACTTTAAATTAGGACTGTGCATGGTTCCTTCTGGAACCGCTCCAAAACCGGGAATCGGACTGGAACCGGTACTGGAATTGAAAAAGAACCGATTATTTGGAACCGAATCGGAACCAGTACTGAAAATTATATTTTTTAGTACTAGTTCTGGATCCTTGATTAGAACCGGACCTGAATCGGACCTGAACTGGAACCGAACTGGAACCAGTAAAGGAACCGATTTTTCTAAAAAAATAAAATAAAATATAGTCATTTTAGGCGAATTTCTTTCTATGTAAAAAAATATATATCGTTCTCTTCTTTCGAAAAGTTTTTTTATTTTCAAATTGTATATCGCGGTTGTAATTTTTATATAAATAATTCAAAAAAAATAGTATTTTTAATTTTATTTCTGCACCATCGAATTATTTCAACACTTATATATATATATATATATATATTGTTATTTCAAATATATTTAGAAATTAGAAATGATCCTGAAGTTTTGAAGAATATTGTTCCAAGAGCTTAAGTGAAGTGCTTGATGTGTTCATTTGAACAATCTACCTGAAAAATTAATTTAATTTTTTTATATTACAACTAAATTATGTTAAATTACTATGTGTCTTTAACTAATTCATTTTAAAAAAAAATTTAAAATGTAGAATATGGAGGACTATGCGGTTTAGATTCAAGCGTACAGAATATTTGAAACTATTATTATTATTATTATTATTATTAGTATTAGTATTAGTATTATTTAAAATTATGCAAAATTTATTTGTAATGTTATGGAACTTTTAAACTTATTTTCTTTGTCTAGATATCAAATTTAAGTTTATTAGTGAAGCTTTTGGAGTTTGTTGATACGCAATTTGAGAACTAATTTAACAAATTGCTAATGGTAATTGAGAACATTAGTAACTTTCACATATCTATAGATTTGTTTTATTATATTGGTTTTGGAATGATTACTTTGTAAATATAAATTTGACAAATTGTGATTTCACAAAAGTTTTTTAATAATTTGATTGATTGTGAAAAGTTTGATTATTTTCCTAGAACCATACCTGAATAACCGGTACCATTGGAACCGGTAACGGAACCGAACCGGAACCGCACTGGAATCGGTACTGGTTCTAAGTACTAACGGTACTGGTATCGGTTCCTAAAAAATAAGGAACTGGTAATTCGGTTCCAATATTGGTTCCTTCAAGGAACAGGTACCAGAACCGGTCCTGCTCACCCCTACTTTAAATAGTATGAATTTTTATTTAAGAAAAAGTAAATAAATAAAATTAATTCCAAGAGAATAAAAACTATTAATATATATATATACTCGTATCTACAAAATATATAATTAGCGTTAATAGTTGGACTAGTATATAGTATTGAATTCACATTTATTGAGCCAGTGCTCATTTGAGTCGCATATGGTGTTTAAGTAGCATTAGCGTTTAACATTTCATATAGCGATTTGACCAACACTATCTTAAATTTTTTTTTTAAGAAACTATTATGAATAGTTCTCTCCAAATCACTACTTTAAAGTTTTTTTTTTTTTCAAATATTATTTTTAAAAATCTTGAATACCATTAGATTTAACGTTAATAAATATAAAGTCAAATAATTACAATAATTTTACTTTTAAAACTATATATGACCATTATTCCAGCTACAAATATTACGACCATTATAATAATTAATCTAAACATTAATTCAAACCGCAAACTATTACCACTCTTCTAACAATTATTTCAATTATTAATTTTAATATTTTACCTAAAATGTAAACACTTAAATCACCCATAAGCTAATAATTTGATGATGGAGTAGATTATTGACAAAAGGACATTATACTTTATTCTTAACATAAGCTTGTATTGATATGCAATTTTTAAAATTAATATCGTCCAAATTTATCAATTCATTAGCTTCTAGAAGCAATTGAACTAGTCAGATATATTTTTAAATGGTACATATATTTTAATTTTAATAATAAATTCCACGTGTAAATTTGATAATAATAATTGTGGAGCATAAATTAAGAAATTTTTATTCAATTTTCAAATTTTTAAAAGGAAAAAAAATTAATTTTTATGTGAATAATTTCAAGAGTAAAGAGACATATTAAAATGCAATGATCAATAAATGCTTTTATTTCATTTTATGGTAGTTGAACACATGTATAACAGGTAAATTATTTTATTAAATATCATGTGGTGTATAATAGATAGAATATTTTGATTTTTACAATTGAAATTTTTACCTTCCATCTAGAAGTGTAGTGGCCCATAATTTTCGAGCCCGGTTCGGAGTAAAGGCCCAAGCCCATAACTAGCAACAGGGCTACAGCCCAATGCTTCCGGGGGGCCAAGCCCAATGCTTCTGAGGGGGCTAGGCCGAACCGTTCCGAGAGGCCTGAAGGCCTGATCTTTCTTCCGATCTTTTTCAACAGACAGTTTCTCAGTTGAGAGTATCCTGGATCTTACGGAGATCCTCCCGCTAGGATCTTGGCAAGATCTTCTAACGGGCTACTCAAACTTCTATAAATATAAGTCATAGCCTCATTGAGAGGGACACGCTTGAACATACTGAAACTCTGCCCAAATTGCTTCTCGTAACATTATCATTGTTAGTCACATTCCTGTGCCTGATTCGTGAATCCGGTCATCATTTCTAGGAAATTGAATCCGACCAGTTGAGCTTAGAGCTTCATCCGGTGTTTGTCTCCAACCTTTCGAAAGGAACCATTGGTAACGGGAAGTCATTCTTTTACTTAATTCTGTTGATTTCTCCTTTGCTTTCAAACCAAAGCTGACTTGAGCGTCGGAGTTTTTAAGAAATGTCCCCAGGTCCGCTCAGATGTTTCATTATTCGTTTGCAGGATACCTTAACACTCTGAATTGGTCCTCACTTTGCTTTGAACCATCTGGCTCAGTCAGTCCGGATCAACTGTAGTTCCGAACCACTATAGTTTGGCGCCCACCGTGGGACCGACGATAAGTTTTCTGCAAAACTAGTCTCTTTCACTTTATTCACTTTATTTCACAACTCATTACTCTTCCCATGGCTAACGACATGACTGTTGAGCAACAGCTTAGGGCCATGATGGATCGCATGCGCCAACTGGAAGAAGAGAATGCTAGAACTAAGGCAGCAAACTAGGAACTTACCCTGCGAATGAATAATATAACCAATAACGGCACAACCTCGAATGCAAATGGTGAAAGTTCTGTCAACCACGAAGCCAACAGGCTCCTCCTGTCTGAGATCCAAGAGATCAAAAGAGGAATGGCGAAAGAGGCTAAAAATTTCCAGGCCGTCATCAGGACTATTCCTGGTATTCCATCACCATTCGAACGCTCTGCTGCAGACACCAATATCCTCTCTCCATTTGTGGATAGGATACTATTGTAGAAATGCCGAAGAGAAGTATCCTCCCGACCTTCCACAAGTTCCGAGGGGATTCGGATCCGGCGGAGCATGTAGTCGAGTACCGCCAGGAAATGTCCTTGGTGAATCTTCCGAGCGACACCCACGAAGCCATAACTTGCAAGACTTTTGGTAGTAGTTTGGGCGGTCCAGCCCTAACTTGGTTTCTTAACCTTCCGAACAACTATATTTATTCGTTTTCTCAACTTATTGATGATTTTGTTGTCAAATTCTCTAGCCGCACCCGCACACGTTTCAGGTTAACCACGGATCACTTGTTTTCCGTGGCCAAGAAAGAAGGTGAAAGCCTCAGAGAGTATGTCTCTAGCTTCACCAGTAAATACATAAAAATCCCAGACGTTGTGGAATCAACAGCCGCAACCGCATTCCGAAAGGGCCTGCCCCCATTCTCTCGTCTGTACGAACAACTGACGGAATATGAGCCTCGAATTCTAGAAGAATCCCTTGCAATTGCAACCCGGCAGATCAATTTAGAAAAAGATCCTACAAGGGATGCCATAGCTAAGACTAAGGCTAATGGCAAGTCCGAGCAGCGTGACAACAAGCCTCGCAGGGGGAGGTTTGAGTAGTACAAAAGGTATGACACTCGCCACAACTCAGGTCCTTCCAGAACATCTGGTAGGAATGGTGAAAACAAACCAAAACGGCCGGTCCCGGCCTATGACATAACTATAGAGCCAAAAGCCCTAGTCGCAGTAATGAAAGACATGGGGTCCTCTGTTAAATGGCCAGAACAAATGCGGACTCCCACACACCAAAGAGATAAAAATAAGCTTTGTCAGTTTCACAATGACCATGGCCATAGAACGGAGGATTGTGTGGCCTTACAGTTTGAGGTAGCCTTCCTACTAAAGAAAGATCCGAGGAAAAACATCATGAGTCAAAGGCCATTGAGATGTCCGACGAGGCCCCAAAAGTCGAACGGATAATTGGCGTTATTAATGGTGGCTCAGTGGTGAGCGGAATAACCCAAAGTTCCGCAAAAAGACATGCTAGAGAACTCGAAAGCATCAATGAAGCCTCCATCTGACCACGTAGAACCACTCTTACCTATGAACTTTCATTTTCTGATCTAGACATGCAAGGACTTACAGATCCGCACCACGATGCATTGGACATAACCTTACAGATAGCCAACTACAAGTTAAAGAGGGTCCTCGTTGACAACGGAAGCTCAGCAAACATCAGGTTTCTTCTGGCTCTCAAGGAAATGCACTGGACGAATCGCTTATCATCCGAGACACGACAACACTCACCGGATTCAGTTGAGAATCAAAGCAGACTATAGGTGAGGTCATTTTACCTATTCTTCCAGTGGAATTAACCTCGTGACCAGGTTTCTCCTAGTAGAAGCACAGTCATCCTACAATTCAATCATGGGGAGACCTTGGATCCATGAGATGAAGGCTGTTCCTTCGAGTTATCATCAGACTCTTCGGTTCCCTACGAAATGGGGAATCAAAGAAATCAAAGGAGACCAAAAAGCGTCAAGGGAATGCTACCACACAAGCTTTAAGAAAACTCCAACAGCATAGCAATTACAGAACGAAGCCCCCGCCAAAGCCCGAATGGCAGTTCCAGTGCCCGAACCCCTTGAGGAAGTTCAAATTGACTTAGAAAATTCCGATAGGAAGATCTAAATCGGTTCAGCACTTGACCCGGAATTTAGAGGTAAACTCCTAACCCTGATTTTGGCTAACCTCGATTTTTTTGCTTGGTCCCACGCAGATATGACAGGTATCGACATATGCATCATTGCCCATAAATTGGGAGTCGATCCTAAGGCTAAGCCCATCAAGCAAAAAAGGAGAAAATTGGCTTTAGGAAGGAACCAAATCATCAACGAAGAAATCCAAAATCTTCTGAAAAATGGTATAGTCAGAGAAGTGAAGTGTCCTGATTGGTTGGCTAACGTCGTGGTCGTCAGGAAGAAAAATGGAAAATGGCAGGTATGTGTAGATTTTCCGATCTAAACAAATCGTGTCCGAAAGACCGATTCCCTCTCCCTCATATTGACACAATGGTAGACGCGACCGCAGGCATGAGCTCCTAAGCTTCACTGATCTCTTCTCTAGGTACAACCAAATCAAAATGGACCCAGCAAATCAAGAAAAAATAGCATTCGGAACTGAAAGGGGAACTTACTGCTATAATGTAATGTCGTTCGGACTCAAAAACGCTGGCGCAACATATCAGCATTTAGTCAATCAAATTTCTCCGAGAAAATCGGAAAGACCATGGAGGTCTATGTGGACGATATGCTTGTGAAATCCTAAAAAATCTGAATAACATATCGAACGTCTGGGAGAAGCCTTTGGAGTTGGCTCTGGCCAATTCCTCGGCTTCATGGTAACAAAAAGGGGGATAGAGGCGAATCCAAGACAATTGGATGGTGTTGTAAAAATACCAACTCCATAAAACAAAAAGGACATCCAACGTCTGACTGGAAGAATCGCGGCCCTCAATCGATTTCTTCCGAGGTCATCTGAATATCTCAAACCCCTTTTCCGATTACTTCAAAAGGGCATAAACTTCGACTGGTCAAAATCTTTTGAAGAGGCCCTACAAAAAGTTCAACTCCACTTCTCAAAGGCACCAGTTTTGGCCAAACCAAAATCTGGAGAAACATTGTACGTCTATCTGGTCGTATCTGAGACAGCGGTCAGCGCCGTCTTAGTATGAGAGGAAGGAAAATTTCAATAACCCATCTGCTACACTAGTAAGTCTCTTGCGGATGCCAAAACAAGGTATAATAGTATGGAAAAACTTGCCCTCGCTTTAATATCGGCCTCACGAAAGTTAAGGCCCCACTTTCAAGCCCTTCCAATAACTGTCATATCATCCTACCCAATCAGAGCAATCTTGCACAAACCTGAAGTATCCGGGCGGATGATGAAGTGGGCTATTGAACTAAGTCAATTCGACATTAACTATAAGCCTCGTACGACCATAAAATCTCAAGCACTAGCGGACTTCGTAGCAGACTTCGCAGTCCCACCTCGGAATGTCAGTACTATGGAAGAAAAGCCCGACCAGTGGATCTTAGAAGTCGATGGAGCCAGTAACTCGCAATGAGGCGGTGCAGTGATCGTGTTAATAAATTCAAATGGACAACTACTAGAACATTCCTTGCAGTGCGACTTCCAGATTACCAATAACGAAGCAGAGTATGAGGCATTAATCGCCGAACGTAAGTTAGCCCAAAGCCTATACATCTAGAATCTGCTAGTCAAATGCGACTCACAACTAGTTGTGAGCCAAGTCACCGGAACCTATCAAGCTAAGGACGATAGGATGAAAGCCTACCATGAATTGGTTCAAACCCTCTAATAGTTATTCTCGACAATATCGTTTGAAAAAATTCAAAGGGGGGAGAACACTCGTGCGGATGCCCTTGCCTCTTACGGCTCAGCAGTCAAAGATCCGGGCACAAGGTACGTTTTTCACGGACACATCGAAAGGTCTTCCACAAAGGAAGAATTACTTGAATCTGAAATCCTCCCAGTCAACTATCAGCAAGAAAGTTGGATCAAGTCAATCCTCAAGTATATTCAATTCGGACTACTGCCCCAAAATAAAGTTTCTGCTCAGAAATTGCGTACATCTGTAGCCAAATTCGCGGTGATCGAAGGAGTACTCTATAGAAGATCCCTTAACGATCCTTATCGGTTATGCTTGGATGAAGACGACGCAAGGAAGGTCCTACAAAAACTCCACGCTGGTCAAGCCGGAAACCATTCCGGGGGAAGAAGCCTGGCGTTCAAATGTTTCCGGGCTGGGTATTATTGGCCTTCCATGAAAACAGATGCCAAAGAACTAGCCAAGAGATGTGAAAGCTGCCAAAGGTACGGAAATTACATTCATGCTCCAGCTGAGCTTTTACATGGAATCTCGTCTCCATGGCCATTCTCTAAGTGAGGAATGGACATAGTCGGACCGCTTCCGCTTGCTCATTGGAAAGGTGAAAGGTTCATTCTCCTTGTCATTGATTACTATACCAAGTGGGTAGAAGCCGAAGCATTCACCAATGTCAGCGATCTAGCCGTCAAGATCTTCATATGGAAGCATATCCTCTGCCGGTTCGGGTTTCCGAATGAAATTGTCACGGATAATGGTTCACAATTCATCTCTAAGGTATTTAAAGACTTTTGCATTGCTTGGAACATCAAGTTGAACTTCTCTATCCCTATATATCCGAAAGCAAACGGTCAGGTCGAAGCGACAAACAAAACTCTTATGGCCATCCTCAAGAAAAGACTAGGAAAACACAAGAGTGCATGGGTCCAAGAGTTGTCTGGAGTTCTATGGTCTTAGAGAACAACCCCGAGGGTTCCGACCAGACAAAATCCTTTCTCTTTAGTCTTCGGGGTTGAAGCAATACTTTCTTCTGCTGTAGGATTCGGAAAATACCCGCTCCACTATCAGAACCGAGTTATGTTGGACTTCGATCTCGCTACAATCAACGAGCTACGAGAAAGTTTCCAAATAAAAAATGGAAAAATATAAAAGATCCATAAAAAAGCTTACAACAAATCCGTCGAGATAAGAACCTTTTCCGTAGGAGATTGGGTACTTCGAAAAAACTTCAATGCAAACAAATTGGATGAATCCTGGGAAGGTCCATATCAAATCACAGAAGTAATAGGTAAAGGAGCATATCAACTTCAAGACAAAGCTGGCAGAGCAGTCCGAAACACATGAATGCACCTCACTGAAGAAATTCCAATTCTAAACGAACAAAACCCCATGTACTCCGGGGACCAGGTTCCGACCTCAAACTATGAACTTTTACATTCAAGTCTATTTTCAATTATGATTTTCCCTCAAAATCAATTACTGACTTAAGCATCGAAGGGTCCTCAATAAGTTGAGGACCATCCTAACCCTCTTATTGCTTTGCAGCAAGAAGCCAACGTTTGTACGGACCATAGTCCCCACGAAGGGACATCAGGTTTTTCTAAAGAACCCTCTAATACTCGCATTTCAATTTCGATTTTCCTTTCGAATCGATTACTGACTTAAGCATCGGAGGGTCCTCAATACGTTGAGAACCTCCCTCACCCAGTGTTGAGATTTCAGGTAGTACGAAACTAAAGGGAAAACGCCCAAAATAAATCCCAGAAAAGGAATATCAGACCAAGTTAACTTCCGAAACTAAGACGCGTAAATCCGTACTAAAAAGATTCTGAAACAAGCTCTAACCCCTAATATTTATTTTGCGAGGTGTCCGCACCAAAACGTAAAACAATAGCATGAAAAATCCATCAAGACGAAGAACAAGACAAAGAACTGAGCTCAGATCAGAACCGTCTTGAGAACTCCGCTCGGGCACAAAATAAGACCCCGTATAGCTTCTCAATCTTCCGAATCAACACTTGTAAAAAAGTTGATTAGTTTTTCATACTGTGTACACAAGTTCGAAAGGACGAACGATGAAATTAAAAAAGTCTGACGGGACTATCATTAATTATTGTCCACGAGGACCAATATTGTTGTATCCGAAAGGTCCATTCCAATTCAATTGATGAAAACTGAGCTTTAACTCGAATTGCTTATTTGGGCAATTCATTGCTTATAATGAATGTCATATTTGTCCTTAAGTTCCGAGTATCATTTACTTATTTCCATTTCAAGATAATTCTATTTCGATACTTAGAACATCCATAAAAAAAAGAATCGGAAAAACAAATATCCATAAATTTCATTTAAATGGAAAGAAGATATACAAACATCAAAGGAAGGCAGAAAATACAAAAGGACAGGAAGCAAGACCTAAAGCTCTAAATCATCAAGAGTCAACTCCTCATTGGCCCTATGTTCCTCGGAAGCAGTCTTGACGACAAGAGGCACGACGGAAATTAGGGCAACTTCCATAGGTCCGGAAGCGCCCTCCTCAACTCCTTTCTCCGGAACGTTAGCATCGTTCTCCTCTTTTACCTTTTCTTCTTCTTCTTCATCTTTTTTCGAGACACTATCCTCCGTGGGACTCGAAAGTGAAGAACCAGTAGCTTCCGCGAGCTGTAGCCAATAGTCGTATCTCCTCTCGGCTACCTGTTTGGTTAGGGTACCAGCCAGAAACTTCTTGTAAACCCTACCTTTGGCTTCGACCTCCGCTCGGGCCTCCGTCTGCTTGGCCCTCTCTTCGGCCTCGGCTAGACCCCTCTCCATCTCCGACATTCGAGAAGACAAAGATTCAACAGTCCCTTTCAGCATGGAGAACTCCTCCACTGCCCTTTTCATCTTCTCCCTTTCGGAAGCAAGCTCCTTCTCTTTATCCTAAGCGATTAGCCTCAGGTTGTTTAGCTCTGAGATGGTGGCCTCCAACTTCAGTTGGACATCATCTCTGTCCTTCTTATAGGAGCCCTAGTCGGCGCGGCCTTCTTGATAGCGGCAACATGCCGATCCCACTGCTGGTCAAAGGCGTGACCAAATCTGAACCATCTGCACAAGTAGCCAAGATATTAGATTCTGAACGGATTGTCAAATACGAAGGCAAGTTCGGACATTACCTTGTGACTCGTTAACAGTAGCTCCACAACTATATGAGAACAGTATTCATAGAGGAACTTCTGGTCCTCCTCCAAAACCATTCCCCTAAAAGCCTCAAGGGCTGCTCCAGGCTTCTTGAAAAAAGAGGTGCCCGCAAGCACAGATATAGTCCGAGGGAGGATCTCAGACTCCTCCAATATTTGAACCTCCGGAGGCGAGGTCTTGTGTTTTTTCGAAATCGGAATAATCGACCCATCTTCTTTATGGGCTCGCACCGTCGCGACCCCCTTATCTTTGCTCGGTTTCGGAGCGGAGACCATGGTGGCCTTATCTTTTTCCTTTTCCTTCCCCGCACCGGAAGGACCACCAATCACGACGCCCTTATTCGGACGCTACTTCAAAAGATAGTTAGGGGGCCTCTGCCGCTTTGGAGGATTGTTACCTTTCTTCTTCTTCAGATCTTGTCCGTCCATTCTCGGAACTTGACATTTTTTCGTTTGGTCAGGAAGAATTGGAACAAGCTTCTAAGATCGCAGATCTCCGGATCGAAAGATAGAATGCGGTTGATAACAGCTTCGCTGTTTAAACCACACGGACAATTTGATTTTCCATTTTCCACTTCAAAAGAATAACACATGTTTATCAGAATCAGGAGTTGATAAAACAGATAAGGAAAAAAGGAAAAAACGATTCCGAGCTAAAAGTCGCCCTCATACTTGGCTCGGAATTCCACCAATACGGAATATCACCATATTCTCTTCCGTCCATCGCCCGGAGACGAAGAAAAATCGTTCCTTCCATTCCTCCTCACATGAGGAAGGATTTAGGAACACCCTCGTTTGATTCGGTGACAATGTAGATACACCCGACCCGGATCGCCATTTATTTTCTGTATGGAATAAGCCGCATAAACATCTGCGACTTCACAATTTATTCCTTTCACTTCATCCATCTCATCGAACGACCGCAAAATCCTCATGGTATTCGGATTTACATGGCTTAGAGCAATCTGTAACTTTTTGCAAAATTTTCGGAGCATTCCTCCGATCGAAAATTGTTGCTCCATGCTTAGTAATAGGGTATACATCGGGAACCACCCATCAATAACTTAATCGGCTCACTCTTCGCCTTTAGGGGCATGGATCAAGACGTAGTCAGGAATATTGTAAGCCCTTCGTATGTCATCCATCATATCCGAACTGATAATAGAAGGGCAATCCTTCGTTTGGATTCCTTGGGGACCAAAAGATGAAGGATGAACAACTAAACGGCCCGTAGTATCATCCACCAGCTCTACTAGGATTCTGGATGAAATCCCGATGGGATCACTATTGCCTCTAAGCTCAACTCGGATCTTTTCCATGGTTCTCGGACTAAGATCTAAGCTATTGGATCCTCCAGTAGAACCGGAAGTCGAAGGGCTGTCTCTACTTCCATTTGGATCATCCCCCATCATTTTCCTTATATCTGACTCTGTTGACTCCCCTGACATACCTAATCGAAAAGGTTAACAGTCAGATTAAAGAACTTCTACGGTAAATCGGAAAAACCAATTTGGGTCCAAAACGCCATCAGAAAAAGTCAAAAAGACAGGAAATCGTAAATGAAAACTCTTAAAGAGCCTAATTCCTCATTCGGTCTCACAATCTGCCTCAAACAACCATCCAGACCCTTCGTCTTCTTCGGCAAAAAAAAAATAATAATAATAACAAACAAGCATGGCAGAAGAGAGTGTTCGAAATCAAATACCTTAAACTTGGGTTGATAAGAGTGGTCTGAGAAGTGTTGCGAAGATTTTCTGGAAAACGGGTTTAAGTTTGTGTTCTTGAGTGTGAGGCTGAAAGTTTGGAATGAAGAATGTTAGGTCTATTTATAGACTGAGGGAAGAAGCTAGTTGGGGAAGCTTCTGCACGTGTCACTCTCCTAGTGGAGAGTTTTCTTTGATGTGACGTATTTGACAACAGGTGTGACTTGATGGATCTCAACCGTTTCGCATTCTCGACTCATTCATCCGCACGGAACCATCCTTACGGATGAATGGGGGAATCTGTAGTGGCCAATAATTTCCGAGCCCAGTTTGGAGTCAAGGCCCAAGCCCATAACTAGCAACCAGGCCTACAACCTAATGCTTCCGAGAGGCCCGAAGGCCCGATCTTTCTTCCGATCTCTTTCAACTGACAGTTTCTCAATTGAGAGTATCCCGGATCTTGCGGAGATCCTCTCGCCAGGATCTCAGCAATATCTTCTAATAGGCTACTCAAGCTTCGATAAATAGAAGTCATAGCCTCATTGAGACGGACACGCTTGAACATACTGAAACTCTGCCCAAATTGCTTCTCGTAGCGTTATCATCGTTAGTCACATTCCGGTGCCTAATTCGTGACTCCGGTCATCGTTTCTAGGAAATTAAATCCAACCAGTTGAGCTTAGAGCTTCATCAGGTGCTTGTCTCCAACCTTCCGAAAGGAACCATTGGTAATAAGAAGTCATTCTTTTACTTAATTATGTTGATTTCTCCTTTGCTTTCAAACCAAAACTAACTTGAGCATCGGAGTGCCTACGGCAAACACCACACTGGTGTCCCCAGGTCCGCTCGGACGTTTCCTTATTCTTTTGCAGAATACCTTGACACTTGGAATCCGTCCTCACCTTGCCCTGAACCATCTGGCTCAGTCAGTCTGAATTAACTATAGTTCCGAACCACTACAAGAAGAATCTAATAATTTCATTGGAGTAATACTTTTTTCAATGAAAATATCAATCGTAAAAACCAATATATTCTCTTTATTATACACAACATGATATTTTAATAAAATAATTTGCTTGCTATACATGTGTTCAACTACCACAAAATGAAACAAAAGCATTAATTGTAATTTTCTATGTCTCTTTACTCTCGAAACTATTTATATAAGAATTTGTTATTTATTTTTTTTTAAATATTGAAAATTGAATAAAGAAATTCTTAATTTGTGTGCCACAATTATTATGATTAGATTTACATGTGAAATTTATTCTTGAAATTAAAATACATGGACCATTTTAAAATCTATCTAACCAGCTCAACTATTTCTAGAATCTAATGGAAAGCTATTCTTATCACTATTCTTGAACTAATAAATTTGGATCAGGATATATTTATCTTTTTATCAATAATTTAGTCCATCAAATTATTAGCTTAATTGCCTATTGAAAATAAATCAACCATGGTTCATTTGAGATAAGGTATTAAAATCAGTACTGACTATTTGATGGTAATATTTGTAGTTGAACTAATAGTTATATATAAAATTTTAAAAATAAAATTTTTCTAATATAATGAGTAAATCTTAATTTATAATTATATATTGTATTATATAATTTTAATATGGTAGTGTTATAATAGTTTTTTTTAATCCGATATAGAACAAATTGAGAATCACATACTACCAAATAACACTTAAAAAATAGACAAATTAGAAATAGAGAATGTCACTTTGAACTTCGGAATATTTTAATTGAAAATTTGTGGGAGTAATATAGTAATTCTACCGAATAAACCCATTGTTTAATGTATTACTGGGGATACTATAGAATATCTTGTTATATCATAATATGATATGAAGTATATTCATATGAATAGAATAGTGGAAAGAAAATCTATATGAATATAATAAATATAAATATAATAATTACAATAATGTTGATGGTGTTTCAAAATATGTCAGAATAATTCACCCGTTCACAAAAAATTCAATATATACTATAATATATAATAGATGATATTCCAATGAGCTACAACTATATATATATATATATATAATCCAATTAGCTACGTTGTTAGGAATAAAAGAATAAATGACAATGACAATTTTATTTGATTAATAAACAAAAATTAATAGTAAATATTATAGACACATTTTTTTCCTTAGTTAATTTTCCATTGACCACGATCATGTGGTATTTTTTAAATTAATTTTTAATCATATGGTATTTTTTTATTATTTTTTAAATTATTATAAATTTATATATTGCTCCATAAAAGTATAAATAGTTTTTTTTAAGATGCTAATAACATTAAATAGAGAAAATTTGTTAATTGTGTAAAATAAAATAAAATAAAAAAGAAGAAGAAGCAATAAATAAATATGATAAAATGATTATAATTTTTTTTCAATTAATTAATTAAAAAAATTAACCAACCTTTAAATGTACAGATTATAATGTTAGCCTTATTAATATGGGATAAAAAAGACTATTTATGCATTTTTATAACCATTAACTCAGATGTAGCTTAACTAGCTAGTGTGGTTGCAATAAAAATTAAAAAATGTATAAATTTGTAAATATGTATTAACCAAGTAGCCTAGTTGCAATTTACTCTTTCCCATATCAAGAAAAGTGATAATAAAATTATTCAAGTCCACATTTTAGATTTTTTACAAGCAGTTCACTTGTGGTCCACATTTTAATTTCAAGAATAAAGTCATACAGAATATTTCATAATAACTATGGCATACTTATTAATATTTTTTATTCAATCTCTATCTCTATTATAATAAAAGGAGGAAATTGAAAAGCGAATTAACCACGTTTTGACAAGTGGCATCGTAAAAAAATGACACGTGGAGATTTTTATAAAATGACAATTTTAATATTTAAATTAACTAAATTATAAGGTTTCGTTGTCATTTTACATGGAAGTGTGCTTCACACGCGAAGTATCTTTTGTTAATGATATTTATTTCCGTTATTATTGTTGTATTTTTTTTCAATAGGTTAAAATATATTTTTAGAATAATTATTTATTATTTTTAAAATAATATAATATTATATTTATAATTTATTTTATATTTAAATACCACTATATAAGGGGAATAAATTTACTCTACTTCTTCATTGCTATTTTGTTCTTATTTTTTTATGGATGCGTTTCTTTCACGCATATTTGAGGTTGAATGTGAGTATTCTTATTCAATTTTATTTATTTTATAATTATTTTTATCTTATATTTTTAGTTGATTTATTCTTTTCAGATATCTTTCTGGTAAGTTTTTTTTTTTTTCTGTCATATTTTTATGTTTTTTTTTTTATTTTTATCTTCCACATAATCTTTTAATCAATTTTATTCTTTTTATATATCTTTTCAAGTATTTTTATTTGGTGAGTATTTTCATTAAATTTCTATTCTACTATAATTGTCTTATTTTTCTTAAATGGTATTTTTTTAATCAATTTTATTTATCACATATTTCTCAAGTATTTTACTAATTTTTTTTCTATTTTATTTTTATTTATGTCTGATATTATCCTGATTATTCAAATTTTTCTGAAAATTTAATCTAACTTAAGTTTTTTTTTTAGACATCTACTACATATGCAACTCACTGATATCGAAGTAGCAATATGCCTTAATATTTACTCTATTTATTTTTATGTTAGTAATTTTCGTGTATTTTAATTATATATTATATATCTATTTTAGGTGAAGTGTGTGCGTTCACCCATGTATATTTGACCATGAATGTTATTAATTCTATAAATTGACTTCTTTTTTTTTTCCATTTTATGACGTGAACAATTTTTAATAAATAAGGTAAAGATATTATTACTTGTGAAATATGTATTACGTTTTTTTATATTAAAATATGAAAGATATACAACTATTTAAATCTTTATATGTTAATTCATTTCATCAAGATTTTAAAATATATATATAATAAAAATGTTTTAAAAGAAAATTAGCCACACATTCCGATATAAAGTAAAAGATTAAATTTATAAGTATAATAACATATTATTTTATATATTTAATAATTAAAACTAAAGAATGGAATTGAATAATTATTACTTACAATAAATGCTCATTTATTTGAATCTCAATTATTTTATTTTGAAATTCAATTAAGTTCATTGGAAAAATCAAATATATTGAATTTTGAAATTTAGAAAATAATAAATATTTAGAATATATATAAGAAACACACAAACAAACCTAAACCTTATATTTCTTTTTCCTATTTTAGAATATCACATTAATTATAAATAATATAAACATATATTCCAAAAAGATAAAGAATCTAATTAATGTGATAAATGAAATAATATGTGAAATATATAAATTAGAATCCATCTTAATTATAATATGATTTAATTGTTAAAATATTTGTCAAAATTATAATAGGTGAAATATATAAATAAGAATCCACCTTAATTATAATTTAAACGTCACAGTGGCTAATACAAAACTCTTACTTCATCTTTTTTTTTCCCTTTTTTTTACATCATATACACATTAAATATAATATTATCATACGTTGGATTTTTTAAAAGTTATGTTCATCTATATATATATATATATATATATATAGCTTTTTAAATAATCAATTATTTTGATTAATTTTTAATTTTAAAAATTATATTTAATTATTTATATTTATTTTTAATCATTACTTTAAATACTATTTTTTTAATAAAAAATAAATATTGAATAAGATTTGTTTAGTGAAATCTTTTAAATTTAGAAATCAAACACTTGATATAAAAATGATATTACCTATAATCAACATGACTTCTCAAAATTATCAAAATTAGTATATATATATATATATATATCAAACATTTGCTCTTTTAGTAATTTTTATAATTACGTCTCTCAATATTTTAGATTTTTAAAATTTATTTTTGTAAAATAAAGGAAAATCAAAGTTTTCACTAATGTCCTAATAAAATAATAATAATCATCTCCTATTAAACTTTCTCTACAAAGAAAATACAAAAAATATTCGAAAAAATATTGTTAATAAAATGTCAAAAAAAGTGTCAATAATATTCTTTTCATTTTTTTTTCATCTTTGACATATTGTTTCAGCATAACTGTTTTAGGAATATTATTAAAGATATTTTATTATTAGGTGGATCACCTTGGCTTTCTAGAAAATCCATATTCTCTATAATAAGAGAAACTTAAAAGAAACTTAACCTAACAATTTAACACAAGTTAAAACGACCATTTTGACATTTAAATTAATTAATTAATTTTATCTATCAAGGTATTTTTGGCATTTAACAAATTAATTAATAAATACGTCGGTTTTTTTCGTATGTCATTTATTTCTTTTACATTAACTATCCATCACGTGGATGTATAAAATATTTTTTTATTAAATGGAAATTTTAACATTTAGATTAATTAAATTGAATAGTTATTTGGTCATAGTTTTTTTAAAACATCAAACTTAATTGAATATTTTTTTGGGGTGAACATTCATTTTCACAAATTTCAATAAGATGGTGAGTCATATATTTAAATAATTTTTATTGTTATTTTTATTTTTCATACTTAAATTATTTGTCATTTTTATTATTTTTATTTTAATTCATAGTTTCCATATAATATTTGAATTCGTTAATATTTTCATTGTTATAAACCTAAAATAAAAAATAAATTTCATGTTATAAAATTATTTATCTTATATTTAAAATCAATAGAATAAAATTTAATGTTCAATTTTTACATTTGTATAAAAATGTTATTATTATTTTAGTTATTTTAATTCATAATTTCGAGAATATTAAAAATTATAATTCTCAGACATTATATAATTTTTTACTAAATCACTATTCTCGAAAATGAAACATTCTCACTACATGAATTTCGCTTTAGTAATTGTATGAGACAATAAATATTTTAATTATTGTATATAATATTATCATATATATATATATATATGATTAGTTAATAAAAATATCTATACATACATATTTGTTTATATATATATATATATATATATATATAAAAGACAATAACAATATTATAAATATACACAGCAAAAATACAATTAAAATAGGTAAAACTATACCATTAACGATATATGCTTACTATTCAATGTTTCTCTATTTCCAAAGTATTTTTATTTTAAAATGATACCCTTAACTATATTTATATTTTAAAAATATTACATATTTTTACTTAATAAAAATATCAAATATTATTTCAATGTGTAGCATAATATAAATTTATTATAATTTATAATATTTTTATTTATTAAAAAGAATATATATTATATATATAGTGGGATAGAAGTTATATAATAATGGAAGTGGTTTTTAAATTATGGAGTTATTTTTTAAAATATCAAGGTATTTATTACTTTTTTTTTCTTTTTTGTTTATTTGTCTAGTATGATTGACTATTCAAATTTTAATTTAAAAATATATATTAATATTTTTTTAGTATTATATATTTTATTCAATAAAATAAAGATAAATATTTTTTTTGATGTGTGACATCATCATAACTTATATTTGTATTAATATAAAATATATTATAAATTTAATTTACATAGTTTATATAAATATTACATTTAATGAGATTGAAATTCTTAATTTATTCATATAACAAAAAATTACAGTTATAGACATAAAAATAATTGTTAAAATAATAATAATATATGTATATTCTAATAATAATAATATTATTATTATTATTATCATTATTATTATATGTATGTACATTATGATAATTAGGGATTTTAAAAATATACAATTTGATACATATTTTATCAATATTAATAATAAACTATTTTTTTCCCAAACAACTCACATATTTATAAATTTAAATCTCACATCTCAATATATTTTTGAAATTGTGTTCTCCTTCACATGTTTTAAAAATTTTTATTCTTTAATATTTTACCTTAAATGATTATTATATTAGATTATATTAAAATTGATGCGAAATTTTTTAAATAATGTTGATAGTATTTTTATAAATAGCCGATTAAATTTAAGCAAATAAAAAATATCACTTATGAAAAATATAAAGATATAAATAAAAATTGTGAAAAAAAATAATTACTTTTACATTTATATAAAAATAAAATATCATATTCATTTATATAAATTAAATAAAAATATTTAATATTTAAAAATATATGTTTTACAAAGTTATTTTACTTTTATATGTGCAATACATTAAATTTTAAAAAAATTAATGTTGTGTTTAGTAATAAATAAATTCATCAGGATAGCTAAATTTTAAATGTCGTCGGTCTTAATCTATCAATTCAATCGACACCAAGGATAAATGTGTCATTTTACTTGGTTGATACTATATCTTCCGTGTAATATTCAATTTCGGTGCTAAATTATTTCGATTTTATTTCGGTTTACTTAATAGTTGACAACGTCTTAAAATTGCTCAAAAAGTAAAATCGTGAGATTTTACATAGAAATATAATTTTAGAAATTGTGATGATCCTTGACAATAATAAGACAAAGGATCACTATTTAACAGGTATAATTTTAAAGTTCTATTTATATTAATGAGCATGCTTACTAATTTAAGAATTTATAATTATTTTTTAAAAAATATTATTTATATAATTTGATCTTTCTGTAATTTTGTTGAAAGTATTATTTCTATTGCAAAAATTATTGTGACATCATATCTGGAACGATGTTGTCAAAGACTTGACCTAGAATTGAAGGATTTGGAGTATATTTGTTTTAAATATTTTAATTATCATATTACTTTATCTTTATTATAATTTTTATATTTGTATATTGTATAATCATGCATTAGATTGCTTTATTTTCAACCGATCAAAAACTGTACAATATATATTATGAAACAAAATAGTTTTACAGATCAAACAGATACATGAAAATATGGAAAATAAATAAAGTGATATTGATGCAAACATTCCTAAAGTTAAGAACTTTCAAGAGGGATACTCTTGTAATTGTATCTTTATAATATTATCTATATGATTTATACCATTATTAAACTAAAATACTAATTTCACTCCACTCTAAATTTAATTACGATTTGTTGCCTATCAATAGATTGTATAGTGGAGAAGCATCATTTTCA
Source organism: Cardiospermum halicacabum (assembly GCA_031304145.1). Classification (NCBI taxonomy): domain Eukaryota; kingdom Viridiplantae; phylum Streptophyta; class Magnoliopsida; order Sapindales; family Sapindaceae; genus Cardiospermum; species Cardiospermum halicacabum. The sequence continues at coordinate 24,945,055 of CM062391.1, read as the reverse complement.
ATTGTCATCAAAGATTATAATTTAACAATGATTTTTAGAGATTTCACCAAACAGAAGACATTAAACGAGATTATGAAGATAAATGAAATGAAGTTTTAAAGAAATTTCTTAATTATTTGCTGGTGTAGTATATTTATTTATTTCCTAAATTACTATATGTTAACAACAACTTGGAAAATACATCATATATGAAAGATTGAAAGCATTAGAAAAGAATTTAGATGGTTTTACTTTTCATGATGGTCATGCAGGAAAAAAGTGATTGATGAACCAACTGGCTATTGGTGCAAAAAAATGCAATTGCGTTGTTGATAACGTAGTCTAGATGTAAAATTATATTTCGAATCATTATAAACTTATTTACATGTCATTTTTTTTAATAAAAATGTAACAATGAGCGTGTACTAATAACAATTTTAGGTTTAAAGTTCATATACAGATATCTGATAATAGTGGAATGATCACTCTTTTGTTGTTTGATCAAAAAGTTGAAAAACTCATAGAAAAAATATATACCATATTTTAAGGTAAACAAAAAATATTTTGTTACTTGATAACCGATATAGTTAACTATATTATACAGTACAATTTATTAGGTTGCTAATTTAATATAGTACATCTTTTGCAATCTCCGTATGAAAATAGTGATGTTACTATCATACTACTGGAGTTATACATCTTGGTTGGTAGAGAATTCCTTTTTAAGGTGGACAAAAAATAATTACAGTTTATCCGATAACACTTATATTCTTAATTTTCTTACCGGTAGTCCTCATTTTCATCTAAGACCACATGTTAAAAAGTTAACCGAAAATGGAAGTTTTATTCAACTATTGATTTATTTAATATGTTTAAATTGTTTTATCCATTATATTTATTAAAACATATGTTTATTTAGATGACTTCAACAAAATTCTCGATATAATAAACAAATATCTTTTGAAATTAAATAAAGTACTATCAAAAGGACGATCCGGTGAACATTCATACTTTGTCTCATTCTATTTTATTTATACTATATCTTAATTAAACTAAATCAATCTTAATTCAACTAAATTCATAATAAATTAATTTAAAATAATAGTATTATGGTTGGTAAATTATCTTTCAGGAGGAAGAAAGAAACAGCACCATAAATTACACCCCGGCAAAAAGAGTATTTTTGAAGTGAATTCAATGTCCAAAGTTATACACTACAAGAGCCGTGAAAATGAGGAGAATTTTCAAAGGATGAAAACGTGTTTATATAATTATGAGTAACTGTTTGTATATTTTATATTAACTAATAATATATATATATACATATATATATATATATAAAATGAGTAGTTGTGTATATATTTTCTTTTTTACTATAAGAAAATCGTATATTTATATTTTATTTTTTAAAATATATTTTCCATTATTAAATATGTTTTGGTTATTAATGAAATTTTTTTAAAGATTAATATTAGTTTATTTTTTTTATATGAAATACCAATTATAAATCTAATATTATCAAATGAAATAATCCAGAAAAATAATCTATAGAAATATCAGTTATAAATTTAATATCATTACATAAAATACCACAAACTGCAATGTCATGGGTCTTGGAGAGATTGAAAATGGTGTTATTTAGGGTGCACAAAGTGTGACAAGAGTTTGAAGATCATTGGAAGCAAATTCATTTGTGATAAAATTATTATTGGAAAGATAAATTTATATCAAGTCTCCCAACAATATTATTTTTCCTTCTTCAATATTTTCAAGAATTAATAGAAAATACTTCTAGAGGGCTTGATCGGACTGCTAAAAAGAGAATTATTTTTAAAAGTCTAATATTACTAAAGGAAGATGAAGGGTCCTTTAACAAAGTTTGAAAGATAGTCACGATTGATAGAGAAAAGTTATATGCTTCTACAATTGTCAAGAACCTTCTTAAGAAGAAAAAATAAAATTTTGTTATTTATTTGGAAAAAAATCAATCATTAATTTAAAAAATAATTTATTATGGGATTGTCATAAATTTCATTTTCGTTATCGGTTTAATTTTTTTCATGATAATTGAATGTTCATAAAATTTATTTAAATGTTAACCTATTAATTACATTATCATTATATTTACATAGAATTATGAATGCTATAATACATAGAATTCATGTAATTTATCCGATAAGTTAAATAATGAAAATTTATCTTCTTACAACATGAAAATCGCAAGACTAATATATGTATTTATTTTGATTTAGGCATTTTACTATGAGATGCACTAAAGAAATTGGTAGCAGTGAGATTCATAATGTTTTCGCTCAATTTTGCTTGGTTTGAGCACAAAAGTCCAAGAGTGTAAAAAATCTGTATCTAATTAAATCTGGTTAGTTAGATCTATTTCCATCACTCTCGAATTTTGTTTATTTTTACTGTTGTTTTTCATTCTATTGATCGAGAGGATTCTTAAAATAATATAATAATATATACTTTAACACCCGTGCGTACCGCACGGGTTAAAAACTCTAGTTATAATAAAATGAGGAAATTAAGAAAGCCAATTAACCACGCGTTGACAAGTGGCTTCGTAAAAATGCAACACATCATTTTTTTTTATAAAATTACTTTTTAAGTCTTTAATTTTAATTAACTAAATTGGTTATTTCGACATTTTAATAAATTCTCACCTTTTACACAGATTTTATAATAAATTCTAATATTCAATTTTATATCTACAGTAATTGTTATACCATATCGGAAATATAACTTACCGATTAGTTTTTCCACCACTATATAAAGAGATTTTCGTTCAATTTGTTCTCACAACGACCTTTAAGGCACTGTTGCTCTTTGTAAATTAAATAGAGCTACTTGCCACTAGAGGTTTAAATAGAAGTTTATATTATTTCAGTTTTTAGATTCAACTTTAAAATTTTAAAATTGACATGAATCTAAAATCTTTATCATTATATTATTATTATATATAATATATAATAATAAAAGGTTCTTTTTATTTTTTGGCAATATATATATAATATGTTTAGTTAAATTTAAAATTTACTTAATATCTTCTTAAAAGAAGAAGTTCAACCAAACATTATTTATAATTTTTTTTATTAAATTAAAAATATCTATCTCTATTATAATAGAGAAAAGAGAAAACTAACCAAGTAAATTAAGGAGATAATGTGTATGTTTGGCACTAAATGTTATATTAAATGTTGAGTTAACTGTTGAAGTAGCGATTAGCTGTTAACTGTTATATTAGATGTTGAAGTAGCGATTTGGCATGAGTTTTTGGTAATAACAATTAGATTTTGAAGTAGTTGTTAAATGTAAAAATTACGTAAACAATGCAATATATCATTTTTTTTCCTTATAATGTAATTTATTTATTTTTTAGTGTTAATATTCATTTTTAAACAATTTTTTCTTTCAAGAGTTCTAATTTAAAATCTACAATTCTTAAGTTATCAACTAATTAGTAAATAAACTAAAAAAAGTTATTTAAATATTTTTAATCATATTCAATAATTAAAAATTTTGTTAAAATTAATCTAATTTAGTACGAATATAAGCTTCTAATATTATTTAGAGTATTTTAGTAATACTCATAAATTGATAAGGGTAAAATAGGAGTTTTTTATTAGCGATTCGCGGAAAGCTATTTGAAGTAGCGTTCTAGAAATCGCTAATAAAAATCTAATCACTAATAAGAAAGTTTTTCTGAAACAGTAAAATTATCAAATCGCTTATTAAAAATCGAATCGCTACTTAAAAATCTATATACCAAACATACACAATGACAAGTGACAGCTTAAAAGGATTACACGTTGACGTTTTTAACAAAATGACAATTTTCACATATGAGTTAATTAAATTAATTATTGGCTATTGAAGTGTTTTGGTCGTTTGACAAAACAATTAATAAACACAACCATTTTTTGCATGTATTTATTTCTTTTGAATTAATTACCCACCACGTGTCTTTATAAAAAATTTACACACTGTTTATTTTTTTTAATTTTAATTTAGGTCAATTGCATTTTTGGACTTTTTATTAAACAAAATTATATTTTTAGATCAAAATTAAATTTTTTACAAAACTAAACTTTTTTCAAAAAATTTTGTAGAAAATAGACCAAAATAACCGTAATACCCCTGTTTCCCAGTTTTGATTTGCATCCCCAGCAAATCAGACCGGGAAGCAAAAACTACACCGGGAAAAAGGCAAAATATAACTGTTTCCCGCTGTTCTGCTTCTCGGACCGGAAAATAGAACACCGGAAAACAGTTATATTTGCCTATTTCTTGGTCTGATGCTTCCCGGTCCACCTGGAAGCTCATTTTTGCAATTTTTAAAAAAAAAGTCTAAAAGTGTAAAAATTTAAAGTTGGTCTAAAACTTTTTTTTTTATATATAAGGTCTAAAAATGCGTATTTTCACTTTAATTTAACATTTAAATTGATTGGATTGAATAGTTTTTTGGTCATTTTACATGGAAATGAGATGAGTGATAAATGTTTTTTTTTTTCTTTTTTAGCGTGAAACTCAATTGAATATTTTGTGATGTGAATATTAATCTCTACAAATTTCAATAAAACTACGAGTTTCGATATACTTAATTATTTTTATTGTTATTTTTATTTTTATACATTATTTTTTTATTAATTGTATTTTAATTCATAGCTTTCATATAATTACATTAATTTGTCAATATTTTCATTGTTATAAAACTTGAAAATAAAAAATTAATTGCAAATAATAAAATTATTTATTTTATATTTAAAATTAATAGAATAAAAATGAATGGTCAATTTTTACATCTACATCATAAATGTCATTATTATTTAATTATTTTAATTCATAGTTTAAAGAATATTAAGGATTATAATTCTAAGATATTATATATTCTTACAAAATCACTATTCTCGAAAATGAAACATTCAATTAAATTCATATTATTATTCTCGCTCCATGAATTTTGCTTTGTTAATTGTGTGAGACAATGGACATTTTAATGGTTGTATAATATATATATATATATAAAGACTATAACAATATTATAAATATGCGCGGAAAAGATGTAATTAAAATAGATATGTACCCTTACTATCTAATATCTCTCTATTCCCAAGGTGTTTGTAAATTAATATTTTTATTTTAAAATTATATCATTTATTATAATAATATTTCAATATATTACATATTCCACTTAATAAGAATATTAAATATTTGTAATGAGTAGCATAAATATAAATTTAAATGTTTTTATTTATTAATTGATTAGATATTTTATTTATTGAATAAAATATACATTATATTTAGTGAGATGGAAGTTAAATAGTGATCATAAGTTGTTTTTAAATTATCATGTTATTTATTAGGTTAGGTTAGGTATTTATTACATTTTTTTTTCATTTCTATGTTCATTATTTATTTGTCTATTATGTTTGACTATTCAAATTTTAATTTATATATATATTAATATTTTTTTATATATAAACTTAAAAATATAATTAATTTTATATATAAATTAATTTCTACTTTAAAATTTGAGGATTATTGGTTGGAATTGTAAAATTTTTGAAGGAAAAATATTATTTTTTTTATAGATGCGAATTAAGTCAATGATTTTTTTTCATTTTATTAAGAGGATGATGAACATTAAACAATAATAAAGATGCTTAAAAAGATTTTTTGCATATACATTCCGGTCCATGCAATTTTTTTCTTACTACTTATATATATATATATATAAATATATATAATTTAAACATGTTATTTATATTTTTTTTCATTAGTTTTAGGCAATTTTATTAATTTATATATGAACTGATTTATATAGAGAAAAAAATATGTGATTTGAAATTTTAATAAAAAAATAATAAATTTTTAAAAATTTCAAAATAATAATAATAAATTTTTATATATTGGTGTGATTTCTATTTTAGAATGTCATATTCATTGTAAAAGGAAAAACAAATTATTAATTTGTATATATATAATAAATTATTTTTTGTTAATATTTGATTATTTTTATTTAAGTTCATATAATTAAAACGATAAATATTTATATTGATAATAGCAATTTATATATATATATATACACTTACCTATATAAACAAAGTCTATTTAATATCTACTCGATAATTCTAACATTCTCTTTATACAACTATTTATATGCGAAATTGATTTTTTTTAAAGATTTCTGTGATTGTGAATTTCAATTAAAATAATAAATTTTAATATATGTTCTTGATAATTGATTACTGATATATAAATTTATTTTTGTAAGTTTTTATGTGTGCATGTGATTGTAAATTTCAATGGAAATAATAAATGTTATTATTTATATTTTAGAATACTATAAATTATTCATATTAGTTACAATTTATAAATGAATTTAACAACACTCTATGATTTTTATTATTAGTTGTTTTATTTGAGTTCATCACTATTAAAATATTTACAATATAAAAAATTTATATGAATTAAAATAATGTATTTAGATGTTTTTAATGGCTTCTCACAATACTTAAATAATAAAACTCAAAAATCAAATAAAACAAAACCTTTAAACTAACAATTGTTAAAAAAAATAATAATAATTAGCATATAAAATATTTACGGGAATTAATTAATTCCTCATTATAAAATGACAAGGTTATAAATTAATAAAATAACCGCTTGGATATTAGATTTAAAAACAAATAAATAGAAAAATATTGTTGGATTAATATCTTTTTTATTGGGCACTTAAACTAAATACATTTTATATACTCTTAACTTTTTTTTTGTTTTTTTAATTCACATTTTTTTTCAAAAATTCTGTAATAAAATCTAATGTTCAATTTTTCCTATTCTAAGAAAAAATATTTTTTCCAGCTATATATTATATTTAAACTAATTAGTATACCACATCGGAAATATAACTCTCTGATTATTTTCTCCACCACTATATAAAGAGATTTTCATTCTATTAGTTTTCACATTGACCTTTAAGACATGTTGCTCTTTGGAAATTAAATAGAGCTACTTGCTACCAGACGTTTAAATATGAGTTTATATTATTTTAATTTTTGGGTTCAATTTTAAATTTTTAAAATTGACATGAATCCAAAATCTATATTATTATATTATAATAATACAAGTTTTTTTTTATTTGGTTAAACTTAAAATTCACTAATGATCTTTTTAAAAGAACAAGTCCAACCAAATATGTTTTATACATTTTTTTTTTATGAAATTAAAAATATGAATAAATAAATTACTTTATAATCGCAATCTTATCATCTCAAAAATAAATCACTTCATTCTTAAAAATCAATTCAATTCAGTACAAACAAAATAAATAATAAGTTTCTCTATCTCTATTATAATAAAAGGGAAAATCTAACCAAGTAAATTAACCACGTGCTAACCAATGGTTTCATAGTAATATAACACGTCATATTTTTCTATTAAATCACCTTTTTATTCTTCAATTTTAACTAACTAAATTGGATATTTCGACATTTTAATAGAAAAGTGTAATTTACTCCATAGATGAAAAAATTCCACTCTTTTTTCACAGATTCTCTAAAAAATTATAATATTCAACTTTTCCTATTTTAAGAAAAAATATATTTTCCATGTATATATTATATTAACACTAATTGTTATACCACATCAGAAATGTAGCTCTCTCATTATTTTCTCCACCACTATATAAATAGATTTTCGTTCATTTAGTTTTAACTGCAACATTTAAGGCATTGGTGCTCTTTGTAAATTAAATAGAGTTATTTACTGCAAAAGGTTAAATATGAGTTGATATTATTTCAGTTTTTGGATTCATATTTAAATTTTTAAAATTGACATGAATCCAAAATTTATATTATATATAATAATAATAATAATAATATAAGGTTTTTTCTGTTGGCAATATATACATATATATATATATGTGTATATATAAAGTAGTGTATGTTTGGATAAATTTAAAATTTACTTACAATATTCTTAAAGGAAGAAGTTCAACCAAACATGTTTTTATAAATTTTTTATTAAAATATGAATGAATAAATTATTTTATAATCGCAATCATATTATTTCAAAATCAAATCAAATTATTCTAAAAAAATCGAATCAATTCAATACAAACAAAATAAATAAGAATCTTCTGTATCTCTATCTCTATTATAATAAAAAGAAAACCTAACTAAGTAAATTAACCACGTGATGACAAGTGACTTCGTAAAAATGCAACAATTTATACTTTTCTATTAAATTACTTTTTTAGTCTCAATTTTAATGAACTAAATTGGTTATTTTGACATTTAAAAATATATATTTTTCTACTATATGTTATATTTCAACTAATTGTTATCCCACATCGGAAGCATAAATCACTAATTATTTTCGCCACTACTATATAAATGAGAATTTTATTGAATTAGTTTTCATATCGACCTTTAAGACATTAGTGCCCTTTGTACAATTAAAAGGTACTTGCCCTATAGATTTTAGTAAAAGTTTAAAATATTTCAGATTTTGAATCAAATTTTAAGTTTTTAAAATTGATACAAACCTAAAATTAATATTATAATATTTTTATCTCTATTATAATAAAAGGATAAATCTAACAAAACGAATTAACCACGTGCTAACAAGTGGTGCTCTGAAAAAACATGTTAGCATTTTTATATTAAATTATATATTAACATATATTATATTACAGTCTTACATATTAACATATATCATATTATAACAAACACAAAATCAATATTATAATATCAATATTATAATAAAAGGAAAAACGCAATAAAGCGAATTAACCACATGATAACAAGTTGTAATCTAAAAAAAACAACACATAGGCATTTTTTATATCAAATTACATATTAACACATAAGTAGTAATTAATTCATTAGATTATTTTGTCATTTAGAATATATTATTTTATTTATTTCGACTATATGTTATATTTCAACTAATTGTTATCGTACATCGGAGGCATATCTCACTATTTATTTTCGCCACTACTATATAAATGATATTATGAGATTTTTATTGAATTAGTTTTCATATTGACCTTTAAGGCATTAGTGTGCTTTGTACAATTAAAAAGTACTTACCGCTAAGGGTTTTAATATAACTTTAAAATATTTTAAATTTTTCGATTTAGTTTTAATTTTTTAAAATTGATACAAACACAAAATTACTATTATAATATCTCTATTATAATAAAAATGAGAAATCTAACAAAGTGAATTAACCATGTGCTGCCAAGTGACGCTCATAAAAAACAACACATAGGTATTTTTATATAAAATTACATATAACATAAGTATTAATTAATTCATTAGGTTTTTTTTTTCATTTAAAATATATTATTTTATTTTTTTCTACTAAATGTTATATGTTAACTAAGTATTATCTAACATCAGAACCGTACCTCACTAAATATTTTCGCTACTACTATATAAATGAGATTTTTATTAAATCTCTATTATAATAAAAGGAGAAATCTAACATAGCGAATTAACCACATGCTAACAAGTGGCATTCTAAAAAATAACACCTAGATATTTTTATATAAAATTACATACTAACACATAAGTATTTAATTAATTCATTAGGTTATTTTGTCATTTAAAATATTTTATTTTATTTTTTTTACTATATGTTATATGTCGACTAATTATTATCCCACATCGGAAGCGTACCTCACTAATTATTTTCGCCACTACTATATAAATGAGATTTTTATTGAATTAGTTTTCATATAAACTTTTAAGGCATTGGTGCCCCTTTTACAATTAAAAAGTACTTACCGCTATAGGTTTTAATAAAAGTTTAAAATATTTTAGATTTTTAGATTTAATTTTAAGTTTTTAAAATTGATACACACCCAAAATCAATATTATAATATCTCTATTATAATAAAAGAAGAAATCTAACAAAGCAAATTAACCACATGCTGACAAGTGGAGCTCTAAAAAAACAAGACGTAGGCATTTTTATATTAAATCACATATTAATACGTAAGTATTAATTAATTTATTAGGTTATTTTGTCTTTTAAAATATATTATTGTATTTTTCTACTATATGCTATATTTCAACTAATTGTTATCCCACATCGGAACCGTAACTCACAAATTATTTTTGTCACTACTATATAAATGATATATTTTGAAATAGTTTCATATCGACCTTTAAGGCATTGGTGCCTTTTATACAATTAAAAGGTACTTGGTAATCAATATATTTACTGACCTTTACACTCTAAAATTCTTAAATCGCATCAAGTCTCGAGTTTACCTCTTAATGAACTAAACTCAAAGTTGGTATACCGGCACTAAGAATGATTATGCAATGGTACAAGGTTGATCCTTACAAGGTTAGGAAGATTATGCAATGGTACAAGGTTGATCCTTGCAAGGTTAGGAAGAATAGTATTGGAAGTTAAGGTGATTCAAGGTCTTACTGTTGGGCGGAAAAATGTTGGTACAATGACTTACATAGACGACGTCGGATTCGAAATTATCTTTCCAATTTAAGAGGAGACAGTTCTCTATCGCAGTATCATTTGCAATGACCATAAATAAGAGTCAGGAAAAATCTCTAAGTAATGTGGATCTCTATCTAAAAAGACCTGTTTTTAGTCATGGTCAACTATATGTTGCTATATTAAGGTAACTAATCGTAAAGATTTTAAAAAGAAACTTATTTTAGACGAGCATGACGCAGTACAAAAACCACGATCAAATATGTATTCAGACAAGTCTTCGCAAACACTTGATAAAAATACAAGCTGAATGTTGTCCGACACTAAATTCATATATGTTATATGATAAGCTGAAGTTAAGTAATTATATTTTCTTTTCTAAGAGCAATAAAACTGCAAATACTAATATATGTATTGATTTTGATGAAAGGTACTTCACCACAAGACACGCAAAAGGAATTGAGAACAAACGAGATTCATAATAATTTCACTCAATTTTGCATGATTTGATCTCTTCGTATCTAATTAGATATGTTAGTCATTTTTTTCATCTCTCAGATTTTGTTTGCTTTTATTGTTTTTTTTAATTTTATTGTCAGTTGATCGGGATATCGTATGAGATATTATTTATTTTGCGAGAGATTTCGCATTTGATTATTTGTTGATTGTAATTTTTTTAAAAAAAAATACATATTTAGTGTATATATCCCGTGCGGTACGCACGGGTCCAAAGTAAAAGAAAAAAACAAATAACAATTCTGATGTGAATAGTTTTAAAAGGAAAAAGACATTGAAAAATACAATTATCAATTAATGGTTTTGTTTAATTTTATGGAAGTTGAACATATGTGTATTACATGCAAATTATTTTATTAATATATTATGTGGTATATAATAAAAAGAATAAATTAATTTTTACAATTGACATTTTTATTGAAAATAATATTATTTGAATAAAATTATTGGATATTTCTGTATGGAGTATAATGTGAGTGATGGTATCGTGTTTTGTGTGATTAAGCTGATATTGATAAGTAAAATTCTAATGAAATTTAGATCTAATTAGTGTGTTGGTATTTTTATTAATGAAATATGGTTTAAATAAATAATAACATTTACAGATACATAACTTTTTCTTACAAATTATATTCTCAATAAATGTTATTTAATAATACGAAATTATAAATTTATTTTATATGTTATTATCTTAACAAAATATATTGTGACATTACTATAATAATATTTTAAGATTCTATAATATAAAATACAATTTAATATTAATATTATTATTATATTATAGCCCTTTAATATATAAACTTAATTAATAAATATTATCCTATAATAGTTATCCTTATTAAAATTTAAAATGAGCATCATCATCTTTTAAACTTATCATATAAATATTTAAAAAATAAAATAAATTCTTATAAGTTTGATTTAAATTTATAAATCAACTATAAAAATAAAACATTTTCAATATTGAGCATACTTTTTTTTAAAAAATGGATCTATAAATTTAACTTAAATTTGATAAAGTTTAAAAATAAAATTCATATATATATATATATATATATATTATTTTTTACAATATTACTCTAATACAAACACATCAAATTTTTATTAAAAATTATATTATCATGTTATGGGATACTATTTAATACATTTAAATATGGGAGATAATATATATTGTTTTCTCAATATAATTGTTATGGTAGACTATTTAATATATTATATTAATTACAAAAAGATATTTTATTAATTTATTCAATATAATTTACATTATTACTTCATGGGAAAATTTCATTTTTGTTATTTTATAATTCTTATTTATATTATATTTGAGTTTCAAAATTTTGAAAAAAAAACAAACTTTTAAAACTTCACTTTTAAAAATTAATTAAATTATAATAAAAATAAATTTGGATAAAAGATAAACATGTTAATAAGAGTATATTTGACATTAGATTTTCTATTAATTATTAGATCAACGTTTTTAATAGCGTTAATAGATAGCTTTTAGATTAGATTTTAAATTAACTATTAAGTTAAGTATTACATTGAATATTTGGTATTAATTTTAATTTTTAAATTAGCCGTTGGATATAAAATTACAAAGATTTATCACTAATATAAATTTAATTTGAAAGATAATGATATAATTAATTATATAAAAAAGTTAATAAAAAATCACTAATATAATTGAAAATTTTTTCCAAACATACACTAAATATTAATAAATTAAATTATAAATTGATTTAAATTTTAAAGTTTAAACTGATTAGATAAAATATACACATTTAGGCGTGAATTTTAAAAGATCTACTCCCATCAAATTATTAAATTATATATTACTATTAGGCAAAGTCTTGGGTGTTTCTGAAACACAATAAATTGTGTTTCAGAACCACACAAGTGCGAATTGCAGATCCTCCTTTTGGATACACTTTCACTCTCCCTCTCAGCAAATAACACGTCTCCTCTGCGTCGAACTTTAGTTGATATTTTCCCGGCGAGCATCCCCATCTGTACACACAACTATATTAGTCTTTCTTTGTTATAAAATACTATTCACAGACACAGAGAGACTCGAAGATGATTTACTTGGGCCAGCACTTGATGTTCAATTCGAAGAGACGAGACTGAGATGGGTTTCTTTCCACGGTGATTGAAAGGCTGTTGTTGTTGTCGTCGGACATTGGATTGGATGGGGGGAGAGAGGTTTGGTTTGGTTTGGTTGTAGTTGTGTTAATGTGAGATGTGTTGTACTGGATGGTATGTTGTTGACTTGTAGATAAAGAAGGCACAAAAATAACCACATAGGTACATATAGCATCGCAACAGATACATATAAAAATTGCACAGACATAGATACATGAAACATATGCACAGATAATAACCTCGCATGCAAAAAAATAACCACACAGGTACATATAGCATCTCAACAGATACATATAAGAATTCTACAGACACAAATACATAAAACACAGGCACAGATAATAATCTCGCAGGCACAAAAAATAACCACACAGGTACAATTAATATCTCAACAGATACATATAAGAATTGCACAGACACAGATACATAAATCACAGACACAGATAATAACCTCGCAGGCACAAAAGACCATTCAGGTACAATTATGATTTTTAACAATACCCACCCAACTATACTGCCTCCTTAGTGGATTAACTTGTAATCAAAGGGCAATCAGTGGAGGTTTAATCCAAGGAGGTGGATATGATTCTAATTGGACACACGTGGAAATAATGGGGATTTAGACTCATCTGACTCATAAAACCAGCCATTAATTAAGTGATGTTTTTGCAGAGCTGGTGTAGTTCAAGTTGTGTATTGCAAGTTGTTTGTCCCTGACCTGCCAACCGTTACTGTCATTTCAATTTTTGGTGGCAAAACCAACTGTCATCTCTTCAAGCAACAACCGACACGTGTCAGTTAACCGAATATTCACTACATACAGCTACGTTACGTAAAACCAGAGCCCCACTCTCTCAGTGCTCGACTTTATATATCACACAGGTACAATTTATAAAACACAGGCACATATAATAATCTCGCAGGCACAAAAAATAACCACACAAGTACAATTAATATCTCAACAGATACATATAAGAATTGCACAGACACAGATACATAAATCACAGACACAGATAATAACCTCGCAGGCACAAAAAACCATTCAGGTACAATTAGCATCACAAGAGATACATATAATAATTGTATAGACACACAGATATATAAATTATGTTTTGTAATAGCGCTCGCAGTTATGGTTTCACACGTGTGAAAACTTGTAACACAGTAAGATAGTGTGTTACATGTAACACCTAAGACACTCTCTTACTATTATTATAAAATTCAATGAATACCACTTATTAAATTATTAATCTAAATATCACTTATCAGAACATTAATAAAAAATGTTAAAGACCTATATTGATGAAAAAAAATATTGGGCTCGTAAGATTTTTATACTTTAATATTGACCAAATTTTAAAAAAAAAAATACAATTAATATAGTTAATTAAGGTTTTAATATATGGGCAGATTACATTTTTAAGTCCCATCTAACCCATCACGTGCTCATGTGTAAGCACCCACTTGTGCTATAAATAAGTGACTAACCCTGACCTTTCATAAACATATCTTCATTTTTGCCTAGATCCACATACTGTGAGGTCGGTTTTATCCTCCGTTCAGATCCACTTGTGCTATGACTACTTTCATTTTTCTCAGTGGTCGGGATCGGAGTCCTCTATATCAGGGTCGTTTCAATCTGAAGTTATATATGCCAGAAGAAAGATGAGTGTAAATTATGTATATCATTTGAAGAAGATGAGTATAAATTATGTACAAAGGAGTCAAGATTTTTGATAAATATTGTAAAAGATTAAATTATATAATTGTATACTTTATATCTTCTTTGGAGCGAGAAGATGAACCAGCCCTGTAAATAGCAATCAATATGGTTGTTAATACTGCACAGATCATCAGCGACTAGGTTCTTTGAATGGATGGCTCCAGCCATACGGTGTCTTTTTGGTTTAATTGCTGGAGAATGTTCCCGCGGTGATTATAATAAAAATTAAAAATTAAAATAAAATAAACGATTGAATTTGACAAAAATAAGATAAACAAACAATTTTAAATCAAAATACTCACGTGCGACAAAACTTTCATCAAACAATAAATAAGGATTTTTGAGTCATTTTATTTATTTTCTTAATATGTGTGAAATAGTTTAAAACGACACTTATTATGAATAGGAGGGAGTATAATATTTTTAATGGCGTGAGTTGATTAGCTATCTTTTTTATAACTCGCTACACCTAATTATTATTACCATGTCAAAATTTATTTGCACTCCATTATAATTAATTCGTCTTCTAAATGATATACGAAGATATTTCAATTATAATAAATCTGTTAAGTCTACAGGGGATTTTTTTTAATGGAATTTTAAAAGTTTGAGTTTTAAAAATACACCAATTTTGAAATTTTTACAAAATTAATCTTTGTAAAAGTTTGTTTGCACTCCATAAGATGTGCTGACTTTTTTGTCATTCTAATTTAAATTCAAATTAAAAAATCAAAATATAATTAGAAAAAATTAAAAAAAAAGTTGTATTCCTGAAATACCTCTTTGCAAATCTAATCCTAATTGAACCCTCCAGAATAATTAAAAAAAAATAATTCTTCTTCAACTTCCAATTGCGATTCCAACACAGCCATCGAAAACTCCATCAATAACTCCATTAGCTTCCATCTTCAGCTCGTGACTCAAGTTCCAACACAGTGATGACTTGCGACTTACGATTTTTTCATCCTCCAAAAGACGACTTGCGATTTGCGATTTTCTCATTCTTTAACACCTTGCGACTCCAATTCCAACACAACCATCATTGACTCCATCAACTTTTAGCTTCAGCTTGGTCTTGCCTAGTTTTCATCGATTTGATGTCGTAGCCATCTTCGAAAAATTCTTGAGATTCAGTGTTGTGGAGAAATTGCAGTCGTTGGGTGGCCGAAAGATTGCCACGAGTAATTCAGTTTGGAGGAGTGAAGGCAGCTCTCTGAGCACTACTTGACAAAAGGGAAATATGTTTTATATTTACACGAGAGCTTAAACTCGATTCTTATCTCTTTTAAATTGAATTAAAGGCGAAAATGATTTATTTAATGATATTTCAGGATCCATGGCCAAGAATATGAAAAAATGGAGAATCAACTAGAAAATCATATATCCAAGCAATGAAGTTTTGAAGAGATTAGAAGGATGCAAGCGAAACAAATAAAGAGGAATTTAAAAGGCCCCAAAGGCTATCCAAGCCCTAGTAACATTCACCAGCCCACCAGCAACTGACTAGGGCGCCCAAATGGGTGTTGAAGCATCACGCGTGCCTTGGTCCTCTCTAGTTCATATGACCCTACCGCTGGTAACTCGACCAGGGGCTGGTGACTCAACCAGGGTGCTAAAAGTTGTAACGAAGCAGCTTACGTGCCTTGGTGTAATATGATTAGGCCGCACATTGACTAGGGCTTTAGATTTTGCACCAAAACTTCTAGCTCGTCATGGTCCGTGTTATAGTATCCCTTACTAGGCCTTTGACCAGGGTACCGAATCCGATATCGAAGGCCATTTCATGGCCTGGTCTATGCCTTGGTCATTCTAACTAGGTCGTAGACTAACCTGCTAGAAATGGTACCGCAAGCAAACTTGCGCCCTGACAGGTTCCCTGGTAAGCTTTACCAATCCGTCCAAGAACATAATGAGATGCTGCGCCCTGGTAGTCTTTACCAGACCACAGAAAATCTTTGTAACTTTTGGCTCATCTGGAGGGCAATTTTGAAAGAAAAAAATGTGTGGTATAAAAAGAAAACATCTAGGATTTTGAAAGGGGTTCTAAGCAATATATCATCCTAGGAATTTAAACAGTCTTAGAGTCTTGGGAGAGAGTAAAACCATCATCAAAGTCACACCAAGAGAGAAAGCAATCAACTCTTCGGTGGCTTTCGCTTCAAACAACAAGGGCATAATCTCTTCTAATTGTTTTAGTTGTTCTTTTTTCTCTTTATGTCTCTTTTGTGTGTAGATTGAATCATGTGTAGCTAATAAATTGAGGTTATTTGAGCCGTAACTTTTATGGTTCTTATTATCTTTTGATTAATGGATGATGTGGATGTTCATTTCATATGAATTAGTGTTTAATGCTTGTGAATGATTGATCAACATTTACTTGACTAGGTGACATGAACTAGCTTGAAAGAGTAGGGATTGCTAGATTTAAATTCATACGCTCTAATGAACATAGTGTTCTTAATCTTGTTCTTGTTTGTTGTTATGAAAATGATAGATAAACTAAATTCTAATTCTTACTTTTAATATTGAATTGATATTATTCTTATTTTCAATTTTGCATATATTGTTTATTTACTGATTTCATCTTAATTGGTTAGATTTTTTTTAAAAAAAAAAATTCAAATAACTTCATTATATTTTCTTATATGGGTTGTTTCCTTTATTTGCTAAATTGATTTGGTTTAAATTAGTTATATTATTTACTTTTTTGAGTTTATTTGATTTGATTATGTAATATTAGTTGTTTTATTTTCCTTATTAAATTGATTTGGTCTTATTTGATTATATTATTTCTTTTTTTTAGTTTAATTTATTTGATTATATTTTCTAATACCAGATGGACTTTTTGTAGGATTATAATGTTAAGAAGAATCTTGATCACTCTTATTTTTGCGGGTTATGTCTTAGACTATGAATGATGATAATTTGACTTTTTGCTTTTTGTAGGAATATTAGTTTTGATGATTTATAGTTTGTCAGTTGACAACTGTAGTTGTTATGTATTATATTGAAATATTTGAGAAGTATTTATCGTGTGTATTTCAAGAAATATTTATTTGAAGAATTAGTTAAAATGCTTTGAATTATATTCAACATATTCTAAATTTTCTTCTATAGGTAGTTGTAGTATCAATGTACACCTTTTAACCATTTCTAAAAATGTGTTGAAAATTTTGACTCTAGCGCAAAAATTCTGCATGACTTTCAGAAGCTCCATAACCTTAAATTTTGAATTCATTTGAACTCAACTCCTGTTCCGACCAAATACTCCTCCTAAAAGGATCATTTTCATTAGAAAAAAGAAAAAAAAATATGGGGGTCACTATTATTTAGGATTGCTAAACCTCCATATGATGTTACAGTCGTTTGTTAAGAGGATAGACGAATCACACTCCTTCATCATAGAGACAACATATTTTTTTGTCATTCTCCATTCCAAAACCAACTAACCACTAAATATCTCATTCATGCAGTCTTTCCAATCATTTTAAATATTTTTTAGAAGGTTTCAAAAATTCTGACACTGACTCAAAAATTCTAAACGTCTATCCGAAGCCCCATAACTTCAAATTTCAAATTCATTTGAAACCGGATCCTATTCCAAGTTGATACCTTTTTTGGGTATAAAGTTTACTGTAAGAAATACATTTGAAAAAAATAATATAAGGATCTAATCTCCAAGTGCCTTATTGCAAACCATTCATAAATGTATCAAAACAATGTACTCTTACATTCTAGTCTAGTTAACAACCCAAAATTCGAATGTCTTTCAAATTGTTATTTTTGTATTGAGAATGATTCTTTATAGTGTTGGCACAACATCTACGCTTTAAGTATTCATGTATCCCTTTTATGACCATTTAATACATTTGTGATATTAAATCACAATATTTGATATTGCTTCAGAATTTCTGAACTCATATCATAAATATAGAAAATTAATAGAATGAGAACTTATGATGTCTCATTTGGTGTATAAATTTTACCAAGAAATAGATTTTAAAAAAAATAATTATAAGGATTTGACCTCCAAGCACCTTATTGGAAACCATTTATAAATGTCTCTAAACAATGTACTCTTATATTCCAACCTAGTTAACACCCTAAAATTTGAATGTCTTTAAAATTGTTATTTTTATGAGTATGGTTCTTTACAGTATTGGCACAATATCTACCCTTTAAATATTTATGTTCATCCCTTTTATGACCTGTTATTACATTTGTAATATTAAATCACAACATTTAATGTCGCTTCACAATTTATGAACTCATATCACATATGTGGAAAAATGATCGAATGAGAACAAATGATGTCTCATTCGGTCTATAAAGTCTATTACAAGAAATAGATTTAAAATAAATAATTATAAGGATCTGACCTCCAAGCACCTCATTGGAAACCATTTATAAATATCTTTATGCAATATACTCTTACATTGTAACGTAAGTAACACCCCAAATTTTGAATGTCTTTAAAGTTTTTATTTTTTTTTAGTATGGTTCCTTATAGTGAACTAAGGAAGAAGTAAACTAAGAGCAAGCGGGAAAAGAGAGGAGAGTAGAAAGGCGAGATGGTAATGGAGGAGGATGCGGTGAGGTGGAGGTGGAGGTAGAGGCAGAATGAGACGAAGGAGGAGGATGAGCGATGATATCAGCCAAATTAAATAACAATGATTTTATTTTGAAGACTATGGATGTGGTTTTGAAATTTGTCATATTTTCCTTTTTCAATAATTTATCTGATATATTTCTAATAATTTATAATATAAAGTATTCATACATTAATGAAAACCTTAAAATATGTATTTTGTTTTAAACCCTTCTAATTTAAATCAATCCTTTCCAAAAAGAAAAAAGTGACGGTGACATATCTTTAATCAGTCCATGCAGTTGTTGAAGTTCAATGAACTAGTTTGATACATTATAATTATAATTGTTAATGGACTATAACTAATTAAAACTTTATAAATATTCTGAAAAAGAATGATGTGTTATAATAGACTTTATATGTGTATTTATCTAAGTTTAAATAATGGTACGTGTAGTATACATATATGACTGGTCGATTATTATATAAATGCTATAAAGTTAAACGAAGAAAAAAAAAACTACTAAAGTTAAAAGAAGTACCTTCATTATCTTTTTTCTACCAGTGTTTAGTTACTATCAAACCTCAATGTGGAATATTTAGTCTTACTTATAATAAACCTATTAATTTAATATAACAATGATATTACTATGGCATTCATAAAGTATCTTATTGTACCATAAACGTGGTACGAAAATATATCTATATAAAATAAGTAGGACAAAGAAGAATTTTAGATAGTATGAATATTTATCTAACAAAACAGTAATAAATAATAAAATTATTTATATTTAATAAATATTAAATTTGAATTAAATTTATATTTACAATTTGAGTAATGTGTATCGAAACAAAATTTAAATGTATAAATATATATATATATATATATATATATTTAAATATATATAAAAGTGATTTTTTAAAATATCATTTAACATTTTAATAAACGCTAATTTAAATAATTTTGTTAAAAATTATTATGAATTACCAAATCACTATTTTAAGTATTTTTTAAATATGATTTTAAAAATCTTGAATATCATTAGATTTAATATTAATAAATATAAATTTAATAATTACAACAATTTTATTTTTTATATATACATTTTAACTATATTATTATTATTATCAAACTTTCATTATAATAATTAATCTAAAAATTTATTCAAATGGTAAACTATTACGACTTTTCAAATTGTTAATTAAACTATTAATTTCAATATCCGACCCAAATTTTAAACACTTAAACTACCCCTAAATTATTTTAGTATATAATAAGATTGGTCAATAAACTAATAATTTGATATGAATTAGATTATCCATAAAGAAATATATAATAGTATATCTTCAACACAAGTTTATTGTCATTTTTTTTTTTTAAACTCTTGTGAACTAAATTTATATGTTGGAGAAGGGTGATAAAGACAACTTTCAATTAGGTTTCAGAAACAGTTGAAATACTTATATAGCTTTTAAAATGTCCATCTATTTTAATTTCAATAATAAAGACAACATGTAACTCTGCTCATAATAATTGTGGCTCAGTACTTTAATTTCAATAATAAAGACCACATATATCACTGCTCATAATAATTGTGGCACACATATTAAGAATTTTTTAATTAATTAAAAAAATAAATAAAAGAAAAGAAAACAAATTCTGATGTGAATAGAGCAAAAGAGATAAAGGATAATACAATGAACATTTAATGCTTTTGTTAGTAGTTGAATATGTATGGTAAGTTTCAACATATAAATATTTTATTAAAAGTATTACGTGGTCTAAACTAAAGAGAATCTTTTGGTTTTTACAATTGACAATTTTATTGAAAAGAGTAGTATTGGAATGGAAGAACTTCTTTTCTAGATAAGTTAGTGATGCATCTTTTGGTTTATGTGATTAAAATGGTGGTGATATTTGAATAATCAAACTAGATTTAAAGTGGTGTTAGAATTTTTGGTTAATGAAATTTATTTTAAATAAAATATTATATAAATAATTAAAAATATGAAAAAAATTTAAAAATGTGTATTATCAAATTTGGGTTAAATTTTTAAATTAATTTTAGAAAAGTTATAAAAATAAAATTTAAAATTTTTATTTTGAAACTTATATTAGATTTTCAAATCACATATATAGATGGTAGATTAAGTAGATTATATTGCACAAATTTATTTTAAATTTTAAAAAAAAATTTATTTCAGTACTTTATTAAAATTAGCACATAAATTAAAATCAAAATGTGGAATATATAGTTTTAATTATAATAAACCTATTAATTGAATATATCACTATGCATTCATAAAGTATCTTATTGTACCATAAACGTTGTATGAAAACATATCTATATAAATAAATAAGTAGGTCAAAGAAGATTTTTAGATAGTATAAATATTTATCTAACAAAACAATAAATAAATAAAATTATTTTTGGTAAGATAAAAACTAACAAAAAAAAATTTACATATCTAGTAAATATTAAAATTGTATTAAATTTATATTTACAATTTGAGTAATGTGTATCGAACTCAAAATTTAAATATATATATATATTTAAGTATATATAAAAGTGATTTTTTAAGATATCATTTAACATTTTAACAAACACTAATTTAAATAATTTTGTTAAAACCTATTATGAATTATCTAAATCACTATTTTAATTATTTTTTTAAAATATGATTTTAAAATTTTTTTTTATATTAAATTTGATATTCAATAAATATAAATTTAATAATGACAATAATTTTTATTTTTATATATACATTTTAACTATAATTATTATTATTATTATCAAACTTCATTGTAATAATTAATCTAAAATTTAATTCAAACAGAAAACTATTACGACTTTTTTTTTATTATTAATTCAACTGTTAATTTTAATATCCGACCCAAATTTTTATCACAGAAACTACCCCTAATTTTGTTTAGTATATAATAACATTGGTCAATTAAACTAATAATTTGATATGAATTAGATTATTCATAAAGAGATATATAATAGTATATCTTCAACACAAGCTTATTGGCATATATATTTTTTTAAACTCTTATCAACTAAATTTATATGTAGGAGAAGAGTGATAAAGACAACTTTCAATTGGATTTCAGAAACAGTTGAACTACTCATATAGATTTTAAAATATCTATGTATTTTAATTTCAATAATAAAGTAGTGAGCCGTGTTACTCATAATAATTGTGGCTCACTACTTTAATTTCAATAATAAAGAGCACATGTATCACTGCTCATAATAATTGTGGCACACATATTAAGGATTTTTTTAATTAATTTAAAAAATAAATAAATAAAAGAAAAGAAAACAAATTCTAATGTGAACCTAGCAAAAGAGATAAAAGGATAAGGGTGTTGTTTGGCATCCAGACGAATTCATCCATAATTCATCCAGACGAATTATGGGGACAATATTACCCTTACAATGAACAAGCACGGGTCAATTCTTTGCATATATTTAGTTTTCAACAAAATCAACCATTATAAAACTCATGTTGAAAGTCAATGCGATGTATCTCATACTTTAAATGAATTACTTTAAATGAATAACATTTACAAATATTAAAATCACATGTATCGAAAGTTGGAATGATAAGAAGTTGAAGAGAAATTCTGCATCTTTTTAAAAATTTACTTTTTAATAAATAATTTTTTTTTATATTTTTATAAAAATAAAATTTATATTTTATTATTGACTTTTTAATAAATGAAAGGTCACATATTTTATTTTATTTTTAAAAATAAATAATAATAATAATATAAAATATATAAAATAAATTTAGTTTTAACATAATCATTATTAACTATATAAAATAACAGTATGATATATTCAAATTACTATGTGTATATAAAATCATAAATATATTGTCTATAGAGAAATTAGAAGGAATTTGGTGTATCATTTTCTTTTTCGAATATTCGGATAATCCGAAACTAAAAAAATTCTGATCCGTATCTGATCTGATTATTCGGTTTTAAATCCGGATCTCTAATCTGAAAACCCAAAATTATAAAAACCGGATTGGATATCATCATCATCATTCCCATTACCATTCTCACTGCCACCACCATCATCATCATCGCCATGTACATCATTATCGCCATGTACATCATCATCACCATGTACATCATCACCATCACCTCTAATCCTCACCATCATTCACCATCCATCGTCATTATCATCATCATCATCACCAATTCCATTAATTCCATCGTCACCATTACCATCAATGTCACCATCGTCATCTCATCATAATCATCATCGCCATTGCAATCACCATTTATTATCATCATCATCGCTATCATAATCCTCGCCACTATCATTATCATCATCATGATCATCATCATCTCATAATAATCATCCTTGCCTCATCATCATCATCATTGCAGTCAACGCCATCATTACCATCATCATCACCACCATCATCGTTATCGTCATCATCATGATCATCATTGTCTCATCATAATCATCATCCTCGCCTTTATCATCACCATTGCAATCAACACCATCATTATTGTCATCATTGCCATCATCATCCACGCCACCATCATCGTCAACATCTTGATCATCATCATCCCCATAATCATCATCATCGTCACCATGTCCATCATCATCGTCATCATCGCCACCATCACCGTCACAATCATTATCATCATTATCTTCGCCTCATCATCACCACCATTGTCATCAACGCCATCATTAGCCCCATCCGTATCAACATCATCCTCACATCATCATCATTGCAATCAACATTGTCATCTTTGTGATCATCATCCTCATTATTGCAATCATCCACGCCTTCATTGATGCCGGAAACGTGTGTTAAATTGGCTGAAACAGTATTGCGAATTGAATAAGAGGAACAATTCGTTACTGATGGTGGAAACGTGTGTTAAATTGATTAAAAGAGTATTGCGAATTGAATAAGAGGAACAATTTGTTCGCTCAATTGATTTACTGAAAATATAATATCAAGTCTGTTCTTTAGAAACCCTAAACACCCCTTTATAAGGTGTTACTCTTAACCCTAACAAGAAAAGAAAAACAATTCGAAAACCCTTTCTCAGAACGCCGATTCACTTCAACCAGTCAAATTTGGGCTCCAACTTCCATACCCAAAATCAATGCCGAAAACCCGGTGCATCAGTCACTGTCGTCATCTTCTTGCTATCGTCATCGATATCTCCTTGCCATCGTCGTCGTCGTCCTCGCTGTAGCTGTAAATAATACTTTTTTATATTTTAAACTAAATTGATATCTTTAATAAATTTATCTTAAATTTTTATTTTAAAATTTACTTCTTTATGACTGTGGGTCAAAAATTGTATTATTTTTATTATTACAAATTTTGCTTCTATTTTATATTTGATCCACGTTAAATTTATTTTTAATCAAATTTTGAAGTATTATTTCAAGAAATAAAAATAAATAAATTTAATCCGTACATTTTATATATATTGTTTAAAGATATGAGTTTTATAATTATGAATATTAATGATTCTTGAAAATATAAATGGATTGAAATTAATTAGTTTCAAGAAATAAAAATAAATAAATTTAATCCGTACATTTTATGTATATTGTTGAAAGATATGAGATTGATAATTATGAATATTAATTATTCTTGAAAATATAAATGGGTTGAGATTAATTAAAAGAAAGTCAAATATCTTCTCTTCAATAGCAAAGGGTAATTTGGAGATTTTAAAAGAAAAAAGATAAATTATGTACATTCTGTACATTATTTTCTGTACACCAATCATTTTCCAAAGGATAATACAATGAAGATTTAATGTTTTTGTTGGTAGTTGAACATGTATTGTTAGTTTCAACGTACAAAATATTTTATTAAAAATATCATGTGGTCTAAAATAAAAAGAATCTTTTGGTTTTTACAATTTACATTTATGGAAGAGTGTAGTATTTAAATGGAAGAATTGACATTGATAAGTTAGTGATGCATCTTTTGGTTTATGTGATTAAAACAAGAGTGATATCTGAATAATCAAACTAGATTTAAAGTGGTGTTAGAATTTTTGGTTAATTAAATTTATTTTAAATAAAATATTATCTAAATAATTTAAAATATAAAAAAAAATTGAAAAAGGAGTATTATAAAATCTGGTTTAAATTTATAAATTAATTTTAGAAAAGTTATAAAAATAAAATTTAAAATTTTTATTTTGGAGAATGTTAGATTTTTAAATCACATTTAATGATGATAGATTAAATAGATTATATTGCACAAATTTATTTTGATTTTTAAAAAAAAAAACATATTTCAGTACTTTTTAAAAATTAGCACATAAACTAAAATCAAATTTTATAAGGTTTAAAAATAAAAGATCTCTATAATATAATATAATATAATATAATATAATATAATAATATAATATAATATAATATAATATATAATATAATATAATATAATATAATATAATATAATATAATATAATATAATATAATATAATTAATATATATATATAATATATATTTTAATTTATTACTTTTATATGTATAAATAAAAATTGTCTTAAAATTACTCTATATTTAAATATTTTTTGATATAATTATTAATATATTTTTTATACCACCATATTTAGAAAATATATTATAAAATTACCATACTAAAATCATAAAATACAATTAGTTATTATATTATAACCATTTAATATTTGACTTTAAGTTACAAACTTTTATTTTAAAAATATGTTAGCTTTGTAATTAGATGAATTAGACTATTTTTTAAAAAGTAAAGTAAAAATTTATTTTTGAATCTTTTTCAACACTCATCATATTTTTTAATGACTTTTTCTAAAAAAATAATTTATAAATTTAAATCAAATTTTATAAAATTGAAAATTTTAAAAACTCACTTTAATATATAAATATATATTATACTGTATTACTTTAATAAATACACTTCAATTTGCTTTTAAAAATTATACTTTATCACCAAATGTAATCGGAGAGCATGTGATTATGCAATTTGTTTTATAAAACAAATATAATATTTTATACCATTGTCTTATTAAAATTCTAATAAGAGTTAAAAAACAACATTGTGGTAGGAGACTAATAAAATTAGATTTACAAATTATATTAATAAATAAATGAATTGACTTACAAACTAATTTAAATATGTATTTTTTGAAATAGATAAAATAAAAATTGAAGTTGAAACTCTGTAAAATTTATTGAGATAAAAATAAAATTACAGTAAAAATAAAATTAGATAAAACTAAATATTAATAAATTAAATTACAAGTTTATTTAAATATTGAAAATTTAAATTGATATATTAAAGACCTATATTGTTGAAAATAAAATATTATAAATAGAAATTGAACTGAATTTTTCATTTTAAGTTCACCAACTCCCATCACGTGCCCACGTGCCAAAGTAGACTATAAATTCAGGGATGTATTATCTCGTTCATACCTTCTTCTGTAACCTACACAAACAGCCGCCATCCTCCTTTGCGCACTCATCAGATCCATCGGATCTACCTCCTCTTACTCCTCCGGTCTACATGTCTTCACTCACCCAGTAGAATCTGGTATGTCTATTCTTACACCAAACTCGTTTCAATCCGAGACAGATGCCTCGGTTAAAGATAACAATGATGACTATTTTCTGTTCTATGGAGTGCTGGAATTAGAAATCTCTCCTCGTATGTCTTCATTTAAATATGTAATTCTAAAAGTAAGTTTTCATTTCAATTTAATTGATTGGATTTTGCTGTATTTGATTATTTGGTTGTTTTTTTAAGTACGGTGGTTTTTTTACATATATTAATAACTTATGTTTTCAATTACAGCTCAATTGGTTCACTCAGATAATCTTCTCTGAAACTATGGTATTTGCTCATCAAAGGACCGGCGCAGAATCTCCGGATCTCTCTCTTCAAAGTCATTTCCGCCACCATTTCATAAAATTCTACAAATTCCATACCTAATCCAATTGGCCATAATCAACACAACGCTAATAATCTGTATAAAACCATAACCATAAATGTCTAATGAAATTTCAATAAATTATTTATTTTTTTTTACAGAAAAAAGATGAGTATAAATTATGTACTTTTAGTTCATCTTATATTTTACATAAGATGAAACTCATCCCTGCACCATAGTTTATTATCTAACATTTTTTTTTTAAATCTTGATAGGATAACCATCATATATGACTCTTTGGTTTCACTCTGGTCATTTTCTTAAAATGTGTAAGAAAGCATGTTAATTAGCCTTAAAGGCTTTCCAACAAATTGAGAAATATCAGGCCTAGTTAAATCTACCTAGAAGTGTGTATTTTTAAACTATTGTGCGAGTCAAAACGGATATAAGTGTTACTCAAAGAAGATTTATTGTCTATATTGAATGTTTCTTTTATTGAGACCAAGATATTTTTTTAAAAAATATACGGGTGAGCATTTTCATTACAAAAACCACACACTTACCCGAATATGTTATGGATGATTTTACAATTCCGAATATAGAAACTGAAATGACTGAAATGAGAGTTTAACAATGAAGGAACAAAATCCTAAGGAGAAATAATGATGAAGTAGTGACTGAAAAATGTCAAGAAACAGAACTTAAGATGTAAGTCTTAAGTTCCTAAGGAAGACATTGAGAGAGTACTAGAAACAGACGAGGAAGATGCCCCAAAATATCACAGAAGCGGATAAGGTGGGATTAAAATGGTAATGACAAGAGAATAATGAAATTAAAAATATGTTAGATTTTCAAATAACATCTATTGAGAGAAAAGTACATTATAATAAAAAAAAAATAAACTTGGATAAAAAATATAAATCTTAATAAATTAAATTATAAACTTATTTAAATAATTAAATTTTGAAACTGGTTAAATAAAATGTGAATATTCAAAACATAGTTGAATGGTAAAAATGGATTATAAAATTAATTATATATATTTTAATTAGTAAATATGATGAAATAATTTTACACAAATTATTTTATTGATCCTCAAATTTTATTTTCAATAAAATAAAAAATATATAAATAAAAAAATAAATATTAACATCAAAATTTATAATTTAACATTAATTCTAAATTGAAGGATTAAAATTTAATCAAAATTAACAAATTATTTAAATTAACACAAAATATCAAAAGTCTGGTAAAATAAATGTAATAATCATTAAAATTAAAAATAAAAATAAAATAAATCATACAATAAACTAATTTAACATTAATTTTATTACATGCCACTATTAAAAAATTATACATCAAATTTCATTTATCCCACATCATGTGTTCGCCTCCTGTGATGTACTATAAATTCAGGATTGTTTTACATTCGATGAATCTATAGTGTTAGGAAATTTCCGATTTTATCCCAAATATTTCCTAGTTCCTAATTCGATTCAACCAAAACAATCAGCCCAAATACAAACATAATATTGAACGTGGTTCGGCAAATTGCCTAATCTAGAAAAAGATAACAACTTTATTATGAGAAATAAGAATTACAAGTCATTCAGACAACAACCTCTCTCCACACAAAATTGCTTTCTTTCTCAACTAGAATCTCTTTTAGGTGAACAACTCCACCATGGCGAGACAACCTCAAATCAAAATCTCCTTAATGGTGAGACAACCCAATTCGAAATTTCTTTAATAGCGAGATCCCAACCTCAATACTCGAAATCTCCTTAATGGCGAGATCCCAACCTCAATACTCGAAATCTCCTTAATGGTGAGACCCCAACCTCAATACTCGAAATCTTCTTAATGGCGAGACCCCAACCTCAGTACTCGAAATCTCCATAATGGCGAGACCCCAACCCCAATGATCATTACCCCTACTAGGTATAACCCAAATCCAATGATCACCACCCCTAAGGGACGAGATACTTTATACTTCACGAGACAACTCTATTTATAGTGATCATCAAATATACTTTCTTAATTGGAATACAGTCAACCAAATTAGGAAAACCAAATATTTCCAAAAAAGGAATCAAACAATTAGGAAATAGATTCAAACTCAAAATAAAAAAACCTTTCTAAAAGGAAATCCTTGTGATTCAAGGCAATCCTAACACATAGTCTCACTTTGTTTTTAAACACAAACCGCGGAGTGGCGTCACCTTGTTTTCAGATACAAAGGCTTTTATCCTCCGTGGTGCACCACCACTCACTAGTCCATCCATAGTCCCTCCTCTCTCTTCAGTCACCCCTTGCGGTCCCGTATGTCTACACTTGCACCGGAGTCTATTGGATCTGAGACTGACGCTTCTGTTGATGACGATGATGATACATATGATCAGTTTCTGAAAATGGAATTGCAAATCTCTCCTTGTTTGTCTTCATTCAAGTATCATATTCTCAATGTAAGTTTCATTTCATTGTGATTTTGCTGAGTTAATATAGACAATATTTAAATTTAATTATGTTCCTGGTTTTTCAATTACAAAGTTGTTTGTACATATATTCATTCTGAGAGAGATAATTTTCATTTGTGATTATTTTGCTGTGTTTTTAATTATAGTGTTGCTGTTACTTATATTGTTTTGAAGGACCGGGTTCATTTAGCTCCTGCTGCCTACTGTTATCAGAACCAGCATTCGTCACGACTGGTAATGTTTGTTCGCAGACAATAAAGACCTAAAGAGGCTGCTGTTGATTTTCCTACTTCCTGGGGAGGAGTCGTCTCCCTTATTGCATCGTAGTATTGACTTCTTCTCTTGTCAAGATATAGATTCTCCTTACCATTCTACAGAATTCATTGCAATGCATTTGAAAAAGCGGGAAGTTGCAGCTCACCAGTGACATCTTTGGAATATCTATTCGAAGGACCAGGTTCACAGACAATAGAGACCCCAAAGAGTCGGTAAGTTGAGGCTCCTCGAAGTAGTCTCCCTTGTTGCATCATACCGATAAGGGTCAGCAACTTGAGGGATTATCAACGGCTGTTCTGCAGGCTCAGGACTTAAAACTCTTATAAGAGCTGTATTAGATAATGAAATTGATGAATATCAATCAAAATGATGAAATAGAGACCTTAACACAAGTGCGTGAACAAGCAAAAATCTGTAGCTCGATATTGACATCTTCAGAATCTCGATTTGAAGGACCTGGTTCACCGGTCCCTCTACCTGCTGATATCAGAACCAGAGATGATAAGATGATATTAGAATCACCCAGGACCAGTTCCTATTTCTAATGTATTCAAAGACATAAAAATATGTGAATAAAATATACCTGTAGAATTCTCCATGTAAAACATCTGTGAATAGTTATATTAAATCACAACATTTGATGTCGCTTCACAATTTATGAACTCATATCACATATGTAGAAAAATGATCGAATCAGAACCAAAGATGTTTCATTAGGTCTATAAAGTTTATTACAAGGAATAGATTTAAAATAAATAATTATAAGGATCCGACCTCCCAGCACCTCACTGGAAACCATTTATAAATATCTCTACGCAATGTACTTTTTACAGTATTGACACCACATCTACGCTTTAAGTGTTCACGTTAATCCCTTTTATGAAAATTTATTACATTTGTGATGTTAAGTCACAATATTTGATATCGCTTCATAATTTTTGAACTCATATCACATATGCAGAAAAATGATTGATTTGGAACCTATGATGCCTCAATTGGTGTATACAGTTTACTACAAGAAATAGATTTGAAAAGAAAACCAATAGAATTTGACCTCCAAGTATTTTATTGGAAACCATTTATAAATGCATGTACAAAGTGTACTATTATATTTCAACCTAGTTGACACCCTTAAATGTGAATGTTTAAAGTTGTTATTTTTGTATGAGTATGGTTCTTTAGAGTGTGGGCATGACATCTACACTTTAAGTATTCACATTCATCCATTTTATGACTATTGATTACATTTATAATATTAAATCACAATATTTGATGTCATTTCACGATTTGTGAACTCATATCACCGTATGCAGAAAAATGATAGAATGAAACCTATATTGTCTCATTTGGTGCAAAAGTTTAATAGTAGAAAAAATCAATTTTTAAAAAAGAACCATTATTATTCTGTTACATACATCACAATTGTACACTTAATGCAAAATTTTTCCATTTTGTGATTTTTTTTTAAGTTTGATGGACAATTATTGTTTTTTATTGTCGATCACAAATTGTGATATTAGATTATAGTGAAAAATTATATATTGTAAAATCAATTAGAAACTTAATTCAAATAAATTTAATATACTAGAATAGTCTATCAGATTTAAGAAATAAATTAACGAATAAGGAAATATATTCTTCTTAGTACCACTGGTGTGTAAATGACAAATCTTAAAAAAAAAATCCTTATTAAACTTAGGGAAGAGTATGAACGTAATATATCTACTCAAAAAAGTTTATAGAAACTCAGTCTTATTCATTTAAACTATGTGTATGATTAATAGGAAGGAAAAACTCAAAAATCTTATTGATGATGCCTCGAGACAAGTAAAGAATAATAATTGGATTGTTAAACCTCCATCAAATGTCACCGAATTGTTAAGAGGATATGCGAATAACAAATCCACAATACTATGTTACATCGATCTTATAGATGATACATTTTTTTGTTGTTCTCCATTCCAAAATCTACTCAAAACTAAATCTCACGTTCATGCAGTCTCATCCACTATTTCTGAGAAGTTATCAAAAACTCTGACCACGACTGAAGAATCCCGAATGTTTACTGGAAGCCTCACAACCTCAAATTTGAAATTCATTTTAACCCAGGTCTTATATAAACCTATTAAAAAATATAAAAATAATTAAACTAAAAAAAATAGAAAATAATCTAACTCATTAAGACCAAATCAATCTAACAAAGAAAATAAACAACTCGTATGATGGAATCAAATCAAATAAAATAAAAAAGGAAATAATCTAACTAATTAAAATCAAATTAATATAAAAAAATAAATGAAACAACTCACCAAAACAAGAATAATATCCTTACAACAAATTACACCCAACAAAATCATGATCCGAATTCTATATGAAACAAATCAAAATAAACAACAGTAATTAATAAATCCATAAGTAAGATTTAATCAATATAGTAAAACCATGATTTTTACAGCATGACCAAATTCTATATAAAACATATCCAAATACACCATAATCCTTACAGCATAAAGCTCAATATGTTACCAAAAACATAGTAAAGCATGATCTAATACAAAAAATAATGAAATCAATATAAGTACTTTACTTCTTAAACAACCATGAGTAATGCTATTTTCTTCACTCTTTTGAATTCAAAATCACACATTCTGTAGTCAACAGCTAAAATTATTAAACCACATAGACCACCAAATTATAGACACAATAATTAATTAAACCCTAATTTAGTATTAAAAAATAAAGACAAGAAGACAATAAAATTGATATCCTTATAACAAATTAAACTCTAACGAAATTTTAGAATTCATAAAAGAGGGGTAAAAGATAGTTAATTAATATCTTGGAATCAAGAAGTGAACTAAGAGGAAGCGGGAAAAGAGGAGTGAAGAAAGAGGAGATGGTAATGGAGGAGGTGACCAAAGTCACATTCAAAGAAATAGAAGCGATGAAGGAGGAGGATGCGGTGAGACGGAGGTGGAGGCAGAATGAATGCAGTAGAAATGAAGGGAGAGACAGATGCGGCAGAGACCGACGAGACGAAGGAGGAGGATGAGCGATGGTATCGGCCAAATTAAATAACAATGATTTTATTTCGAGGAGTATGGATGTGGTTTTGAAATTTGTCGTGTTTTCCTTTTTAAATAATTTATCTGATATATTTGTTATCATTTATAATATAAAGTATTCATACATTAATGAAAACCTTAAAATATGTATTTTGTTTCAAACCCTTCTAATTGAAATAAATCCTTTTAAAAAAAAGTGACGGTGACATATCCTTAATCGGTCCATGCAGTAGTTGAAGTTCAATGAACTAGTTTGATACATTATAATTATAATTTTTAATGGACTATAACTAATAAAAAACTTTATAAATATTCTGAAAAAGAATGATGTGTTATAATAGAATTTATATGTGTATTTATCCAAGTATAAATAATGGTACGTGTAGTATACATATTGTGGTGCCAAATAAACCACACCCAAATATAAGGCTAAGATTGCTTGAGAAAATAGCTAAAAGCTTACAAAGATAATCTCACAGAGTTTAACTCTAATGAATAAAAAATCGGATCCCTTAACAATTACCCCTACCGCCTATTTATAGGAGGTATCTAGGTTCTATTTCTATATGGATTGGGACTCCTCATCTTTCTTGAGTTTGGTCTCCTTATTATATTTGGAGAAGGATATCTCAGTTTGGGTTGATTCTGGAAACCATACGTAGGGCGGATTGGGCTTGGGCTTGATTCACGATGTCCAGAAGGCTGTTGGGTTCCTTTGACTCGATTCGGCCGAAGGCTTGTCGGGCCTTATTCGGCCGGTGGCCTGCTGGCTTCCTTCGACCGAAGGCTTAATTCCTGATATCGCTTGGCCTGATGTGCTTTGGCTTTTGATGTGTTGGGATGTTCTGAGATAGTTTTGGACTGGGTCCCTTGGGGCCTGGTAATGTGTATTTTCGGTCGAGATGGGTTTGGCCGGATTGCCTTGGTCTTGGGCTTTGGTCCAATTTGCTTGGGTCCTCGGACCACTTGAGTCGTTATAACTTCATCTCTGACCTTTAGGGGCTGTAGGTAGTTTTCCCACCATAGTAATCCCCATATTGCCATTACTTGGCTCTTTCGAGTATGGCAATATGTTGGTGGTTTGCTTCGATCGAATGGACCTTTTTCTTTAGTGATGCTTTCGACCGAAAAGATCATGCTTTTGCCTGGTGTTTGCCAGCTTGTATCCCACTACTTGTTTGATATCTCTTTTGGGTTTCCACGTCAGCGTTTGTGTATCAAATCGTTTTTAATTTGACGGCTCCTCGACTGCTCTGCCCTAAAAGTGAAATCATTACCTTCCTATTTAAACGTTGGTGGGCCTCTCTCTCTCTTCTTCATCTATTCGAATTAATTTTTCTTGTGTTTCTCTCTTTACCATTTCTCCTTCGAGGTTCAGTCGCTATTTTCTTCTTCCACTGGAGTTCCAGTTTGATTCATCTCGTTCTTCGCATTTTCAAGGTTAGCTCTGGTTGCTTCATTTTCTCTTCTCTTGTTTGGTTGTTTTGCTGTTCTTGTTTGATGAATTCTGGTGTGTTTCTGAGTTTGTTTTGCTTTTCTGGCGAGGTTCCGGTTGGGTCTAGGTTGTGGTTAAATCTCAACTGTTTGTCTTCTTCCACTAACTGGGTTTCGATTTTTCTTTTTGTATTTCTGCTACTTTTGTCTTTTTTGGATTATTTTAATTTTCACATGTACACGTGTTCATGTTTCTCATTGTGCAACTGTTTTTGTAAATCTGTTTTTTTGTATAGCCCTAACTTTGGTCGAAGACCGCTAACCTGCCCTTTCTTTTGGTCGAGTGTAGATGTCTTCTAACTATCTGGACATGTCTTCTTTTACCGGCCTTACTTGTGATTTTTCGGCTGAAGAGGATGGTGCCGAGTGTTCTTCCGTTCGAAATTTCTCGGCCGAGTCTAGGCCTCAAGGTATTCTTCCCCCTTGGCTCAACGTGCGAAGCACCATGACTAGGGGTGAGTTGGAGGCTACGCATTTCAGTTGCAAATTTCCTGATTGGATTGAAACGAGACTCCCAATGGACAATGAAAAGGTGGATGATGTTTTGGCCGATGGGTTGGAGGCTTACTATCTTAGGCATTTTGAGATTGGCCTTAGATTTCCCATTATGGGTCTGGTTGAGGAATTGTGTACTTGGTGCCAGATCCATCCTTGTCATTTGACCCCACTTGCCATCCGAATACTGCAGAGTATAGATCGATTGAAGGAGAAGTATAACTTGGCGTTTTCGGCCAAAGATTTCTTTTACTCTTATTTTGTCAAACGCGAGAAGCTCAATACTGGTAGATTTGTTTTGAATGCTTGGCCTCACAGAAAGATCTTGATTCTGGGTTTCACCTCTAATGAGCGCCGATGGAAGGACAAATATTTCCTCATCAAGGGCTCTACTCGCTTCGGCAAGGGCCCAGGCTATCCTTTGTGTTAAAAGGATTCATGTAGATTTACTGTAACTTTTAACTTGTTTGGAAAATTTATTCGGCCGACTCTATTGACTTGTTTTGTTATTGCTGCAGCTAAGCACAGTGCCAAACACTGCAAGTCGTCCCCCTTGGGCGCTCGCTAGGAGTGAGGCCATTCTCGCGCTTCCAAATAAGAAGTGTGGTGACAAGAGGTTGTTGCACGAGCTTTGTGTCAGTTGGCTTTGGGAGTTTACAAGGACGAGTAGGTGGCCTTGGCTTTGCTTCTTTTTTTATTTTTTATGCTGTGGAAATAATGTTGATTTTGGAATTTGTCTGCAAAAATTGCGGACTACGTGATGTCGAAGCCATAAGGTCAACGGGCGCCTACTATGCGTGCTATAATGCGCCAAATTCAGGCAGAGTAAGAGAAGACTTTTCCCTCCGATTGAGGAATGAGTGTTTCAGCCGACGAGCGTTAAGAATCTTCGGCCGATAATGTCTGTCCTTCCAGCCCTCGCAACCCCTCTAACGGGGAAGGTCCCCAGGATCTTGAAGGGACCACGATCGCTGAGGAGCCCCAAGCTTCGGCTGAAGTGGAGAAAAGCCCCCATGTTTCGATCGAGCGGGAGAAGAGGCCCAGTGAGGAGGAAGAGAAGCTTGAGTGCCCAAGAGGCGTACTAAGCATACAGGCAAGAAGTCCGCTTTCGATAGTGGCCTTTATCTTGAGTTTCCTAGCGATTCGTCGACCCGGAGAACCACAGATAGAATGGTCTAGGGCTGTGCAAGGTACCTTCTGGAACCGCTCCAGAACCGGGAACCGGACCAGAACCGGTACTAAAACTTAAAAAGAACCGATTATTTAGAACCGGACCGGAACCAGTACCAAAAATTATATTTTTCGGTATCGGTTCCGGATCCTCGATTAGAACCGGACCGGAACCGGACCAGAACTGGAACCGAACTGGAACCAGTAAAGGAACCGGTTATTTAAATAATAATAATAATAAAATAGTCATTTTAGGTGAATTTCTTTCTAGGTAAAAAAATATATATCGTTCTCTTTTCTCACAATTTTTTTTTTAATTTTCAAATTGTATATCGCGGTTGTAATTTTTATATATATAATTCAAAAAAGTACTATTTTTAATCTTTTTTTTTTAAATTTTTGCACTATCGAATTGTTTCAACACTTTTATATATACATATATTTCAAATATATTTAAAAATTAGAAATGATCCTGAAGTTTTGAAGAATATTGTTCCAAGAGTTAAAATAGAGTGTTAAATGTGTATACTTGAACAATGTACTTGGAATATTAATTTAATTTTTTAATTACTTTTTATATTACAACTAAATTATGATAAATTACTATGTGTATGTTAACTAATTACTTTTTTTTAAAAAAATTGAAATGTAGAATATAGAGGGCTATGCGGTTTAGACTGAAGCGTGCAGAACATTTGAAACTTTTTATTATTATTTAAATTTATGCACAATTTATTTGAAGATTATGGAGCTTTTAAACTTATTTTCTTTGTCTAGACAACAAATTTAAATTTATTAGTGAAGCTTTTGGAGTTTGTTGATATGCAATTCGAGAACCAATTTAACAAATTGATTATGGTAATTGAGAACATTAGTAACTTTTCCATATGTATAAGTTTATTTTATTATATTGGTTTTGGAATGATTATTTTGTAAATATAAATTTGACAAATGGTGATTCCAAAAAAAATTAATAATTGGATTAATTGTGAAAATTTTGATTATTTTTCCAGAACAGGTACTAGAACCGTATCTGAATAACCGGTAATTCGGTTCTGGTACCGGTTCCTTCAAGGAACCGGTACCAGAACTGGTCCCACTCACCCCTAGAATGGTCAAGCCTGTTGAGGGTTTCTTTTTCCCTTAGGATGACGAGTGGTTGCATTCTTTGTCCTTCACTCAGTTTCATGAACTATCTGTTGGAATCTTTTATAGGGTAAGTACCTCATTCTATTTCTCCATGTCTCCTGCTTGTTTTTTGTTTTTGATTTTTGTTCTTTTTCTACTAGGCGCTAGAGGGTGCAGTGGGGATGCGCTATCACTATAGTGCTGTTATGCGTGATAGGAAGGAAATGGAGGTGAGCGTTGACAAAGGTTCGACCGAGCTTAAGGCTGCTCAAGATGATTTGGGTAAAGAGATGGCTCAGTGCGTTGAGGCTATCAGGCGCTCCGAGGCGTTGCAAGCTCATAATTTAGGGCTCGAGTCATCTCGCAATGTGAAGGATGCTGAGCTCCCGCGGAAGGCCAAGGAAATTGAGGAGTTGAAGTCATTCAAGAGTTCAGTCGAAGCGAAGATAAAGTTGTTAGAGGGCCAAGTTGAGGCTCTGACAGAGGAGGCGATTCAAGTTGAGGTCACCACCAGATCTTTTACTCTTGAGTAGGTTTTTAGGGGTTCTTTAACTCCTCAGCTGGCCAAAGAGGACCTGGATGTCTTGGCTGCATTGCGGGATGGGGTTTGATTGTTTGGGAAATTTGTTGATTTTATTTGATGTAGTGTTCGCCCCCATGTAATCCTTTGTTTAAATTAATGAAAGCGTTTTCGCCATCTTTTTCCTTTTGTGTTGTGTTCGATCTTTGATTTCTCGTTCGTTTGTTTGCTTTGATTTCTAATTACATTGGGGTTTAATCCCCTAGCCTGTTTGGTTGAATCGATCGTTTCTGTTTAATCCCCCGTTGCTTTGCGAATTCTTCGACTAGAGCGTACTTTGTTGGATTTCGTCTGCTATACTTGGAAGTTCCTTTGCTTGGGCTTTAGGTTTGTCATGAGTTTATTTGTTGTCAATTTTTCTTTGACCGAAGTTTTTAGATTTACCTTTTGGCGATTTTTAGGGTTGTCCTTTGGCAAAGTGTCTTCGCCCGAGACCTTCTGGTTTCGCCAGAGACTTGCCCTTTGGCAATTTTTCAGGTTGCCCTTTAGCAATGTGTCTTCGTCCGAGACCTTCTGGATTTACTAGAGGCTTGCCCTTTGGCAATTTTTCGGGTTGCCCTTTGGCAATGTGTCTTCGCCCGAGACCTTCTGGTTTTGCCAGAGGCTTGCCCTTTGGCAATTTTTAGGGTTGCCCTTTGGCAAAGTGTCTTCGTCTGTGACCTTCCTGGATTTACCAGAGGCTTGCCCTTTGGCAATTTTTCGGGTTGCCCTTTGGCAATGTGTCTTTGCCCGAGACCTTCTGGATTTACCAGAGGCTTGCTCTTTGGCAATGTGTCTTTGCCCCAGACCTTCTGGTTTTGCCAAAGGTTTGTCCTTTGACAATTTTTCGGGTTGCCCTTTGGCAATGTGTCTTCGCCCGAAACCTTCTGGATTTACAAGAGGCTTACCCTTTGGCAATTTTTCGGGTTGCCTTTTGGCAATGTGTCTTCGCCCGAGTCCTTCTGGATTTACCAGAGGCTTGCCCTTTGGCAATTTTTCGGGTTGCGCTTTGGCATTGTGTCTTCGCCCGAGACCTTCTGGATTTACCAGAGGCTTGCTATTTTGCAATTTTTTGGGTTGCCCTTTGGCAATGTGTCTTCGCCCAAGACCTTCTTGATTTACCAGAGGCTTGCCCTTTGGCAATTTTTCGGGTTGCCCTTAGGCAATGTGGAGTCGCCCTTTGGCGATGTTTGGAGTATGTTCGAGAAGAATAGTAGGTAAGCAAAAAAGATTTGTTTTATTGCGTTAAGGTGGAGCCTCATTAAAAACCTTTTTTGGGGAAAAGAGTGCCCGTTATTACAAATACTGTGCTATATTCAAAATTGGTACCTTTTGAGGTGGTGTATGTTCCAGCTATGTTCCACCTCTTTTCCCTCTTTAGTGAGTAGTTTGTAGGACCCCTTCTCAGATGCTCGTTCCACTTGGTATGGTCCTTCCCAGCTCTCGGGAAATTTTCCATGAGCTTGGTTTTTCGTATTATGGAGAACTCTTCTGAGTACCCAGTCTCTTGGGTGGAAGGCTCGGGCCTTGACCTTCTTCTTGTATTGTCTTGTTATCCCCATTTGGTACTCGACTATTCTTCGTTGTGCAGTTTCTCTTCTTCGTCCGAGCTATTTCCTTTGAAGGCTAGAACATGTTGATTGACCCATCCATCTAGTCTTTCTTGTGGTGACAGGATTTCTGTCGGGAGTACTGCTTCCGTTCCGTAGACCATTGGGAAGGGGGTTTGCAATGTTGATGTTCTGAGGGTTGTTCTAAATGCCCAGAAGACTTCGGGAAGGGCTTCGGGCCATAGTCCTTTGGCTCCCTCCAGTTTTTTCTTGAGAGAATCCACCACCGCTTTGTTGGATGCTTCCGTTTGACCGTTGGCTTAAGGGTACCTCGGAGTTGAGTATGAGAGTTTGATGTTCATCTGGATGCAGAAATCTTTCAGGGTCTGTGCTATGAATTGGGGCCCGTTGTCGGTGATGATTTCCAGTGGAATGCCAAATCTGCAGATGATGTGTTTCCAAATGCATTTCTGTACTTCTTGCTCTCTGACCATTTCTAGTGCTTCGGCTTCTATCTACTTTGTGAAGTAGTCGGTCACCATCAAGATATACCTTTTTCGACCATGGGTGGATATCAAGAAGGGTCCGATAATGTCCATCCCCCATTTGTCAAATGGCCATGGGGAGGTAATGCTGTGTAGAGTCCCGGCGGGGAAATTGGAGTAGTTAGCGTGTCTCTGGCACTTGTCACATTTCTTTACAAGTTCTGCTGCATCCGTTTTCATGGTTGGCCAGTAATATCCGGCCCTATGTGCTCTGAATGCGAGGCTTCTCCCTCCTAAGTGATTCCCGGCTGATCCTTTGTGGAGTTCTTTTAATACCAGTTCGGCCTCTAAAAAGGAGATGCAGTTTAGAAAGGGGTCACCTATGGATCTTTTGAAGAGTATTCTCCCGATGATGCAGAATCTGGCGCCCTGAGCTCGTAGCTTTTTAGCTTCCGCTTTGTCTTCGGGTATTTAACCAGGATTGATGTAGTTGAGGATAGGAGCTCTCCAGTCACTTTGTTCTATGGTCATGGCTTCCTCGTACTCAATGGCTGCTTTCGGGAGGAAGGCATACACGATTGGTCCCGTTGGTTCGTCTTTTTGCATTGATGCCTCAAGGTTTGCCATGGCATCTACCCTCTCGTTTTCTTCTCTCAGGATCTGCTTTATCTCTGCCCTTTGGAAATGCTTCATGAGCTCTTTGGCTATCTTCAAGTACTTGGCCATTTTTTCATTTCTGGCCTGGTATGTGCCATTTATCTGATTGACCACTAATTGGGAGTCGCATTTGATTGTGAGATTGTGCGCTCCATTTTATTTTGCTACCCTTAATCCTGCAATCAAGGCTTCATATTCGCCCTCATTATTAGTGGCGGGAAATTCGAATCGGATGTCTTGAAGAATCAGGGGTAGGTTTGGAGGCTGGAGACATACGCCCAGGCAACTGCCACTCTGTCTGCTGGCTTCGTCTACTTCTAGTACCCATTTTTCGGTCGAGGATGTTACTAATTGATTTACTTCGGCCTCAGTTGCTTCAGTTGGTGGGGCTTCCTCGAAGTCTACCATGAAATCTGCAAGGGCTTGAGATTTAATCGCCTTTTTCCCTTCGAACGATATGTCGTGTTCGATGAGTTGTAAGGCCCACTTCATTAGTCTTCCAGACTTTTCAGGGGAGTGTAGTACGCTTCGTAAAGGTAGAGATGTTATTACTACAATCGGATGCCATTGGAAGTAAGCCCGAAGCTTTCTTGCAGCAAACACTAGGCTCAATATTGCCTTCTCTAGGGTTAGATACCTTGTTTCTGCCGAGGTTAGAGTTTTGCTTGCGAAGTATACCGGCTGCTGCTTTCCCCCGATTTCTTTGACCAGGACGGCACTCAGTGCAGTCTGCGAATGTGATAGGCACAAGTATAATTTCTCATTAGCTATTGGTTTGGCTAAGAGTGGGGGGTTGGTCAGGAAATCTTTAACGTTTGCTAGGGCCTTTCTGCATTTTTCGGTCCACTCAAATTCCTTAGATTTTTTCAGGGCTTCAAAGAATGGTTGGAACTTTTCTGACGCCTTTAGGATGAATCTGGTTAGGGATGTCAGTCTTCTAGTAAGTTTTAGGACATCTTTTTTATTCTATGGTTCCGTTTTTTTCAAGATTGGCTTGATTTGATCTGGGTTGGCTTTAATTCCCCTTTTTATGACTTGATACCCCAAGAATTTCCCTGCTTTGACCCTGAATTGGCACTTTATGGGGTTGAGTTTCATGTTTGACGCAAGTGGTGGATGTGTTGGCTTACTTCCTCTGACTTTACCAGCATGTCATCGATGTACACTTCCATGGTCTTCCCCATCTTGTCAGCGAACATTTTATTCATGAGTCTCTGATAGGTAGAGCCGACATTATTCAGGCCAAAGGGCATTACTTTGTAGCAATAGATGCCCCGTTCAGTGATGAAGGCAGTTTTCTCTTGGTCATTGGGGTGCATTAGTATTTGATTGTAACCGGAGTATGCATCCATAAAGCTTAACATTTCGTATCAGACTGTTGCATCAATGGTGAGATGTGTGTTGCAGCGGGAATGGATCTTTCAGACAGGCCTTATTTCGGTCCGTAAAATCGATACACACTCTCCATTTCCCATTTTTCTTCTTGACGACCATAACGTTTGCGAGCCTGTCCGGGTACTGGACCTCTCTGATTGACCCATTCACGAGGAGTTTTTCCACTTCTTCATTAATGATCTTGTTTCGCTCCTGGGCGAATCTTCTTCGCTTCTATTTCACTAGCTTCGTTCCTTCCTTCACATTTAATTTATGGGTTATGATTATTGCATCGATTCCTGTCATGTCTTTGTGTGACTAGGCGAAGCAGTCTTGGTTGGCTCTGAGGAAGTTTACCAGTTCTTCTCTTTCTCTCCCTTCTATCATGGCGCCGATCTGCACCGTTTTCTCCACCTTCTGATCTAGTGGTATTTCATCTACTTCATTTTCGGCCGGTTCTTGGGGTGCCCTCGGCCGGGGCTGTGAATGCTATACTTCAGCTACTTTTTGTTTTAGGCAGTTGGCATAGCACTCTTTTGATGCATTTTGCTCCCCTCTTATCTACTTGATCCCGTGTGGAGTCGGAAATTTAATGAGTTGGTGGTATGTAGGTGGTATTGCCTTCATCCAGTGAATCCAGGGCCTCCCTAAAATCACATTGTAGACCGAGTTTGAGCTTATTACTAGGAAGGTGGTATGGAGGTTTATTCCTTTCGCGTATACTGGTAGCTTGATTTCGCCAATGGGGGAGGTGGCCTTGCCGTCGAAGCCGACGAAGGATATGTCCTTCCTGCGCATCATCCTTTCGTCCAGTTGCATGTTGCTGAATGTCTTGAGGAACAGGATGTTGGCTGACCTGCCATTGTCGACCAACAATCTTTTCACCGTTAGGTTTGCTATTGATATTTTGATTACCAGTGCGTCGTGGTGTGGCGCGTTAACCTCTCCGGCCTCTTCTTCAGTGAAAGTGATGGAGTAATGGTTTTTTGTGGCCTCGCTCCTGATGCTATATACGCTCTGAGTCTCTCTGAGCTTTCTCTTTGGAACTGAGCTTGTCAGTCCGCATATGTCGGATCCCCTGGCTATCATGTTAATTACCCTCTCTTCGACATTTGCCACCGGGGTCGGGTTCATCTGCTGTCGATTTTTATCAGCTTCGGTCGCGATTTCCCGCCTCTTTTCGGTCAAATATTCCCACAGGTGTCCAGTTTTGATCAGCTCCACCACTTCTCTTTTTAGGGTCCAACATTCGTCAGTGTTGTGGCCTTGGTCCCCATGGAACTGACAGTATCGGGACATATCATTTCGTCCGGAGGGATTCTTGGATTTTTTGGGCCACCTGACTCTGTCCCCCAGGCTTTTGAGTATCGTTAGGGCTTCCCTCGTAGGTATGGTGAGGGGGTACGGTAATAGCTCTTTCTCTCGACGTATGGGGTCAGGGCCTGTATAACTCGGTCTGGATGAGCTTTCACGGCTAGAATCTCTTGGGTTGTTTCTGTAATCTTTGCTTCGACGACTATTGCTATGGTCGTTCCGTCCTCGAGAGCTTGGGATGCTTTGTGGGCCTCTATGATTCCTAGGCTGAAATTCTTTTTCATACTCCATTGCATCTTCGGCCCTCTCCAAAACATCTTTGAAGGTCCTGGGTTTTATTAGCTTAAGGCTTTCGTAAAATTTTGACGTTTTTACGAGCTCCTTTATGATGGCTTTGATGGCGCTTTTATCCCGGCATTCTGGGATGGCCATCTTAGTTTCCTTAAACTTTCTTACATACTGTCTGAGACTTTTAATTGCTCACTTTCTCAGGTCATAGAGATCATCCACATCCTTTTCTTC
Source organism: Cardiospermum halicacabum (assembly GCA_031304145.1). Taxonomy (NCBI): domain Eukaryota; kingdom Viridiplantae; phylum Streptophyta; class Magnoliopsida; order Sapindales; family Sapindaceae; genus Cardiospermum; species Cardiospermum halicacabum. The sequence continues at coordinate 24,901,144 of CM062391.1, read as the reverse complement.
AGGTCCATTTCATCACACCTTTCCCTTCATTCGGCTGTCAAGAAGTGGTTGACGAATTTCGTGGCCAAGGAGGAGAAAGACTTGATACTCTTTTCAGGAAGGGCCGAGTACCATCTTTAGGTGGTTCCCGTCAGGGTGGAGCCAAAAGCTTTACACATTATGGCCTCCATGTCTTCTTCAGGGATATTGCACGTCCCCATGCAAGTTTTGTAGTCGGCGATGTGATCCTCAGGATCTGTTGCTCCCTCATAAGGTTTCATATAGGGGATGGAAAACCCTTTTGGCATCCTAGTATCAAGGATCCAAGATGTGAATGGGGTGTCGGAATAGTTCGTTGTTGAAGAGTGCATAGTGACCCTTCTCCCCGAGGTTCGTTGTACCAGATCTTTTAGCTCTCTAATTTCAGGATTGCAGCGTTTTTCGCGGCTTCGCTTGGACGACGTTGGTTTTGTCTGTTCGTCGTCAGAACTACTTGAGCTGCTTCAATCTAGGGTTTTGCGACTCTCCGTCGACCCGTCACTTTCTTCTGACGATCCTCTGTCGGAGTTTTCTTCAAAGTTGAGTTTCCGTTTACGTATAGGAGAATATTTTCGGCTTGGCTGCCTGGATTTGCCTTTGGAGAGAGTTGTTGATTTCCTTCTAGACTCCGCTTCTTTTCTCCACTGCTCTTTCTCTTCTTCTGCTTTCTTGAGCATCTCGGTTAGAATCGCCAATTGCTCCTCCGGCGTTTTAGGAGTTTTGTTTTCGGCGTTGTTGGTCAAATCTGGACTCATCTTGTAAATTGCTGAAGATTGGATGGTAATGGTGTTGATGACACTTTAATTGGATTCAGGGAATCTTAACCTGGTGTGAGGTTCCTAGCCCCACGGTGGGCGCCAAACAAACCACAACCAAATATAAGGCTAAGATTGCTTGAGAAAATAGCTAAAAGCTTATAAAGATAAGGATCCCTTTACAATTACCTCTACCCCCTATTTATAAGAGATATCTGGGTCCTATTTCTATATGGATTGGGACTCCTCATCTTTCTTGAATTCGGTCTCCTTATTATATTTGGAGAAGGATATCTCAGTTGGGGTTGATTCTGGAAACCATATGTACGGCGGATTGGGCTTGGGCTTGATTCACGGTGTCCAGAAGACTGCAGGGTTCCTTTGACTCGATTCGGCCGAAGGCTTGTAGGGCCTGATTCGGCTGGTGGCCTGCTGGCTTCCTTTGACCGAAGGCTTAATTCCCGATATTGCTTGGCCTGATGTGCTTTGGCTTTTGATGTGTTGGGATGTTCTGATATAGTTTTGGACTGGGTCCCTTGGGGCCTAGTAATGTGTATTTTCAGTCGAGATGGGTTTTGCCGGATTGCCTTAGACTTGGGCTTTGGTCCAATTTGCTTGGGTCCTCGGACCACTTGAGTCGCAATAACTTCATCTCTGACCTTTAGAGGCCGTAGGTTGTTTTCCCACCACACATATATGACTAATCCATTATTATATAGATGCTATAAAGTTAAACGAAGAAAAAAAAATACTAAAGTTGAAAGAAGTACCTTCATTATCTTTTTCTACTAGTGTTTAGTTACTATCAAACCTCAACGTGGAATATAAAGTTTTACTTATAATAAATCTATTAATTTAATATATCAATAATATTACTATGACATTCATAAAGTACCTTATTGTACCATAAACGTTATATGAAAACATATCTATATAAATAAAATAAGTGGGTCAAAGAAGATTTTTAGATAGTTTGAATATTTATCTAACAAAATAGTAAATAAATACAATTATTTATATATTTAATAAATATTAAATTTGTATTAAATTTATATTTGCAATTGGGAGAAATCCAAAAAAACCCATGAAGGTTTGTTCAAAATACCCAAAAAACCACACTTGTTTTATAAATACCAAAAAAACCACTTTTTGATATTTTTAGCAGATTTTTGATGCAATGACTTTTATGCCCCTAAAAATAAATCCAAAAAAATTCCAAGTTTGATTCTAAGTATGGAAATTTTTTTATAAAAATATTGAAACAAATAAACTGAACCAATTTATTTAAAATTATAATTTAATATAAATATATTTATATATAATTCTAACATATTATCATCTACTTGATTATATATTTCATTATTTTTTAATTAATACTTAATTTTTTTCATTACAAAAATATTATTTTATATAAATTCATAAAAAAATATGAATGAGGTGTTTAATAGTTAGTAAGTACAAATATTTTGAAACAAATTCATTGATTCACAATTTCAAAAAATTAATTTTAATTTTAAAAAGTATTCACTCTCAAATTTAATAACTACACGATTTGAAAAATTAATTACATATCCAAAATAGAAAAAAAGTAAAACAAACGAACCCAAAATAATCAGATTGATTCACATCAGGTTGGTATGTGTGGTTTTTTTTTTGTCACTTTAACAATTTTTATTTTTTTTAATTATTAATATGATTAATTTGTAACATTACATAATTGTCCTTGGTCAACTTTAATTTTTTTTTATCCATTTCTAATAAACTTTAGTGGTTTTTTAAATATTTCTAAAACGAATGTGGTTTTTTGGGTATTTTTGCAAACCTTCGTGGGGTTTTTGGATTTCTCCCTTTGCAATTTGAGTTATGTGTATCGAACTCAAAATTTAAATATATAAATAAATATGTATATATATATATATTTAAATATATATATATATATATATATAAGTGATTTTTAAAAATATCATTTAACATATAATAAAAACTAATTTAAATAATTTTATTAAAAACCTATTACGAATTATCAAAATCGCTATTTTAAGTATTTTTTTTTTTTAAAATTTGATTTTAAAAATCTTGAATATAATTAGATTTAATATTAATAAATATAAATTTAATAATTACAGAAATTTTTATTTTTATATATACATTTTAACTATTATTATTATTATTATCAAACTTTCATTAAAATAATTAATTTAAAAATTAATTCAAACCGTAAACTATTACGATTTTTCAAATTATTAATTAAACTATTAATTTCAATATCCGACCCAAATTTAAACACTTGAACTACCCCTAAATGTTTTTAGTATGTAATAAGATTGGTCAATTAAACTAATAATTTGATATAAATTAGATTATCCATAAAGAGATATATAATAGTATATCTTCAACACAAGCTTATTTTCATATATTTTTTTAAACTCTTGTGAACTAAATTTATATGTCGGAGAAGAGTGATAAAGACACCTTTCAATTAGGTTTCAGAAACAGTTGAAATACTTATATATTAGCTTTTAAAATGTCCATGTACTTTAATTTCAATAATAAAGACCACATGTATGACGGCTCATAATAATTGCGGCACACATATTAAGAATTTTTTATTTAATTACTCCCTCCGTCCCACTGAAAGTGTCAAATTGAGTAAAAAAATTTGTCCCAGTTAAAGTGTCATGTTTACACATCCCAAGTAGAATTAATTAATTTCTTCCCATATTACCCATAGAGTTAATTAAGATTGTTTTATATTTCAATAGTTACCCTCCTTATTAATTAAGGGTATAATAAATAATACACCATGCATTTATATCAAATTAACTCATTTCTTAATCTGTGTGAAAATAAAGAAAGTGACAGTTTCTTTGGACGGAGGGAGTAAAAAATAAATAAATAAAAGAAAAAAGACAACAAATTCTGATGTGACCGGGCAAAAGAGATAGAGAGAGGTTATGCGTACAGACAAATCGTGTACAGATTGTACTTTTCAAGTTTTAATAGGTCTATTATACCCTTCATCAATACTCTCTTTTTATTCTATTATCTCTCCATTAACATCACTCCCTTTCATCATTCTCTCCTTTCATCAATACTCTCTTTTTATTCTATTATCTCTCCATTAACATCACTCCCTTTCATCATTCTCTTTCAATTTATTTATTTATTTATTTTTTATTCTCTTTCAAACTTCCAACGAACATTAATGTGGAGCGGAATATAAAAATATATTAGTCCTACTATTCAATCTCTCTTTGTAACCAATTTCTCTAACACATTATAATTAATTTTCTTATAACAATTTTTTTCTTCAATTTTTTCAATCGTCCTATTTAAAATATTAAAAATGAATTAATTATTTATATATAATTTTAAAATATAAATTAATTTATATTAAATTAATTACTTAATTAAACATTTAAAATTTAAAATTAATAGATTATTTTAAAATAAATAATTAAGATAAATTATTTTAAAAATAATTAAAATGATTAGTTAAAATTTGAATAGGTACTAACATTTGGTATTTTACATTAGCCAAACACTTAAATTAACTATAAAATAAAATTTTGTTTTTGGTGACTTTAAAATTAATATGATGAATTTAAATATAGTTTTATTCATATATATATATATAAAAGATTAATGATATAATTAGAATATATTTTATTATGATTATAATTTGTATAAATTTTAAAATATGAACTAAATATTTTAATTAATCAAACTTAAAAATAATATTCAAGTCAGCTCTCGACTTAAAAGATAAAGTAAAGGAAAAGAATAGGGAAAACAATGACTTCCAGAGTTCCTGTCTGAATGAAGTGACAAATAGACAGTAAAATACCTGGAGCTTTAGGTTCAATTGATAAGGATTGGCAAGATGATCACAATCGAAGATTGTGCTTTTAGAATGTGACCGAGAGACATGAATGTGGTGAGACATTAATTTAAAATGTATGGTTATATTAAAAACTATAATAACATAACTGTACAATAATTATTTTTTTTTATTATTATGACAAAAAGAAAAGTGAATATGAGACATTAGTACTGTAGTGTGTTTTTTCAAAACGGATCCGATCCTGTAAAATTAAGCAAGGCCGAAACTCATTGTATTCAAGGTCCAGACCCATGCTCTTAAACGATCTATGAGGGCCAAGATCTTATCCGATGCTCTTACTGTTTGATATGCAGCCAAAGTGAATCCAAAATTTTGCGAAAATCCTTCGGCGAAGATATCAGTAGTTCCGGTTAACGGCCATCCCAGGTTCCTATAAATAGGAAGTTGGCATTCACTTTTAGAAATCATTTTTCACTAACCAAAACTCACCAAAATCGATACTCACTACTCCCAGATCTCTTCTGGCACTCCGATATCCCTTCACGATCTCGATCGTAATTTCGATCCCAATTAGACAGGTCATAGTACTATTCGTGTTGCCTAATTGCTTCATTATTCTTCTGACCGAGTAAACAAGACGTTATTATTTCTCACTTAGTTCTTTGTTTTAATTGTTTACGTTCAAATTTGACTTGTGTATCAGAGTGCATACTGCACTTGACTCATGATCGTTCTTGCTCTCAGTGTTTGATTGGTTTTTTAGTAAAATCGAATAAACTGATTTTTACCAGTGGGTATAAGGATGCTTAAGAAATGGGTTTTAATAATTTTGTCTGACTTTTTTCATAACAATTCCGCAAACGAATTTGGAATATTCAAATCTTTTACATTTCTCTAATATTTATTAAAAATATGTACATTTGTGTAGGTTATATATACATATATTGGTGTCCGATTCGGATTTAGAGCTCAAGCCTAAAACAACTAGCAAGCCCAAGTCCAAGGTTCAGGCCCGGATCGTTCACTCATGTCCAAGTCCGATTCGCAACCTTTAAACTGGCAGATATAAAATTGAGAAGATTTCAGATTCTGTGGAGATCCTTCTGCAGAGATCTCAGCAGAACCACCCGACAGATAAACCAGATTCCTCACTTTACCTTTTACTTTAATTGTTCTTACTACATCTAAAAGAAATCCGTATTAGTGTCTACAAAACTTCCTATTTGAAAATGAATATGAAAATTCTTATTGAAAATCCATTAGTTCCTGCATTATCTATGGCTTGAAAGTAAGGATTGTTTTAACAATGCTACTTAAGGGTGAAAAAAATAAAACCAATTGAAAATCGAAACGAACCGGTATATTTGGATCATTTCGATTTGATCTTTGCCTTCAATTGGATTCGATTTAATTTTGAGGATAAAAAAATTATTTATTTTTTTTCAATTTAATTAAGGTTACCTTTTTTCCATTCGGTTTTGATCCATACCCACTTATTTATTTAAATCACATTGATTTTTATTTTATTTTTTTTATTGAAGAAGACTGAATGGAACTAAAATTTCTAATTAGTTTTATAACTCCAAAATCGGAAAAGTTCAAATTTTCAAATTATTATTTAAATAGATATTTATTTTCTACTCAACCTAAATTATTTATTTTTTTTCATTTTAATTTAGGTTACCTTTTTTCCATTCGGTTTTGATCCATACCCACTTATTTATTTAAATCACATTGATTTTTATTTTATTTTTTTTATTGAAGAAGATTGAATGGAACTGAAAATTCTAGTTAGTTTTATAACTCCAAAATCGGAAAAGTTCAAAATTTTAAATTATTATTTAAATAGATATTTATTTTCTACTCATCCTAAATTTACACATGTATATATTTTTCATATAAAAAATTAAAATTTTTTTACATCAATGAGATTTGCCAAATTGTATAATATATAAATTTTTATGAAACTAATTTATTATAATTATAATAATAGGTTGTACTTATATTTTAAATACATAAATGAAAGAAGTTAAAAGTATTAAAGAATAATATTACATACAAATGTTAATGAAAATTAAGATTGATATAAAAATAAAATTAAAAAGTAAATATATAAGAAGATAAAGGAAGAGATAAAACAATATTTATTGTTCTGAGAGAAAATTAAATACTCTCGTACGAATTTCAAGTTATAACTTTAATGCTTCTTAATTAATTTTCTTTAGTTATTCTCTTTCTTCTTAAGAGTAAAAAAGTAAGAAAATTTATACAAAATCGGTATGGATTTGTCTGTACAAAAAAACATTTTCTAAATGATAATATAATGAACATTTAATGCTTTTGTTGGTAGTTGAACATGTATTGTAAGTTTCAACAAAATATTTTATTAAAAATATTATATGGTCTAAAATAAAGAGAATCTTTTGGTTTTTACAATCACAATTTTATTGAAAAGAGTAGTATTCCAATGGAAGAACTAACTTATCTATAGATAAGTTAGTGATGCATCTTTTGGTTTATGTGATTAAAATGGTGGTGATATCTGAATAATCAAACTAGATTTAAAGTCGTGTAGAATTTTTGGTTAATGAAATTTATTTTAAATAAAATATTATATAAATAATTAAAAATATAAAAAAGATTAATAAATGTGTATTATCAAATTTGGTTTAAATTTATAAATTAATTTTAGAAAAGTTATAAAAATAAAATTTAAAATTTATATTTTGAAACTTATATTAGATTTTCAAATCACATCTTATATTGCACAAATTTATTTTAGATTAAAAAAAAATTATTTTAGTACTTTATTAAAATTAGCACATAAATTAAAATTAAAATGTGGAATATATAGTTTTAATTATAATAACGCAAAGTATTGGGTGTTTCTGAAACACAATAAATTACTGTGTTTCAGAAACATACACGTGCCAATTTTATTTTAAAAAAAAAAACTCATATCTTTCACATTTATTCTCTTCTCTCTCTCATTAAAACCATATCTTTGTTTTTCTCCTCTCTTTTCAACTTGTTTCTTCTACGAACAATCAACAGAAAGAAGTCGTTATTGAATCTGCGTTTCAAGTTCCTTCCTCTTCGAATAATGGTAATGAATATTATTACGATTTATCTTGACTTGAATGCTTTTATTTCAATCTTGAACTACATCGATTTATTGTTGTACTTCAATCTTCAACTAGATATATTTATAGAGCACGTTTCATAATTGTTGTTAAATAAGCGTTACAGGTATTATCCTTCGAACAGAGACAGTTAATTGTCACACATATACATGAAACACAGGCACAGATAATAACCTCGCAGACACAGATAATAATCACACAGGTATATATAGCATCTCAATAGATACATATAAGAATTGCACATACACAAATATATAAATCACAGGCACATATAATAACCTTGCAGGCACAAAAAATAACCACACAAGTACATATAGCATCTCAACAGATACATATAAGAATTGTACAGACACAAATACATAAAACACAAGCACAGATAATAACCTTGTAGGCACAAAAAATAACCACATAGGTACAATTAATATCTCAACAGATACATGTAAGAATTGTACAGACACAGATAATAACCTCGTAGGCACAAAAAACCATTCAGGTACAATTAGCATCTCAACAGATACATATAATAATTGTACAGACACAGATATATAAATTATGTTTTGTAATAGCGCTCGAAGTTATGTTTTGTAATAGCACGCATTTTTATTTTGAATGTTATAGTTTCACACGTGTGAAACTTGTAACACAATAAGTTAGTGTGTTACATGTAACACCTAAGACGCTCTCTTATAATAAACCTATTAATTTAACATTTCACTATGGCATTCATAAAGTATCTTATTCTACCATAAACGTTGTATGAAAATATCTACATAAATAAAATAAGTAGGTCAAAGAAGATTTTTAGATAGTATAAATATTTATCTAACAAAACAGTAAATAAATAAATAAAATTATTTTTGATAAGATAAAAACTAACAAGAAAAAATTTATATATCTAATAAATATTAAATTTGTATTAAATTTATATTTACAATTTGAGTAATGTGTATTGAACTCAAAATTTAAATATATATATATATTTAAATATATATATATATAAGTGATTTTTTAAGATATTTTAACATTTTAGCAAACACTGATTTAAATAATTTTGTTAAAAACCTATTATGAATTATCTAAATCACTATGTTAAGTATTTTTTTTAAATATGATTAAAAAAATCTACAATATAATTAGATTTAATATTAATTAATATAAATTTAATAATGACAACAATTTTTATTTTTCATATATACATTTTAACTATAATAATTATTATTATTATTATTATCAAACTTTCATTATAATAATTAATCTAAAATTTAATTCAAACCGAAAACTATTACGACTTTTTAAATTATTAATTCAACTGTTACTTTTAATATCCGACCCAAATTTTAAACACATAAACTACCCCTAATTTTGTTTAGTATATAATAACATTGGTCAATTAAACTAATAATTTGATATGAATTAGATTATTCATAAAGAGATACTTCTATAATAGTATATCTTCACCCCAAACTTATTGGCATATTTTTTCTTAAACTCTTATGATTGAAATTTATATGTAGGAGAAGAGTGATAAAGACAGACAGTTGAACTACTCATGTAGATTTTAAAATGTCAAAATCACATGTAACTCTGCTCGTAATAATTGTGGTATAGTACTTTAATTTCAATAATAAAGACCACATGTGTATCATTGTTCATAATACTTGTGGCACACATATTAAGAATTTTTTATTTAATTCAAAAATTAAATAAACAAAATAAATAATAAATTCTTATGTGAACAGAGTAAAAGAGATAAATGATAATACAATGAACATTTAATGCTTTTGTTGGTAGTTGAACATGTATTGTTAGTTTCAACATACAAAATATTTTATTAAAAATATCATGTGCTCTAAAATAAAAAGAATCTTTTGATTTTTACAATTGACAATTTTATTGAGAAGAGTAGTATTTTAGTGGAAGAATTGACTTCTTCTATAGATAAGTTAGTGATGCATCTTTTGGTTTATGTGATTAAAATGGCAGTGATATCTAAATCATCAAACTAGATTTAAAGTCGTGTTAGCATTTTTGGTTAATGAAATTTATTTTAAATAAAATATTATATAAATAATTAAAAATATAAAAAAAAATTAAAAAATGAGTATTATAAAATTTGGTTTAAATTTATAAGTTAATTTAAGAAAAATTATAAAATAAAATTTAAAATTTTTATTTTCAAAATATGTTAGATTTTCAAATCACATGTAATGATGGTAGATTAAATAGATTATATTGCACAAATTTATTTAGATTTAAAAAAATATATATTTTTAGTACTTTTTAAAAATTAGCACATAAATTAAATTTTTTTTATAAGGTTTAAAAACAAAAGATTTCTTTAATATAATATAATATGATATAATACAATATAATATAAATTAATATAATATATATTTTAATTTATTACTTTTATTTGTAAAAATAAATTTTTTCTTAAAAATTACTCTATATTTAAATATTATTTGGTAGTATGTAATTAGTAATATATTTTATATACTACCATATTTGAACATTAACCACAAAATCTAATTACCAGTCAGGAGATCTTTTAATTCTAGAACTAGCTCTGACAGAAGGTACAAAACTAGATGTATTAGCATTGCTGAAGATGTATTAGCATCAGTAGGTATGTGATCTGTGTTTGAAGTATTTTGAACACAATTTAGCAGATTATTGATGATAATTTGCTCATGATTATCAAACTCGGAAAAAGGAGTAAAAACAGCATTATCTAAGTCACTTGAATCTCCAGGAATATCAGCAAGTAGATCTAGAATAGATAGAGGGCATGAAGGCGAAGGTGTATTATCAGTGTATGGAAAAATACTCTCATAGAAGATTACATCTCTATTAATATGAACTTTATGAGTTTTCAAATTAAAGGTCTTATAGGCTTTGTATCCAAGCAAATATCCTAAAAAGATACATTCAAATGCTCTTTCATCAAACTTGGATTTGTGAGGATAAGTGTTTGTGGTATAGCACAGACATCCAAAAGATTTCATAAACTGATAATCTGGAGCTTTCTTATGCAGAATTTCAAATGGTATTTGCCAATTTAAAAGTGAAGATGACAATCTATTAATGATATCAACAGTTGTATGAATGACATCTCCCTAAAATTTTAAAGGCAGATTAGCTTGAGATTTAAAACTTCTAGCAACATTGAGTAGGTGTTTATGTTTCCTTTCCACTCGGTCATTTTTCTGGGGTGTGTATGAGGCAGATTTTTGATGGTGTATTCCATTTGTAAGGAACAAATCTTGACAAAAGGATGATGTAAATTCACTCCCATTTTCTGATCTTATGGCTTTTATAGTAAGGTTATACTGTGTATACACAGATTTGATAAAGTTTGAAAGGATTTTGTGGTTTCAGTTTTGTGTTTCAAGAAGAAGATCCATGTGACACGACTAACATCATCTACTATAGTAAGGAAATAAGGTGATCTAGACAAAGAAAATTGAGAATATGGTCCCCACAAATCAATATGAAGAAGATCAAATACATGTGAAGCAACAATATTCTTTATAATTGATGCACCGGGCTTTCGGCATTGATTTTGGGTATGGAATTTAGAGCCTAAATTTGACTGGTTGAAGCGAAACGGCGATCTAAATCAAACTCATAGCCTTTGGCAATGATCTACAATGCATTTCGTTGTTTCAGGATCGTTTAGAGGGGTTTTTTGAACTTTTATTACTTTAAGGGTTTTTTTCGTAATTTTGTAATTATTTTGTTAGGATTAAGAGTAACGCCTTATAAAAGGGGTGTTTAGGGTTTCTAAGAGGCAGACTTGATATTATATTTTTCAGTAAATCAATTTAGCGAACGAATTGTTCCTCTTATTCAATTCACAATACTCTTTCAGCCAATTCACACACGTTTCCTGCATCAATAATGTTGGACTTATAATGAATATGGGCTGGCCCAAGCCTTATATAAATGTGGAAGCCTTATATAAATGTGGGCTTGGGGCCTTTGGGCCTGGGTGATAGGTCCACCCAAGATAGGCCCGGTCCATATCTCACTTACTTGTCCATTAAGCAATGGATTAGTGAGAGGTCAGGAGATTAGAATTCAAGAGTTTGAATTCAAATGAGTCCTAGTTCAAGTGAACTAGCCAAGGACTATTATAAATAGAGTCCTCCTCTCATTCATTCAATCATCCCAAAAACTTTACATCTCAGAGTATTCTCTGAAACGTGAATTGCAAACAGTGTTTGTAAAGTGAAACCTACTCCAAGGTTTTCAAGAGTTTAAGTTTTGAAGAGATTCCGCGTTCGTGTTCTAGAAGTGCAATTGGGGTTCTTAGCCGGTGAACTGAACAGTATTTCAAGGAGATTTATCGTCGACCAATTGACAGTAATCTCCTTTTTCCTTTTCCACTTATTATTTGTATGTTGATTGCGTAGTATACATATAGGATCGACATTGGTATCAGAGCCTGTCTATATTACTATTGTTGGTCGTAATAATTACGCTGTCGTTATTTTTGCTTGAATGAAATATAAATTATGTGCTGAAAATAGTATTTTGCATGTGATTTTTGTGATCTTGTTTGAGATTTAATTTATTACACGAATTTTTCCAACGTGCAAATTATATATCGTTGGGTTTGTCTTCGAATAACGAATCTGTCAATATATAATATGAATTTTTTCGAAGAGAAACAAAGGAGTTATGGCATTCTGAACTTTGGGGACAGATTCGAACGAATCAGATCCAAACAGCACTAATGTTTTTCATGTTGAGCAATTTTGATCAGTTACAGCTTCGGAGAGTGCAGTTCACCATCGACGACCGGAGCCCCGAAGACGACAACCGACGGCACAGCAGGAGAGAGGACGGCGAGAGGAGCAAATGGCCGCCGTCGCACCACGGCAAGGCGGCGCGTGCACCTCACGCGCCAGGCGGGCGTGTGAGGCGCACAGGGGGCGGCCTGCTCCCAGTCAGCGTCCCATTCAGCACTTTTTGCTGACTGGGCAAGCTGACACCTGGTGACGCGTGGCGCACAGGTCAACACTTACTTGGCCGCCTACGTGGCAGCCACGTCAACCCAAATGCTGACTATGCAGCTGACGCACATGTGACACGCGGTGACGTCTCGGCGCGCCACATGTCACCGGCGCGTGCAGCACCCACCCGGCACTAGCCGGTGCGTCGCCGGTCAACCACCGACCTCCGGCGGTGCGTGACCGCCACGCGCTGCCGCCGACGAGCAGAAAAATTTAAGAAAAAAAAATTTATTATTTTTTCCAATTTTTTTTTGGTTTTTAATTTTATTTAAAACCTAACCTTTTTATGCCATTTTTGAATATTTTAAGCATGCAATTTCATGGAAAATTTTTGGAAATATTATTTTTTATTTACTATGGCATTTAATTATTATTTTTATTAATTTACTAATGCCGTTTGCATGCTTATGACATGTGCATTTTTTGTTTTGCACAAGTTATGGTTCATAGATATGGTTATGTTGTGGACAACGACTTCTGGGTCCCCGCTGAGAGGGCTGCTCAATATCCAAACAGGCACCTTGCACCGGCCCTCGTCTACGTATTTCCTCCGAATCTTCCTCAAATGATGGTGCCACCTCCCTTTGGACATGCTTACCCAGTCCAGCAGCAGCATCAGGTTGCTCCACCACCTCCTCTTCCACATCAGTCGATGGGTTTTAGATGGGCACATCCTTTTCCCCATCCACACCCCCCGGTGGGACATTATTTCGGTCTACCGCCTCCTCAGCATCCACCGATGGTTCCACCACCGGCCCCAATGTATCCTGAGCATCATCCGGTTGCTCAAGCTTTTGTTCCTCCTCCTCCTGAGCAACACCCGGTTGCTTAAGCTCATGCACCTCCCTCGTTTCCGCATGTGCATAGAGCTTATGTGCCTAGAGAGAACATCAACTTCATGGATGACATACTAGCAAAGCAGCAAGCGGCTGCTGAAGCTGAGTTGGAGCAGCAAAATGAGGCAGATGATGAGTTCGAAGATGAGCTCGAACCTCTGGAAGATGAGCTCGCCCAATGGGCTGGTGAAGCAGAGATCCCCGAGTGGGTTGATGAAGAAGAGGACGAAGCTCAAGGGGCTGGAGAGGAGGAGGAGGTCGCCGAGTGGAATGGCGATGAAGAGATGGAAGTCGTCGATTTGGACGGCGACGAACCTGAGATACCTGACGAGGCTCAGGATAGTGTGATTACTGAGCCCGAGTACAACCCTCTCACACCTTCCGATTGGGACCCAGAGGACTATCCATAGAACATATATCTTTTAAAGTTATTCATGTTTTGTTTAGAACTGATTAGTATGCAGTTTTTATTTAATATATCATAGATATATTTTTTTTATATATATAACATGAATTCTTTATAATTATTCCTTGTTGCTGAATAATTTAGTGGATGTTCTAGGCTTGCATGCTTAGACTTGTTTGCACACTGCATGATTAACAAGTTGATGAAGTTTGAGGATAAGGATGGTGATTGGGTAGATTGCCTATCTTCTTCGATTCCCCCTCAGATTGATTCGATGAGTTTTTGATTGTTTTAGCTAGTGCATTTATACTATTATCAGATGATTATGCTAGATTAAACATAGATGGTCTTATGTATCTTTTTGGTGCTTGTCAGTGATGGCCTCTACTACTAAGTCTATTGTCGCTGAGCTGAACAAGGGTGGCAAACTCAATGGAGACAACTACGATATCTGGCATCGCAAGATCCAATATATCCTCGAGGAGCAAGAAGCTCTCGAGACCCTTTCGAACACGATGGTCGAACCAGCGCATGGTTCCACTGCACAAGCAAGGCGTGATATGGACGCCTATTTGTCCTGGAAGCGCAAGAATAGCATTGTGCGCATCACCATATTATCGAGCATGACTGATGATTTGATGTGTGCTTTTGAGGATTACCACACTGCACAGGCTATGTGGGTAGCACTCAAGGACAAATATGGTGGGACTTCAACCACCAAGCTCCGACGGCTGACGATTAAGTTTGATACTTATCGCAAGCGCAGTGATCATACTATACGCCAACATCTTCGTGAGATGGCTAACATGATCCGCGAGTTGAAATCAGCTGGTCATGTCCTAACAGACGAGCAACAAGTGCAGGCAGTAATAAGGTCCCTCCCAAACAGTTGGGAAAATATGAAGATAAACATGACACATAATGATAACATCAAAACGTTTGATGATATCTCCCGTCATGTGGAACTTGAGGACGAGCGCTTAGAGGCGGCAAAATCCTCTGGTCAGCTTTACATGGCTGGTTCTAATGTGCGTAGGGGCAGTAATGCTAAGCGTAAGAGGGGTAATAAGGTCAGCAAGAAAGATAAGGATTCGAGGAATCCTGCTAAGCCCTGGACCAAAAACCCTCAAAAGAAGGCCAGATGTGGAAAGGGGCAGAAAAGAGACATGGGAAAGATCAACTGTTACAATTGTAACAAGATGGGACACTTCGCTCGTGATTGTTCCGAGCCGAAAAAGGAGTTATCCTATTCTGATCTTAATTTATCTAATGTTTTTGTTTCTAGCACCGTTTTGCTTGCCAAGTCTTATTCTATGTGGATTGTAGACTCAGGGGCAACTGAGCATGTAGCTAGAGACAGAGGAGCGTTCGTAGAGTACCGACGCATACCGCGTGGTACTAGATGGATATATGTGGGGAACAACTCTCGAGTTGAAGTAAAAGGGATCGGCACTTGCAAACTGAGGATGCAAAGTGGCCACGTTTTACTACTACATGATGTCCTCTACACTCCTGAGATTAGACATAGTCTCGTTTTGGTCTCTGTTTTGATGACTTTTGGATATAAACTTATGTTTGAATCGAAAGTTTTGAGTTTGTATTATGACTTTGTTTTTATTGGTTCTGGACGAATGGCTGGTGGATTTATTTATCTTTGCATTGATGATTATGTGAACCCTTCTTATGTCGATATTGATACTAGTTTTACTCTTGTTGCATCTGGTGATATTGATATTTCCACTTGGCATGCTAGACTTGGTCATATAGGATAAGATAGAATGAACAGATTGGCAAAAGAGGGGATTTTAGGATCTTATAATAAGATCGAGTTGCCAGTCTGTAATCATTGCCTAGCTGGGAAGGCCACTAGAAAACCTTTTGGAAAGGCCAATAGGGCCACTCTTCCTTTGGAGATAGTTCATTCGGACATATATGGACCTATGAATGTTAGAGCTAGAAGTGGTGCATCATATTTCATTACCTTCATAGATGACTTCACTCGTTTCGGTATAGTCTATCTAATCTCCCATAAGTCTTAAGCTTTAGATTACTTAGGAAAAATTTTGGCTATGGTGGAGAATCAACTAGATAGGACTGTAAAAGTGCTACGCACTGACCGAGGCCGAGAGTATCTATCTGACCAATTTAAAATGTTGTGTCAGGAAAAAGGTATAGTAAGACAGTTGAATATTCCCACGACTCCTCAACAAAACGGAGTTGCCGAGAGGAGGAATAGAACACTGTTAGAAATGGTACGATCAATGATGGCACAAGCAAATCTTCCAATATCTTATTGGGGAGATGCACTTCTAACAGCGACCGACATATTAAATAAGGTTCCAACGAAATCAGTGACTACTACACCCTATGAGTTATGGACAGGTAGAAAACCTGACCTCTCCTATTTGCGACCCTGGCGGTGCGCGTGTTATGTACATGATCTTTCTAGCCCATATGGGAAGCTAGGTGCGAGGGGTAAAAGATGTATTTTCATAAGATATCCCGAGCAATCCAAAGGATATGTACTAATAGGAGAAAATTCAGATGGTACCATTTCTGAATTAGAGTCACGTGATGTTGTATTCCTTGAGAATTAATTCCCCAATAGGGGTGAAGTAAAAAGAGAGACTTCCTTCTTTGAACAAAACAAATCAGAGGACTTTGTTCCTCCACAGATGGATATTGATCCTAGTGGGAGTGAACAAGTGCCTGAAGAATCAGCTCCACTGGTACATGACAGTGGGAGTACGCAGATTCCTGATTCTTCGATGCCCGAGTCATCGAATCGAAGAAGTAGAAGAGTCTTCATTCCCCGACGACGTTATGAGATTGAAGGAGAAATGTTCATGATAGCTTCACACGATGGTGATGAACCAAAGAACGTAAAAGAAGCTCTCAATTCACCCGCCAAGGATCTATGGATGAAAGCCATGGAAGAGGAAATGAAATCGATGAAAAGTAACCATGTCTGGGACTTGGTTGACTTGCCGCCAGAACGTAGAGCCATCGAAAATAAATGGATGTCAAGACCGCATTCCTCAATGGAGGACGGGAGGAAGAGATTTACATGGAACAGCCTGAGGGTTTTAAAACTAAAGGAAAAGAAAAGAAAGTGTGTAAACTCTTGAGGTCCATTTACGGACTCAAACAATCCTCCAGGCAATGTTACCTGAGATTTCATGGCTTGGTGTTGTCATATGGTTTCCAAATGACACAAGAAGACCATTGCGTTTATGTGAAGAAGTCCAGTGACGGTTTTGTGTTACTGTCATTATATGTAGATGACATTCTCTTGGCTTGCAACAACAAGGACATTCTAATGTCAACGAAGAACTGGTTATCGACAACTTTTGAGATGAAGGACATGGGTGAGGCTGCCTATATATTAGGAGTCAAGATTTCAAGGGATCGAAGTAAGAGGCTATTGGCTTTATTGCAAAAGCTCTACATCCAAAAGATCCTTGAACGTTTCCATATGGATAATTGCAAACTTATGGATACACCCATTGCAAAAGGGCAGACTTTGAGTCTTGAGATGTGCCCTAAAACTCCGCAAGAGCGTTAGAAGATGCAGAAAGTTCCATATGCAAATGCCATCGGCAGCCTGATGTATGCTATGTTGTACAAGGCTTGATATCTGCTATGCAGTAGGACTGGTAAGCAGGTATCAGTCTAATCCATGACAAAATCATTGGATTGCTGTGAAAAGAATTCTAGCATATCTAAAAGGAACCTCAGATTATGCTCTATGTTACCAAGGTGGTGAAAGCCATCTAGTGGGTTATACTGACGCTGATTGGGGTGGCGACTTAGATTAGAGGAAGTTAACTTCCAGTTATGCCTTCATTCTGAGTCATGGAGCAATCTCCTGGAGTAGCAAGAAGCAGACTTGCATAGCATTGTCCACCATGGAAGCAGAATTTGTAGCCTGCTCGGTGGCTGTGCAGGAAGCTGTCTGGCTCAAAAGGTTTTTAGATGACCTTAACCTAACTGAGAGTGAGCCAAAGTCAGTCACTGTATATTATGATAGTCAGGCAGCGATTGCCTACACTAAGGACGCTAAGTATCACAGTAAGTCTAAGCACATAGAGACTAAGTACCACTTTGTCAGGGATATAGTGACATAGAAGCATGTAACAGTCAGATATATATCTACATATGATATGGTAGCAGACCCATTTACTAAGGCTGTAACTAGAGATGTTTTTGTCAAGCATTCTAGGTCTTTGGGTCTACGTAGATTGTAATGTCTTGGATTGTTATGCCTATGTTTTAATGATAATTGTTTATCTTCATGTGTTTTCTGGCATATAGAGAGTTGATTCATCCGAGAGTATGTCGTCAGGTTTGAGAGACTTGCGCACTTGCACGCGCAGTTGCCTTGATTATCCGGTGATAATGCAAGATGAGATCTATACACTCATGTTTTGAATAGGAGTTTCATGAACTAAGAGGGGTGTATAATATGATCGCCTTGACGTGGTCGTCAAGATGAGATTCTCCAACATGGATTGAGAATCGCTCATGAGAACCACAATCATGAGACCTGACAAGCCGGACTAGACTTTTGAGTCATCGCACTTTGAAAGTGGGAGTGATCAAGTCTGAGGAATAGCTTTGTGCTATCGTCCGGACAATAAACTATCATAATAGACATACGCGCCTAATGTAGAGGCAAGGTTCATTGTCGCGCATGCTTTTATACCGTGCGAGCTATAAGTTGACCCTATGGGAGATAAGTTTGAGAATAGTCCCTACTACATATCGTGCAAAGTCCCATATTTATTTATCCTTAGTACAATCTCTTTTGTATCCGGAGTGTTGGGGTAATGACTATGTCATTGGCGTGTCTTTCTATGGCTACGGTAAATGCGGCCTATGTGACATGACCATGATGTCGGTTACTTTCATCGACTTTTGGGACAAGAGTGAATTGGAAGACTCTGATTGTATTCACACTACTTAAATCACACGCTAGCGGACTGTGGTTCTTGGGAACACAGTTGTGATTAGAAGTACTTCGATGTTTTCAGAACATTGGTTCATTTGGGACCGAACATGTCTGAATTGAATTCAAATCATGATAGTCAGGGATATTTGAATTATTCGTTCTTTATTATCAAACCAATTTATTTACCGTCAATTCTTTTAAGCGTCTCTGTTGTACTCTTGTGTGTAATTTGTTGAAAAATGGAATATGGGCTGGCCCAAGCCTTATATAAATGTGGGCTTGGGGCCTTTAGGCCTGGGTGATAGGTCCACCCAAGATAGGCCCGGCCCATATCTCACTTACTTGTCCATTAAGCAATGGATTAGTGAGAGATCAGGAGATTAGAATTCAAGAGTTTGAATTCAAATGAGTCCTAGTTCAAGTGAACTAGCCAAGGATTACTGTAAATAGAGTCATCCTCTCATTCATTCAATCATCCTAAAAACTTCACATCTCAGAGCATTCTCTGAAACGTGAATTGCAAACAGTGTTTGCAAAGTGAAACCTACTCCAAGGTTTCCAAGAGTTTAAGTTTTGAAGAGATTCCGCGTTCATGTTCTAGAAGTGCAATTGGGGTTCTTAGCCGGTGAACTGAACGGTATTTCCAGGAGATTTATCGTCGACCAATTCCCTTTTTTTCCTTTTTTTTTTGTATGTTGATTGCGTAGTATGCATATAGGATCGACACTTTACAAAAGGAGTTCTTTGTTATTTTGCCTATGACAGGTACTACAAGGTTTTATGAATGAGGAATTAAAGGATTCAGAAATACAAAGAATTTTTCTGATAACAGCTTCAGATGCATGTCCAAGTCTGTGATTCCAAATTTTAGAATAGTTATTGCTAGAAGAAGTAGAAGAACTCACTGCCAACACTATAAAAGACAGTTTGGAAGAAGATTGACGTCCTGCCGGTTCTTTTATTTGATCCTTACTGTAAAGACTTCTTGTGAGTTTTCCAGTAGCAATCACAAACTCAATTGGAAGCTCCTGCAGCACACAAGAAGAGTCATGAAAAAGTGCATTTAATGTGTTCGGTGTTGGTAAGTTTGTGTACGGATATAAGATTGAATTTAAAGTTAGGCATGTAAAAGACATTGAAAAGAGTCGGCTTTGGTGAGATAGTGACATGTTCTACTTTAATAGCAGGCAATGTGGAACCATTAGGCAATATAACATTGACTACTTTCTCCAAATTATGAATAGAATCAAACAGATCAATGTTACCAGAGATGTGATTAGATGCTCCATTGTCCATATCCAAGACTATGAATATTGAGATTTAAATGCATTCAGTATGAAGTGTTGAGTGATACCTGAATTCGTCATGTTAACCATGTTTAAGATTGGGATTCATGTTGCTAATATACTTTGCAACCTCCTTTGAACATCTTCTTTGTCATTCCCATTTACCGTCTTCTATACAAATCCCCTTTTTCACTTGCTTCTGCAAAATTAGTATACACCTTGGAATTCTGACTTATAGGTCTTTGATCCTTAGGTATTTTAAACCAGTCCGGATAACCTATGAGTTTGAAACAACCCTCCTTTAAGTGACCAACTCCGCCATAATGATTGCATTTCTTGTCTGTCTTCATGTGATCTTTTCTTTTATAACTTCCTATAACATTAGAATTTTGTGATTTAACAAACATAATAGCTGAGTTTGATTCTCCATTCATTAATTCTAGAACCTCCATTTATTTTTCAACTCTTGTCACCGTAGAATAAGCTTTATTTACACTAGGTAAAGGTTCTAGTAAGAGTATTTGATTCCTTATTGAATCAAATCTATCTTGAAGTCTCATGAGAAACTCCATTAACTGGCCAGAGAACATCATAACAGTAAGCTCCTTAACAGCATTACATTCATGATCAAGATTTGGTAAAGGCATTAAACACAACATTTCATCCCATAATATTTTCAGTTTTGTGTAATATTCTGCTACAGATAAATTGCCTTGTGTTATAGAACTAATCTCTCTTCTTAGTTGGTAAATCATAGGACCATTTGCCTCTCCATACCTTTCTTTAATCTCACTCCATACCTGAGCAGATGATGACACATAAAGAAAAGCCTCTACTATTTATTTAGCTATTTAATTCAATATGCATGAGGCTACCATGTATTCTACACGTTTCCACTGCTCTAAATCATCTTATCCCTATCTAGGTTTCACACAACTCCCATATATAAAACCTAGCTTTGATTTGGCACCTAAATCATTGATCTGCTTCAGGAATTGAAGTTCTTACCTATCAAAGATGAAGTAATAAGAACCATTCCTAGATGATCCGAGTTCTAAAGATGCAGAGGATCTCCACTTTGTTAGATCTTTGACACTGCTTGTCTACTGTTATCTCTAGCCATCGTTGATCTTGTTTTCTTGAAACAACTTCAAGACTTTGTAGCAAGAATCACTAGCTTGTGGTTTTATCTATAATCAGTGTCAAATCTATGTATAATCAAGAATATTGAGCTATCACCATAGCTCTGATACCATATAGAATTTTGAGTTTCGATCTTGGAGAAGAGTCAAGAAGAAGTTGATTTTGTTATTCTGAAAAAATAGAGTTTGTTACAAACGTGTGTATTTTTAACATTACACTAATAATCTGCGTGCCCCTCTTTTTATCAACATATACTTTCTTCCTTTCTTAATGTGGGCTCACAAACCTCTGGGTTTTAATACAAGTAAACAAGCCCATAACTAAAACAAATATAATCGACCAATATAGCAGTCACTTGCTTCAATTGTAAGTAACAGGAGCTTGCTTCATTTGTAAGTAACAGCTTCACTTGCAAATAACTCCCTTTAGCAACCTATAGTTCAACGGAATCATGACAGAATTCAAATATATTTCTATATCCATAACTGTTTTAGTTATTCGGAGGGACAAACGAATTCCGATTCGAGCGATTTTGTGGTATTTTTTATTTCACATGACTTTTGTGGTATTTTTTTATTTCTTTTATTTTTTTAGTAGACCAACCATGAGCGATTTTGTAATTTTATTTCATTTATTATTTTATCTAATTATTTTAATAAGTTTATTTTATATTATATAAATTTTTTATAGTGAAAATACTCAAAATTAGACCCTAAAAACTTTTTTCTTTTAGTTTTAGATCAACTTTAAATTTTTTTACAGTTGTAGAGTTTTTTTTTTTTTTAAAAAAAATTGTAAAAATGAGCTTTCTAGTGGACCGGAAAGCAGGCAAAATATAACTGCTTCCCGGTGTCATCCGGGAAGCAGAACACCGAGAAGCAATTATATTTTGCTGCTTCTCGGTGTAGTTTTGCTTTCTGGTTTGATTTAATCGGGAAGTAAATCAAGATCGGGAATCAGCGCTATTATAGTCATTTTGGTCAATACTTTGTAAAAACTTTTAAAAAAAGTTTAGTTTTGTAAAAATTTTAATTTTGATCTAAAAATATAATTTTTTTAATAAAAAGTCTAAAAATGGAATGGACCCTTTTTTATAGTATAATTTATTTTGAAAAATATGAATTATTTTTATTTTAATAAAAAATGTTTGATAAAATATATTTTATGTAAAATATTTTCAATTATAAATTTATCAAAATAATTACAATAAAATTTGACTACGTAAATTAAAATTTTAAATATTTTAAGATATCTATATAAATATAAATATAGATATAAATAAAGAAGATTCCTATAAAAAAAAACCACCGCAGGTTTGACCTATTAGCAAAAAAACCTCATCTGTTTCACTTTTAGCAAAAAACTCTAAACTTGTGTCTTTCCATCAAAGTTATTGTTCATCCGTTAATTATGACTAGTAATCGAGGGACATTTTTATAATTTTCTTAAATTTAAAAAATAAAAATTTTCTTTCTTCTTTTTTCTTTTTTTCCCCTTCTTTTTCTTTTTCTTTTTTTCTTTTTTATTTTTCTTCCTTTTCTAGGAAAAATATTTAAGGGAAAAAAAGAACAAAAAAAATAAGAAGGGGGAAAATGGAAAACAAGATGTATATATATATTTTTTTGTTTTTAATTTTTGATAATTTTAAAATTTTAATATTTTTGGTTTTAAAATTTTAACAACATTAAAAATATATATAGAAAGAGAAAAAGCAATTAATAGAAGGGGGGGAAAAGAAAAGAAGAAAATTTAAATTTTTTTATCTTTTATTTTCAAATTAAAAAAAAATTAAAAAAACGAAGGGGAAAAAGAATGAAGACAATGAAAAGCTATTTTTTTAATTTTTAATTTTTTAAATTTGAAAAAATGAAGAAATAAAAAGAAAGAAAAATAAGAAGGAAAAAATGAAAGAAAGTAAAAAGAAAAAGAAGAAAAAATGAAAAATTAATTAATTTTTTTTAATTTGTTATTTCTTAAATTAAAAAAAAAATCGAAATTATCAAAATGCCCCTTGGTTAGTGTTCATCACTAACTAAAAATTGCAAGTAGAACCGGTTTTCACAAAACATACCCTTACCCGCGTTACTGTAGTTGTTTTGATAACCGGTTCTCAATCTTTTATTTCCTTAAAAAATCCGAACCTATTTAAATCCTTAATAGAACGGGTAGGATATGGACATGTCCATTACAAAATTTTTTTTATTTAACCCTATTAATTAGGGAAAAGAGAGAATATATAGAATGTGAAAGAAATTAATAAAGATACCAAATTATCTTGGAAAAGGCATACTAATTATTTTTATTTTTTAATATAAATAGTATTTAATAAATGCTTACATTTATTGTTTTAATAAATGCTTACATTTATTGCTTTTAACGTTTTGTATATTTCTTATTTCTATTTATTACAAAATCATTTTTTTATAGTTACTAAATGATAGTTTAAGAAATTAAGGTAACTCTCCTATAAGGGAAAATTACATAAAATGAACCAAACAAAGTTAAAAATTCAAAATTAAACCAACAAAACTTTATTTCTATTTTTGAGTCATCCAAACTTTGATTTTTAAAAATAAACCTTCATATCTTCACAAATTCTCTTTACAGACCACTTTCACACCTTCACATATCAGTATAAAAGATCTTCACAGAAGGTTGGAATAGCCAATTTGGTTCATTTTTGAAAAGTGAAAGTTTGAAAGATTATTTTTATAAAATTTTTAAAGTTGGGCTATATAATGTAAAAAAAGTTGTAAAATAACAAAAATGAAAATAACCCTAATAATAACAATAATCATATTAAATTTTTATTTATGCAATAATGATATAATAATGTAATAAAAAATGCAAGAAATTAATCCATTAAATTAAATATATTATTATATTTGTTAAATTAAAATTTACATTTCATCCTAATTTAGGTAAAATTATAATTTATTTGATTTTAATTAATTTGATTTCTATTTGGAATCATTTCAAATTCTTTTTTTTCTTTGATTGGATTTTGCCATTTAAATTAAATTAAATCATCTGAAGTTGAATATATATATATATATATATTTTTGATTATTTTGGTTCAATTAGTTTGTGTACTATAGGATTTTATTTCAATATTTACTATGATTAAATTATCATATAATATCAAATTTGCCTCTACTCAATTCAATTCAATTTAATTTAAAATTTTCTTAACCTACAACAATTATATATATTTTTTATTTATAATTATTATTTTATATTTTGACATAAAATATAATTTATTTGTTTAATTCAAATTGTTATGATACATTTGTAAATTCAAAATCACCTCATTACTCTCTTATAATGTATAATTTTATTAAAATTAAATATAATTTAAAGTTACATTTTAAAAGGAAAAAAAATAATTTAAAAAATAAATTAAATGAAATAGTTAAAATTTATTGATTAATTAATAAATTTAAACTTGAAAAATGTTAAATATGGATTTTTGTGCAAATTTTAACTTGTGATTTTATCGGGATACACATGTAGTTAATGAATTGATATTAGCAAGGTTCTCATAAGGATATAATAAGGGTATTTGTACGTAAGGATATTATTAGGATATTTTTACGTATCTAGTCAGAACCTCAAATTTTGAGGGTAGGATTTTACCAAACCCTATATTTAATTTCAAGGTTAAGGTATGATCCATAACCTTAAATTTTTTAAGGACATATTAAGGATATGGATATGTGTATGGTCTTACCCTTAATTTTCTCATCCTTATCACTAACGGATGAACAGTAACTTGGATGAAAAACACAAATTTAGATTTGTTTGGTTAAAAATGAAACACTAGAGGTTTTTTGGCAAATAGGGTAAACTTGTAGTGATTTTTTTTTTTTAGAATCTCCCTATAAATAAATAATGTTACTGTGTTATGTTACATTAGATTCGATTATAGTTCATCTGTGAATTAATTTTTTTTTTTCATTTTATGTAATTATTTTATTAATTTAATGACCTATTCTTGCTCTATATAAATACTATTAATACTTTTATAACATTTGGACGGAATCAAACCTCAATTATTACAATTCCTCCACCATATTCACCATATTAAAAAATATTTAATATTTTAAAGCATTTATTATTATTATTATTATTATTATTATAATAGGTTCCTGAAGTGTTGTAATAATTTTTTTAATTTATATAGAAAATAAGTATTTTTTTAAAAGTAAGATAATACAATCAGTAATATATCGTTGTTTATTGAGATCCTTTTAATTCACTATCGAAAATGATATGAATATAATGTTCAGTTCAAAAAATAATAAAGTATAGAATTAACACAATCTTGTGAGCAATTCAAAAATAAAATTAAAATAAAATAACTTAAGCGGAAAAAAGGTGTAAGAAAAATATATTTGATGGATAGAAAAGTTGAGATCAGATGAAGTTGTGATTGTGATGATATAAATTGGAAAAAAAAAATTATAGATGAGAGGTATGATATCGGAGATAAAGAGTTTTAATAATTGTATTTGAATTTTTTTATAAATGTGATGTGTGGTTTGGAACATAAAAGAGTTTTAGCAGTTAGATTTTAATTTAATTAATATTATAAAACTAACGTTAAAGAAGATAAAATGCTTGAGTTTTGTAGTGACACATATGTAAATAATATAAAAACTAATACTAATTTTATAGATGGAAATGGAAGCAATTTACACGGCCACAGGCCACAGAACCCTAGTTTATAACTTTTTTTGTATAAATATATAGATTGAGAGTTAGTGTCCATTTGGATAGACTGACTTTTGACTTCTAACTTTTGAAAGTTGTTTAAGATGTTTGGATAATTGGTAGAAGTATTTATGACATTTCAGAAACTCATTTAGATGAAGTAAAAAATATTAACTTTCTGAAAATTATTTCTATTTCTCGTTTTTTACATACAGAAGTTAAAAGTAGAAGTAATTTAGAAAGACTTTTAAACTATTATTATTATTATTATTTTGATGTATTTGGTATTTTTTTTAGCAAATAGTATTTGTATGGATCCCTTATGGAACCTGAACTTAACGGGAAAAAAAATTAAACACATATTACTAGAAATGAATGATTAATTAATAGAGACGGTTTATGATGTTTTCATTTGCTGTCATTGAGAGAACGTCTAATTGTTGTAGCAACTGCAATATGAAAATATTACCGCGGTAATCACTGTTTAGGAAAGGAGAACTAGGCGGCCACCTAGGCAAATTAGACGAGTCTATACGCTTTAGACGGTTAGTAATTTGGCCCTGGTCCGGACAGGTAAAGATAGAATCTAAGTAAATTTGATTATATAAAATAAATAAATAAAATTGATCTTGATATTTTTTAATAATAAAAATACAATATTTCCTATTAATTTAAAATATTTATTCATCATCTTATTAAGTCAAAAATCTCCAATAAAACAATTTCAAATATTTTCTTCTTATTATAGAACAATTCTCTATCAATTTGTGAGTTTTTATAATTTTTTTTATAATTTTATTTACTACTTAAATCATTTATATATAAACAACGTCTTAATTTCATCAAATTTACTAACTTGAGGCTTTATTAGCATGGACGGCACAATAATGGAACTCAAAAAAGGGAAAAAAATACTAACTTTTCTATGAATATCTAGTGAAGGGTTCCTATCTTATCTTATCTCATCTTATCCAGTGTGGCGATGAATTACAGGGCCCTGATGTGGACACAAGGATGGTAGATTACAAGTGAGCAATGATATAGACAATGTGCAACTAGATAGTGGTAGATTAGAGGAGTTCGGGCTGCGGATATTGAGCCTCATTGACATCACACCAAATTTATGATGTTTTTCTTTCGTAGCATTAGAGAACAGATAACTGGTGTAACTACAATATGAAAATGTTATTGTTTTTAAATGATGTTTTTAGGTGGTTCACGCGGGGTCAGATTTAGTCGAAGTTTAGATGAATTTACAAAAAAAAAAAAAAAAAAATTCGAAAATAAATCGCTTTAAATTATTTTTAAATAATAAAAATGTAACATTTCTATACGGATTTAAAATATTCCTTCATCATTTTATTATGTCAAAAGTTATAAATAAAACAAATTTCAAATATTTTATTATAATTAAATAACATTTCCATATCAAATTTCTTTTTAGTATAAATTTTTAACTTCACTTTTCTAAATAGAGTAATAATTTATAGTTTATTCTTTGTTCATTTTCAGATACTGAATTTGATTCAATCTGAAATTTCGGATAAAGAAAACTGTGATCCGTATCCGATCTAAAAAAGTTGGATATCTAGATACCCGGATATCCAATTTTTTGGATCGGATAATCGGATATTCAATTTTTCTAATTGGATATCCGATATCTGAGTCTAGTCTATTTTTTATTTTTTAGTTTTATAATGTCCGATTTAAGAGGAAAAAATTACAGAAAATAAATAAGATTAGTATATTTTATTTTAATTGCATAATCAAACAAATCAAACTGTATAAGCATTGGGAGATTTAGTTTTAAATACTTGAAATGCTTTATTTATAGAGATAATCAAAAGAAAATTTATTATATAATTTTTTTTTCGGTATTTCGAGAATCCGAAACAGAAAAAATCTCGATTTGCATTTGATTCTAATATCCAATTTTAAAATCGGATATCCGATCCAAAAATTTAAAATTACAAAAATCGTATCGGATATTTGAAATTTAAATCGGTCAAAAAATTTTCAGATCAGATCAGATTTTTTTCACACCCCTAGGTACACGAGTGTCAACCTTATAATTTATAGTGAGGATGAACATAAAATGGACATTATACCTCGTGTAAGTGAT
The DNA here is from genome assembly GCA_031304145.1 of Cardiospermum halicacabum. Classification (NCBI taxonomy): domain Eukaryota; kingdom Viridiplantae; phylum Streptophyta; class Magnoliopsida; order Sapindales; family Sapindaceae; genus Cardiospermum; species Cardiospermum halicacabum. Next base: position 24,872,909 of record CM062391.1, on the reverse strand, counting down.
TATTTGCTACTAACAAGAAACCCTAAACATATGTTATATTTATTTACTATGCTATATTTAGTTAATCTTCAATTAAATTAACATTTTTAATTATAGATATATTATATTAGTTTTTGTAATACTACAATTTATTATTTTAGTTGATGATAGAATATTTCAAAATATATGTTTTTTTTCAATTTTTAAAGTATTATTATGTTTGTTAGCGATTTATTGAATTAAGTGGTCATACACAAAAACAAACTGATTAGTACCATTCCTCGGCAACGACGCCAAAAATTAGACCAGTGTCGAGTCCGTCAATATTTAATTAACTTGAAAAAACAATAAAGTTGTAGCAAATAGGATCGATACATAGAGAACGACAATCAACAAATGTAATTATAATGACCAAATCAAATTAAATGCGGGGTTCGAGAGCATGCGATTATTTAAACTAAAACTAAATCAAGGATTAAAAAAATCAATTATATTTGAACATCCAGCTAAGTCGATTAAGTGTTGATCATTGAAACTAAAAATATCTACATTGATTAATAGTCACAGCTATAACTATTGACAACATGTCTAATATCCAATCATTTTCTTAATAGATTGACGGATACGACCATTTGAATCAATCACTGACCTAACGTAGAGCGCATTAAGAATGAGAGAAGACCCGTGACCATAACCAATTGAATCAGTATGACTGTTCTTAAATTATGATTATGCAATCTTAACACTGCCTAGGTCAAATTAACTACGAGCTATTTGACATGCAAAGTGTTAATACTAATTAATCAATCAATTGCGCACTTAATTTACTAATTAGAATAACATGTGCATTTAGCCATGCCCATAGAGAATACATAAATACTTAACAACACAGTATGATAAAACAATTCTCACAACACAAATAATTAATAACAACTTAGCTGGATGAAATTCGTTTAGCTTCTTATGGGCGTGGCGAACATTGATTTAAAAGTAATTGATCGTTTGAGAGAATAAAAATTGCAAATGTTTTATTTAATCTAAAGTTTAGAAGAGGAACCCGTTTACAATAGTTCTCTGCGTAAATAAATACATCAGAGAAAAGCATGCAGAAACTAAAACGGATTCCTAACATCTCTAATAAAATCTTAATCCTTTAGATTTACAATTCAAATTTGAGAAAATAATTTAAAATGAGTGTGATAAAATTCCATTGACTTGGTTTTCTTTGACTAATCTTGGAAATTTTCGCTTCAAATCCCCAATACTCTTAATTATCTCACAATTGCCTCCAAACTGTCAATAATTGTAAAAATATGGTAAATTAGTAATAAATCTTCAACAAAATCAAAAAATAATAAATAAAATAGTACATAAATAATGTCCGATCAACCTAAACAAAACTATTGCATAAAAAAAATTGGTTAAAATGATATTTAATATCTAAACAGAGCGCTCTGGCACGGCATACAAAAATTTTAAAAATACAAATTCTTACTAATGACTTGACTTGACTTGCCTTGATTATTACTCGTTTCTACTTAAATACGTCCACAATGAATAAAATAAATTTTAACTGTCTAGTTTGTATACTTAAGCCTAATCCATACACATACTAACGAATATGTGTATTACTTATCCTGAAAAAATAATCTAACATAATTCAAACTTTGATATATAATTGACAAAAATAATAATATTAAATTTGAATTTATAATCTAAATGATTAGCATATAAAGCAACAATTTATTAATCTTCCACTCTATTACTATTGTCAGTTTTTTTTATATGGGTTCGATCTGGCTACCACTATTCTAAAGCTTGTAAAAATTAATTTGGACCGTTATTCATTTATTTTAATAAATAGTTTTTTCCAGTTCTGTTTATTGAATTTTTTATTATTTAGTTTGTTCCTATTATAAGGGAAGAAGTAGTGTTTTATTTTGGTTAGTGTTCTGTTTCAGTCGCGCTAGTGTCTTGGATTTTGTGGATCAGTGGAGTTCCATGTGATTTGATTTGTAAAAGACTATAAAGGCTACATTATATATAATATTTTCTAGAGTATTTTCTTTTATCTTGCTTAGCTTCTACGGTATAAGAGCTTGATTTGTGAGGTGTGTGAGAGTGAAAGTGACTCAATGAGAAAGAAATGATGGTCTTATTTCAAACTTCTTTGAGGGAAAGAGTGATGGCTAATGAAACTTTTGTTTAACCATCTGTTTCTCGCTTTGATGGTGATGAAAATTCTCTTGAGGTCCAAGGAGTATTGGCAGGTGGTCATCGATGGGATTCAAAAACCTGCAGGTGAAGAAGTTTTGTCGAACGCTAGGAAGACTGAATTGGAAAATTTACGATCGAAGGATTTGAAAGTAAAAAATTATATATTTCTCGCAATTGACAGGTCAATATTTATCTTTCTCAAGAAGGATAGCTCAAAAGATATTAGGGATTCCATGAAAGCTAAATATCAAGGCTCGACCAGGGAAAAAAGGCAGCAACTCTAAATGCTTCGCTAGGAAATTAAAACTTTTCGAATGAAAGCACATGAATCAATTACTGATTTTTTCAAGGCTCATGAGAATAACTAATAAGATGCGTGTTCATGGAGAAAACAATGGAGGATGTGATGGTGATTGAGAAGGTACTTTGTTCATAAACACCTAAATTCAATTTTGTAGTGTGTGAAATTGAGAAGTCTAAGGATCTGGAAATGTTGTCGGTTGATGAACTATAAGGGTCTTTGCTAGTCATAAACAAAAATTGGTCACAAGCAACCATCTTTGAAGTTAGAATCATCTCAGAAGTTAAAAGATGAAGTTTCCATCTAAAATGGTAAAGGAAAATGGTGAGTTAATGCTTATCGAAACAAATCTAATATAAAGTGTTACAGATGTCATAGATTTGGTCATTACAAGTCTGAATGTCGTACTTGAATAAATAATGATGATCAAAAGAAATCAAATCTGGTTGAGATAGAGAATGAAGCATAAAAACTTTATCTATTAATGGTTGTATGTCATGTGTATAAAGATAGGTCAATATTTTCTTTTCCAGACGAAACATATCATGACAATGTGATATTTTGTGAAAATTCTAGGATCTCCATTATGGGGAAAGGAAACGTAACATTACACTCAAAAGAGATTGTTCACACTATCTCTAATGTGTTTTTGTTTCTGAACTGAGAACAAATTTGTTGAGCATTGGTCAATTACATAGATGAAAATTTGAGTCTCATTGCACAATCCAAAATGAATTCAAATAGGTTGTTTTCACTTTGCCTAAAAAAACAGTACTAATTTCTTGTTTTGTACTAAGTTTGAAGGATGATGCTTGGCTATTGCATTTTTATTTTGGTCATCTATATTTTAATGGTTGAAAGACTTTACGACACAAAGATATGGTGGAGGACTTCTAACGAATGTTGTTCCTCTCAAGTCTATGCAGACTGTTGTCAATAAACAACACCGAGATCTATTTTCAGAAGGGAAAGCATGAGGAGCCCAGAAAGTATTGGAGCTGGTACATTTGGATATTTGTGGGCCAATAAAGCCAGTGACAAGTTGAGGTAAAAATTACTTCGTCACTTTTATCGACGATTATAGTCAAAAAATTTGGATTTTTCTTTTGGAGAAAAAGTCTGATGCATTTTTTTTTTGTTTAAGAAATTCAAAGTGGCTGTTGAAATGGAAGATAGTATGATTAAAATAATTTGTACTAATTAAGGAGGATAATATACCTCTAATGAGTTTCAAAAATTCTGTGAAGTCCGTGGAATCTAAGAGATAGCTCACTGCAAGTTATTTGACACAGCAAAATGAGATCGCTGAAGAAGAAACCACACAATTAGAATATGGTTAGAAGTGTTCTTTCAAGAAATGGTGTTCCAAAAGAATTTTGGGGAAAAGCGGTAAGTTGGAGCACTCATATATTGAATAGAAGTCCTACAACTGATGTTCAAAATATGACACCCGAGCAAGCATGGATTGGAAGGAGACTAAAAGTGATTATTTCTTAATATTTTGTCGTGTAGCTTATGCACGTGTACAAGACTGGGAAAGGAGCAAACTTGATGACAATGGTGAAAAACGTATTTTTCGTTGTGTTAGTTCTGAGTCAAAAGCCTATAGACTTTATAATCCTAACACAATGCAAATTATCACAAGTCGAGATGTTGTATTTTCGAAATATGAAATCTAGCCAGGGAGTAAAAAAAGAATGGATATGTGCAGCTCCTACCTATAGATTTTGATGGTAATAAGCATTTATCACTTACAGGTGATGAACAACAACCTGTGGACATAATTGAAATTTCTACAATAGTAGAAACTAATGTCAACTGACAAGAACCGCACATTAAAACAAGTCATGCTTTTATGAGTGACTATGAGGTATATGATTCTAATCAGTATGAAGATTCTCTTATTCATCTTGTATTATTTACAAATTGTGACCCTACAACCTTTGAGGAAGCTGTTATAGAGACAAAATGGCGAAAAGCTATGGATAAAGAAATTCTTGCTATCGAGAAGAACAATATATGGACACTAGTAGAGCTCCCTTAAGGTCACAAATTAATTGGTGTGAAATGGGTCTACAAGACAAAGCTCAAAAGAAAATGGAAAAGTGGACAAATATAAGACACGCATAGTAGAAAAAGGCTATAAGCAAGAGTTTGGTGTTGACTACAACGACGTTTCCACTCCGTTGTCAAGGTTGGATACAATTAAGATAGTAATTTCTTTGGCTGCACAAAGTTCTTGGCCAGTGTTCCATTTGGACATTAAATCAGCTTTTCTACATGGTGACCTAAAAGAGCAAGTATATATCAAACAACCTCTTGATTTTATGAAAAAAGAAAATGAGCATAAAGTGTACAAGTAAAATAAGGCTTTGTATGGGCTAAAAAAAGCTCCATGAGCTTGGTATAGTTGAATTGGAAGTTAGTTTTTAAAGGAATGCTTTACAAAATTTCCATTATGAACATACACTTTTTGTTAAGATGAGTGTTGTAGGAAAATGCGCATTGTGTGTCTCTATGTTGATGATCTTATTTTTCCTAGAAATGATATCTTGATGTTTGCAATTTTTTTTATGTTTGAAATTTTTTAAAAATATATGATGGAAGAATTTGATATGTCTTATTTGGGTAAAATACATTACTTTTTGGGTATTGAAGTTATTCAATCTACTACTGGAATATTTATGGTCAGCATGTTGGTAAAATTCTAGACAGGTTCAATGTGACAAAATGCAATGCATTCAATAGAGTATTGGTAGAAGTTAACAAGAGATGCAAAAAGCAAGTCAGTAGATGATCGAATCTACAAGCAGATTGTGGGGAGCCTAGTGTATTTATCTGCTAAAAGACCTGATAGCAATTGTGGTGTCAGTTTGATTAGCAGGTACATGAATAATCCTAAAGAGACACATCTAATCGTTAAGAGAATTCTTTGACATGTGAGAGTGTAAGGTTTTGCTTTTGTTGGATAATAATTCAAACTGCAGTATTACTTAGTCAAAGTCAAATCAATTTCATGTTTTCATGTTATTTAATATTTTCTTAAAGCTATTATTATTGTAATCTGCTCTAGATTTTAAGCAGTTCAGTTTCATTCTTTTTGATGTAACTCTATAAATAGAGTCTTTGTTTAGTTGAATAATCATTCAATAAATATAGTCTTTTTTATATTTAATTTCTTTAATTTTCACAACATGGTATCAGAGCCTTGTTGAAACACTTTTTTTTAAATAAAAAATTAAAAAATCGCTACATTTGGTGCTGGTTTCTCTTTTACTCAACAACTTCTGCCAATTTTCAATGGTGAGAAGTATGAGTGGTGGAGTATTAAAATCAAAACACTATAAAAATCACAAGATTTATGTGATTTGGTGGAGTATAGGTATGTCGACATATTGGTAAGCGATGAGGAAAAAGAAGTTGATGAAGAAACACAAAAGATCTTGGAAGAAACATAGAAAAGGCTAAAAGAAACCAAGAAGAGAGATGCGAAAGCGTTGTTCATTCTTCAACAGGCAGTGCATGAGACAATTTATTTATGGATCGCAGCAGCGTGTACAGTAAAGGAAGCCTGGACCATTCTACATAATGAATTTCAAGGTAATGCACATGTCATGGTTGTAAAATTGCAATCACTAAGACGTGATTTTGAAACTTTATTGATGCAAAATGATGAGCCCATAACTATTTTTCTAGCAAGAGGGATGTCAATTGTAAGCCAAATGCGTTCCTACAGTGAACAAATATATGATGAAACTATTGTTGCAAAAGTCTTACAAAGCCTCACACCAAAGTATGACCATGTGGTGGCAACCATATAAGAAGCAAAAGATTTATCATTACTTTCAATTGATGAATTCATGGGTTCTCTTCAAGCTCATGAGTCACGCATCAATAGGATTGTTGAAAAACATGAAGAGAAAGCATTTCAGGAAAAATCTAAAATAATTAAGCACGAGAAAACTAATAACTTGGTATGCCCATACTGCAAAAAAAAAAAAAACAAACCATCCACACTATAAATGTTTGTGGAGACCAGATGTTAAGTGCAACTTGTGTGGACAACTAGGACATATTGAAAAGGTGTGTAAAAATACACGAGAGGAAGTTAAAGTAGGTATGGTTCAACAAATTGACACACTATTCTGACTTGCTACGCCTACACATATCTAATGACCATGCCAATAGTCATGCCAATGATGCTAAAAGAGATCTCTATAACCATTCCAAAAAATCCATATCCACGTTCATATTATGTCCATGTCATGCACGACTTGAATCACGAGAAGGTGTAAGTTTGAATCACGAGAGGGTGTCAATTTGAATTACGAGAGGGTGTTGGAAAATAATTCAAACTGCAGTATTACTTAGTCAAAGCCAAATCAGTTTCATATTTTTTTGCTATTTAATATTTTCTTAAAGCTGTTATTATTGTAATCTGCTCCAGATTCTAAGCAGTTTCTTTTTCATTCTTTTTTATGTAACTCTATAAATAGAGTCTTTGTCTAGTTGAATAATCATTCAATAAATATAGTTTTATAGTCTTTTTTATATTTAATTTCTTTAATTTTTACAATAGTTTTTATGTTTGGTTCAGGTGCAATTTCATGGGCATAAAAAACAGCCAATAGTTATATTGTCTACCACAAAAACTACTACATCTTGTACTTGTTGAGCTATATGGTTAAAGAGAATTCTTGAGGAGTTGCTTTATGATACGAAGAATTTCAGAGTGAAAGAAAACCAGAGAAGGAAGAAGATAATTGGGACAATACTTTACTTGCCTTTTATTCAATTCTCATAAGGTTTATATAGAAACTATTACAAGCAGTGGAAACAACCACTAATAACACGATCTCAACAACTACAACATTTAGGCGTGGGCATTACCCACTAACAACTGGAATCATGAAAACAAGAAAATAACAACAACAATCCTATAATTAAGTAAATAAAAATAAGCAAGAATATCTAGAACCAACCAGCCACTATTGTGGACCAAGTCAAGCATGGTAACCATATCAGTCCTTCCCCCATTGACTTTCATTGTCCTCAAGGAAAAAGGATGGATGTGTACATTTCAGTCGGCGAAGATTTTTCCAGGTAGCATCTGCGTCAGAAGTTCCTAGCCATTTCACCAAAACTTCCTGAACAAGACAATATTTCCCTTTTTGAACAACTCATTGCTTTAAAACCTTTTAAGGAATAGGGAGGACGATAGCTTCATCAACAACTTGAGGCAGATTCAGCAGAGGGGCAGGTGTCACGTCCGTAATCTGGGGCTATTTGTCAGCTTATTTTGAAAATTTTCATAATTTTTATTTAATTTTGTTATAAGGGTAAAATGGGCATTTTAGAAAAATATTGACTTTTTCGGTTTGACCAAATGATTTGACTAAGTTGACTTTTGGGTTGGTTTTGAAGGACAATTTGATATTTGAGTCAATTTTGCAATTATTTCTATAATGGGGTTATTTTTAAAAACCACATGAGACATATGGGTTGGTAGGAATATTTGCCAACCACATAAATTGAAAAGAAAGCTTTTTGGATTCATTTGTTACAAAATCTAGACACTTAATTCTTATGTATTCTCATATTCTCTCAAATCAATAACACACACTCACATGTTTCTAAGCTTTAATTATTGAGGATTTTTCACTTGGGATTTGGGATTGGTCTTGATTCCTTCTTAATCAAGGTAACAACTTCTCTACTCTTTGATTTTGACTACCTTAATTGATTTGGGATTTCTAGAGCCTAGGGTTTATGAATTTGGGAGATTCTATTTCAATAGATTTTGGGTCTTGAACCTTTTACTCCTATATGTATGATTTGGGTCTTTTGGGTTTTAATTGAAACTTTAATTGTTGGTTATTGATAAACCCTAACTTTTGCGAATTTGGGGATTTATTGATTTATTCTTGATTTGGTGTAGACCAAGTTGAGGATCGCCGATTTGAGTAGAATTGGTTATTTGGGATTAGCGAATAAGGTTAGTAGTCGTGTTTACGCCCTCACCATTGTCTGCTATTGTCTGTTTGATTGTTTGCAAAATTGGTTAATTGATATAAGCTTGAATCTGATTTGATTAGCATAATCTGCTGCATTTGATATAATACGTGTGGGTACATTGCTGCCATTTTATCTGTATATGATCGAACATATGAATTAGTGTCCTTATCTGTCTGTTATCTATCTGATAATTTGAATTCTATAATCTGTTAAGTCCTGTCCTAAGGTAAATACGATAAGACCAGCATGCTATTAGGGAAAACTAGATGTATACATCGATGCGCGAAAGCGTATATAGCTTTGTTTGCCAACTACTTTCTAGATGCGACGACAGCAATTCTGGATCTTGGCTCATTCTGGATGCGACGACATCATTCTGTGATCTTTGATCCACTCTGAGGGTTTAACCCTATATGTCCGTTTTCTGTTTCTGTTTTGTTATTAAACTAAGGACAGACCTGGTAATTTAAACACCTAAATAATTTGGTAATCTGAACTCTGTGATTATGAACTGTTTCTGCTTCTCATTATGTATGTTTGATATGTTTGGTTGGATTCTGTTAATGCTCGTTATTGTCTTTTGGGTTCTAACTTTGGGTAGTATGAATTGTGACTCCTAACTGGCTGTATGTGTTAGGATTAGACCCATTTGATAGTTAGAATTGGTATAGCGAGCGACATAATCTGAAATAGGCTAAAAATGTGTCCAGTGTTTGTTACCGGACTGTGTACCGGACTAGGAACTCAGTGAGTATATCATTGCTAACACCTGCTTTTGAACATTTTCCAAACCCGTACTCCTTTGATTTGCTGTTTTCATATTATTGCTGGTAGACGCCGGAATATCCCCACTGGACATGATAATAACTCTAGTGAGAACCGTAATCCCGATAATGCAGCTCAGACTTAGGCATTTCAGGATATTGCTGCTATCCTCCGTGGGTTGCAAGAGGGAGGAGCTAGGCATGAGAGGTCGGCTATTGAACGGCTTCCTAAGAAGAAGATTGAGCTATTTAAGGGGACTAGTGATGAAGGTCCTGAAGTGGCAGATAATTGGTTAAGTGATATGTCTCGTGTGTGTGACGAGATTAGGTGCAATGATGTTGAGAAGCTTGAATGATTGGTTTTCTTTCTTCGTAATGAAGCAATACGTTGGTGGGAAAGAGTGGTTCAGACTTTGGACCCTGAATTTGTGGTCAATTTGGAGTTCTTTCGCGAGCAGTTCAAGAAGAACTATATTGGGCATGCTTGGGCTTAACAGAAGAGAGTTGAGTTCCTCTATCTGAATCAAAGGGATAGATCTATTCTGGACTACAAGAATGAGTCTGTGAAGCTTTGCAGGTATGCACCTGAGATGGTTCCTACTCTACCTGACCATTATAGGAAGTTCATATATGGGATGAATTTTGAGATTCAGAAGTTGTTAGCTACTTTAAGGACTGATGACTTCCTTGAGATGGTTGAAGTTGTTGTGGATATTGAGATGTTGGTCAAGAAAGACCGGAAGCGTGAAAGGGACACCAAGAGTGGACTAGCTGTGGTTGGTCAACATCATAAGAGAGGCAAGGCTCAAGTGCAGAACAATGAAGGTGGTTTAGTTAATCAATCTCCGCCTAATAGGGGTACTGAGGAGGCTCTCAGCCGAATCCATCTATCGCTAGTGCTCCTACTCAAGGAAATAGAGGTGTGAGTTATCCGGTGTGCACTACTTGCAACCGTCGTCATCCAGGCGAGTGTTTCAGGAAGACTGGTGGATGCTTCAAGTGTGCTTCTACAGAGCTTCAAGTTAGGGATTGTCCTCAGCAGGGTGCTAGTTCTGGTAGAGTGCCTGCTTCTAGGGATGCTAGCTCAGTTAAGAGGAATGATAGGTCTGCTGCATCCCAGCTAAATGCTATCAAAGGTGGAGCTCAATCTGAAGTTGCTCTTAGGAAGGATTCAAGGACTCCTGCTCGTACCTATGCTCAGAGAGGATGTGAGGAGGCTGATACTCCTGATGTGGTGACAGGTGCCTTCTCTATCCTTGACACTCCTGTTTATTCTTTGTTGGATTGGGGTTCTACCTTATCGTATGCCTGTAGTAGTGTCTTAGAGGATAAGGGATGGGAATCTGGTCTGACTGATAAGGATCTTAATGTCACTAATCCGTTGGGTAATTGTGTTGTGGTTAACCTTGTGTGTCGTGATGTGCCAATTATGATTGGTGGTATTACTTTTCTGGGTGATTTGCTAAAGTTGAAAAGTAATGAGTTAGATGTCATTCTGGGTATGGATTGGTTGTCTAGACAAGAAGCAGTCATGGATTATAGGGTGAAGAGGATGACTCTTCAATCTCCGCAAGGTTGGGTCACGTTTGTAGGTGATCGTAGAAATCCTCTTGATAGGGTTGTTTCGACTTCTTTGTGTGATAAGATTCTTCGAAGTGGATGTGAAGCATTCTTGGCTCATGTGGTGGAAGTGGATAAGTCACGTTCTGATGGAAAGTTCATTCCGAGTATTAATGAGTTTTTGGATGTCTTTCCGGATGAAATTCCGTGTTTGCCACCACAGAGAGAAGTGCAGTTTACTGTTGAGCTTATTCCAGGCGCCGCGCCAGTTTCTATGGCACCTTATCGGATGGCTCCGGTAGAATTGAAAGAATTGAAAGTGCAGTTGCAGGAACTATTGGATAAAGGCTATATTCGACCGAGTACTTCGCCTTGGGGTGTTCCGGTTGTGTATTGACTACCGGCAGTTGAATAAGCTTATTGTGAAGAACAAGTACCCTCTTCCTCGTATAGATGATTTGTTTGATCAGTTGAGAGGGGATGGTGTGTTCTCTAAGATTGATTTGAGATCTGGTTACCATCACTTGAGGATCCGGGAGTCGGATATTCCTAAGTCAGCATTTCGGACCAGGTATGGCCACCATGAATTTGTGGTAGTGCCATTTGGTTTGACTAATGATCGTGCTGTCTTTATGGATCTGATGAATAGGGTGTTTAAGCAATTTCTGGACCAGTTTGTTGTGGTGTTCATTAATGACATCCTGGTTTATTCGAAGTACAAGGAAGATCATGCTAAGCATTTGAGTATAGTTTTGTAGATTTTTCGTGAGAATCAACTTTATGCGAAACTGTCCAAATGTAAGTTCAAGATGGAAGTAGCTTTCTCTGGTCATGTGATTATGAAAGATGGCATTAAGGTGGATCCGAAAAAGATTGAGGCTGTAATGGATTGGAAACCACCTATGAGTGTGACTAAAGTAAGGAGATCCTGGGTTTGGCGGGTTATTAATGTCGGTTTGTGAAAGGATTCTCCTCCATTGTAGGTCCTTTGCCGAAGCTTCTGCATAAGGGAGCTAAGTTTGAATGGATAAGCAAATGTCAGGAACGTTTTGATATGTTGAAAAAGTTGCTTACTGAAGCTCCAGTTTTGGTCCAGCCGGTTGAAGGGTTGGACTATATTGTATATAGTGATGCTTCACTAAACGGTCTTGGTTGTGTGCTTATGCAAGGCCGGAATGTGATTGCTTATGCATCAAGGCAATTGCGGACTCATGAGCGTAATTACCCTACTCATGATCTGGAGTTGGCTGCCATTGTCTTTGCATTGAAAATCTGGAGGCATTACTTGTATGGAGCAAAGTGTTTCGTGTATACGGATCACAAGAGTTTGCAGTATCTACCTGATCAGAGGGATTTGAATTTGAGACAACGTAGATGGATTGAATTTCTAAAAGATTATGATATGGAGATTAATTATCACCCTGGTAAAGCTATCGTGGTAGCGGATATTCTTAGCTGCAAATCCATGCATGCTTTGTATGCCATGATGACCAGATTGAGTCTGAAGGATGATGCTCTCGTAGCCGAACTGTTAGTGAGACCAGATTTGACTGCTAGGATTCTGGAAGCATAGAAGTCTGATGAGATAGCCTTGGAGTGGGCTAAGAAATCTGGTAAGGGTAAGAGAACTGAAGCGTCTCAGAGAGATGATGGTAGTTGGTATTTCGGTGATCGGATTTATGTGTCATTATCTGATCATTTGAGAACTGAGATAATGATAAAAACGCATAGGCAAGTGTATGCTATGCATCCTGGTGCTACCAAGATGTATCACGATCTGAAGGTGATGTATTGGTGGCCGGGTATGAAGAGAAACATTGTTAATTTTGTTGGGAAGTGTTTGGTCTGTCAGCAGGTTAAGGCAGAACATCAACTTCCATCCTGTTTGCTTCAGGCGATATCAGTTCCGAAATGGGAGTGGGACTGAGTCACTATGGACTTTGTTGTTGGGTTCCTATTGACTCGTGAGAAGCTTGATGCTATTTGGGTTTTTGTGGATCATTTGACCAAGTCTGCACACTTTCTGCCAATCCGGGTTGATTATTCTCCGGAGAGATTGGCAGAATTATATCTGAAGGAAATTGTGAGGTTACATGGGGTTCCATCGTCTATCATTTCTGACAAGGATCCTAGGTCTACCTCTAGGTTCTGGAAGAAATTTCAGGAGGCTTTGGGGACAAAGTTGAATTTTAGTATCGCCTTTCATCCGCAAACTGATGGGCAGTCCGAAAGGACAATTCAGACCTTGGAAGACATGCTTCGATATTGAGTGATTGAATTTGGTGGTTCTTGGGTTAAGTACTTGCCTTTGGTTGAGTTTGCTTACAATAACAGTTTTCAGGCGAGTATCTGTATGGCTCCTTATGAGGCCCTATATGGACGGAAGTATCGCACTCCGTTGTGTTGGACTGAGTTGAGTGAATCTCGGATTGTTGGACCGGATTTGCTTTTGGAAGCCGAGGAGAAAGTTAAGTTGATTAAGGAAAAGCTTAAGGTGACATCGGATAGGCAGAAGTCCTATGCTGACCTTAAGAGGAAGGATATTTAATACTAAGTTGGCGATAAGGTATTTCTGAAAGTGTCTTCGTGGAAGAAAGTTCTTCGATTCGGTCGGAAAGGTAAGTTGGCACCACGATTCATTGGACCGTATGAGATCCTGGAAAGGATTAGTCCAGTTGCTTATCGACTTGCTTTGCCACCTGAGTTGGAGAAGATCCACAATGTCTTTCATGTATCGATGTTGAGAAGGTATCGTTCAGATCCTTCTCATATCCTTACACGTGAGGCTATTAAGATTTGACCAGATTTGAGTAATGAGGAAGAAAAGGTTCAGATTCTGGCTAGGGAAGTGAAAGTTTTGAGGAACAAGACTGTACCCCTAGTAAGGTCCTCTGGCGTAACCACACGGTTGAGGAAGCGTCGTGGGAACCAAAAACGATTATGCGACGTCAGTATCCGTATCTGTTTGATTCAGGTAATTACGGGGACAAAATTTTCTAAGTAGGGTAGAGCTGTCACGTCCGTAATCTGGGGCTATTTGTCTGCTTATTTTGAAAATTTTCATAATTTTTATTTAATTTCGTTATAAGGGTAAAATGGGCATTTTAGAAAAATATTGACTTTTTCGGTTTGACCAAATGATTTGACTAAGTTGACTTTTGGGTTGGTTTTGAAGGAAAATTTTATATTTGAGTTAATTTTGCAATTATTTCTATAATGGGGTTGTTTTTATAAACCACATGAGACATATGGATTGGTAGGAATATTTGCCCACCATATAAATTGAAAAGAAAGTTTTTTGTATTCATTTGTTACAAAACCTAGAAACTTGATTCTTACGTATTCTCATATTCTCTCAAATCAAGAACACACACTCACATGTTTCTAAGCTTTAATTATTGAGGATTTCACTTGGGATTTGGGATTGGTCTCGATTCCTTCATAATCTAGGTAACAACATCTCTACTCTTTGATTTTGACTACCTTAATTGATTTGGGATTTCTAGAACCTAGGGTTTATGAATTTGGGAGATTCTATTTCAATAGATTTTTGGTCTTGAACCTTTTACTCCTATATGTATGATTTGGGTCGTTTGGGTTTCAATTGAAACTTTAATTGTAGGTTATTGATAAACCCTAACTTTTGCGAATTTGGGGATTTATTGATTTATTCTTGATTTTGGTGTAGACCAAGTTGAGGATCGTCGACTGGAGTAGATTCGGTTGTTTGGGATTAGCAAATAAGGTTAGTAGCCGTGTTTACGTCCTTACCATTGTCTACTATTGTCTGTATGATTGTTTACGAAATTGGTTAATTGATATAAGCTGGAATCTGATTTGATTAGCATAATCTGCTGCATTTGACATAAACCGTATGGGTATATTGCTGCCATTTTATCTGTATATGATCGGACAAATGAACTAGTATCCTTATCTGTCTGTTATCTGTCTGATAATCTGAAATCTGAATTCTGTAATCTGTTAAGTCCTGTCCTAAGGTTAATACGATAAGACCTGCATGTTGTTAGAGAAAACTAGATTTATACATTGATACGCGAAAGCGTATATGGCCTTGTTTGCCAACTACTTTCTGGATGCGATGGCATCAATTCTGGAGCTTGTCTCATTCTGGATGCGACAACATCATTCTGGATGCGAGGGTTTAACCTTATCTGTCTGTTTTTTGTTCCCGATTTTGTTATTAAACTAAGGACAGACATGGTAAGTTAAACACCTAAATAATTGGGTAATCTAAACTCTATGATTATGAACTGTTTCTGCTTCTGATTATGTATGTTTGATATGTTTGGTTTGATTCTGTTAATGCTCGTTATTGTCTTTTGGGTAGTATGAATTGTGACTCCTAACTGGCTGTAGGTGTTAGGATTAGATCCATTTGATAGTTTGAACTGGTATAGCGAGCGACAAAATCTAAACTAGGCTAAAAATGTCCAATTATTCGTAACTGGACTGTATAACGGACTAGGTACCGGAGTGTTACTTAAAAACTTGAAAGCTGGACGTAGGACGGTCTCTTGCCGAGCTCCTTACCGAGCTGGTTACCGAAATACAATTCGGTCAGCCTTGAGATCATTAGATTCACTCTATGGCCGAACTTCTTACCGAACTAGTTACCGAATAGTAGTTCGGTATGAGTCTCAGAAGACTCTTCAACCTCTCTGACCGAGCTCTTCACCGAGTTAGATACCGAATTACAATTGGGTGTGTGTTTGGGAGACTTGAAACTCTCTGACCGAGCTTCATATCGAATTAGGAACTGAATTGTAACTTAAACCTTTCCAAGAATCGTATAATTGCTCTCTGACCGAGCTATCTATCGGATTGCTTACCGAAATACTATTCGGTAACTCCAGTGATGCACTTTGACCGAGCTAGTTATCGGATTGCTTACCGAAATACAATTCGGTAAGTCTGGTAGTGCTCTATGACCGAATTACATGCCAGACTGCTTACCGAACTACTATTCGGTTTCGGTCTCTCTTCTAAAAATAATTTGACAACTGTAAAGTCTTTTCCAGACGGTAAATGCAATAATCTGTAATCACTTATCCTAGATCACTTAAAGGGGTTATTTTGGGATAACTTGATTTGATAATCAACTTGATTGCTTTTGTTTGTACTCCTTTGGTTGTTAACTAACTTGCATATGTGTGTGGCATGCTATCTATTTAATAAGATGCATCTGTGTGTGTTTGTTGGGCATTGGCTTACTAACCAGACATTGATAGTCTGACCCTTCGTTTTTTTAATTTTATTTTGTATATTTAAACCCTTTTGGGAATGGAAATTTCTGATTTCAGACAATCAGGTGGGATAGCAGGATATCACTAGCATCGAGCATCACATGGCTGCACCATGTTTTACTTTAGCTAGATGTACTTCTGTATTTGTACCCGCTGCACCATGTTTTGGGATTTGTTTTCAGATTAAGTATTTTTCAACATTAAGAGTTTTATTCTCGAATTATGTTGGAGTCGTTTTAAACCATTAACTTTGAAATTATAAGAATTGTCTATCAGCTTTGATTTTTTATTTGTAATCTGTTTTCTGTGCATCTGTTTATTTCTGTATCTGTATGTTTGTTATCTGTCTCCACACCGGTAGCATTCGGGCTCTGCGTTCCTTTTCCGTTGGGGCAGGGGTTCGGGTGTTACATCTGTATAATCACCCAAGTGTTTGCTGAGTAAACTAACATTGAATACATCAAGGATTCTTGCTCATTCTGGAAGACGAAGTCTATAAGCCACAGGTCCTATCTTTTCAATAATCTCCAACGGCCCAAAAAACCGAGGAGACAATTTGAAAGAGCTTCGAAAAACCACAGTATTTTGACGATAAGGCTGCAATTTCTAATAAACAAGATCCCCTACTTGAAATTGCACTTCTCTCCTCCGTTTGTCTACTTGTTTTTTCGTATGTTCCTGAGCACGTTGCAAGTTCCTCTGCAATTCTTTTAATATCATGGTTCTGTCTCTTAAATATTCATCCACAGCCTCAACTTCAGTGGTTCTAGGAATATGAGGAGTTCCAGGAGGAGGTCTTCCATAGACCGCTTCAAAGGGCGATATTCCTGTAGACGAATGCTTGCTGGTGTTGTAACTGAGTTCAGCCCATACTAACCAATCTAGCCATCTTCAAGGTTGCTCCCCTGTAAAACACCTCAGATATTGCTCCGAAATTTGATTAATGACTTCCATTTGTCCGTCCGATTAAGGGTGATAGCTAGAAATCATATTGAGTGTAGTTCCTTGCAACTTAAATAATTGTGACCAAAACGTACTGATAAACACTTTGTCTCGATCACTTACAATGGATTGGGGCATGTCATGGAGTTTAACGGCTGTAAATGGATGTTTGAGAGGGATAAAGTGACAATATTTTGTTAAGCGATCAACAACAACCATGATAACTGTATATCCTTTCGTATATCCTTTCGAAGATGGAAACCCTTCAATGACATCAATAGATATCTCTGACAAAATAGAGGTTGGAATGGGAAGCGGTTGGAGCAATCTGACTGGTTTCATGGTCTCGTACTTATTTCTCTAACAGATACCTCAACACTTAATATAGTTTTTGAGAGATTTCTGAAGTCCCGGCCATGTAAAAGTCGCTTTTATTCAAGCAAAAGTTTTATGATATCCGAAGTGTCCACTAATAGGTGAATCATGACAATCACGCAAGACAAGTGGAATAAAGAACTCTTGGGATTCAAATAAATTTTATCTTTAAAAAACCATACCCCATGTTTTTGTTGATAACGACTGTTGGTTGAAGAGTTTGATTGAACCTCCAAATCAGAATACAACTTCGTGTCTGCCACCTCTCTCTACAACAGGCTCCACTAATTCTCCGAAGACAATGCTCCACATAAAACAAAGAACGCTTTAACTCGAGATAAAGCATCAACCCCTTGATTATCCTTTCCTTTTCGATACTCAATCCGGTAGTCATATCCCATTGGTTTTGGCAACCATCGTGTTTGGGCCGGAGTAGTGATTCGCTAAAATTTTAAACTTCTTTGATCGGTTCTCACCACAAAGGGACGCCTCAAAAGATAAAGACGCTATTTTTTTTATAGCTTTAACAATTGCCAACATCTCCTTTTTCATACGTGGGCAGGCTCAGAGATTACCTCTTCAATGCTTCACTAAAGTAAGCAATTGCCCTCTGATTTTGTGATAGGATGGCTCCAAACCCTTGGCCACTCGCATCACTTTCTACCACAAACTCATGAGAAAAATCAGGTAAAGCTAGTACAAGAGAAGTGGACAATACCTGTTTGAGTTTAACAAAGGCTTCGGCTGCCTCCTAGTTCAACGAGAAACCTTTTTTTGTCAACAACTTGGTGAGGGGGCCAGCAATGCTTCCAAAGTTTCGAATAAATTTCCTGTAGTATTCTTATAACCCCAAGAAACCATGTACTCCTTTTTTATTAGTTGGTTGTGGCCATTCACAAACAACTGTGATCTTTTGTGGATCTACCATAACACCAGTTTTGGAAATAATATGGCCTATGTACTCCACTTTTTTGACTCCAAAAATACACTTGCTTCTCTTCGCATATAACAGGTGCTATTGTAGAATGTGAAAGACCGTGTTAAAATGATTAAAGTGGTCCTGCCAATTTCTACTATACACCAAAATATCATAAAAAAATACTAAAATAAATTTTGGCAAATAAGGCCGGAAGATCCTCTTCGCATATAACAGGTGCTATTGTAGGATGTGAAAGACCGTGTTTAAATGATTAAAGTGGTCCTACCAATTTCTACTATACACCAAAATATCATCAAAAAAGACTAAAATAAATATTTTCGCAAATAAGGCCGGAAGATCTCATTCATCAATGCTTGAAATGTAGCTGGATCATTAGTTAGTCCAAATAGCATAACTAAAAACTCGTAGTGGTCATCATGAGTCCAAAATGCTGTTTTGTGTATGTCTCTACTATTGACTCTTATTTGACAGTAGCCGGTCGAAAATCTAGCTTGGAGTAGAAAGTGGAACTATGTAACTCATCAAGAAGCTCGTCAATCACGGGTATTGGAAACTTGTCTTTCACTATAATTTCATTCAGAGCTCTGTAATCAACATAGAATCGCCAACTCCCATCCACCTTCTTCACTAATAAGACGGGTAAGGAAAAAGGACTCCTACTTGGCCTAATTAGTCCAGATGCTTGCAGCTCCTTCACTTGTTTCTCTATTTCTGTCTTCTGGTAATATGGATATCTATAAGGCCGGACACAGACCGCCGGTTTATCCGGAAGTAGAGAGATTTGATGATCACAGCTTCGTGGAGGTGGAAGTTGCTTTGGCTCCTCAAATACCACATCAAAGTGATCTAGAATGTGTTGAACATCGGTATGTGGAAATGGTGGATCACATGCAGTAATGCCCATAAGCTGTGATAGAAAACAACTCCCGTGCATGACATTGTAATCGAGATTTTGAATTGATTTCATGTCTCCTTGTTTGATTCCTTGGAACCTATGGATAATATCATTAGATTTGATAGTCATGGTAAGATTTTTATAGTGAGTTTCTACCGGTCCAAGGGTGGAAAGCCATTGATCTCCCAAGACTTTTGGAAATGCAGCTACTGAAAGGATATAAAAATCTGCTTCTGTATGGAATCCTTGAATTGTAAATGATATATTCAAGCATCTCCCAGTGACTTGGAATTGAGACCAATGAGTGAATGAAAGACCAAAGTTCTCAACCAACTGCTGATCCAAAAAATTGTGCGTGCTCCCCCTATCGATTAAGATCGCCACATCTCATCCCTTAAGTTCTCCTTGCAGCCGTATAGTTTGCGGATAACTTGCTCTAGAGATTGCGTGAATAGAAATTACTGGCAAGTCTTCAGTAATGGTTAGTGCTTCATCTCCATCCTCAAGCATATCTGTGATTACGAAAAGCTATGGTTTCTTACAGCGGTGTCCCGGACTATACTTCTCATCACAATAGTAATATAAGCCTTTGTCGCGACGTTCCTTAGCTTCTAGATTAGAGATACGCCGTATTTAGGGATCGGAGCTAATTGGCTTGGTTATTGGAGTAGGTCCTAGGATGCTTGTAGACTTGTTTGCCCAAGATGGCTTCATGGTCGAAACTGTCTTCTTCTATAACGTGTTTCTTTCCTCGATTAATTTGGCCACTCCAATGGCGTCAACAAGGTTGCGCGGTTGTTTGATTTTTATATCCAGCCTGATTTCGTCTTTCAATCCAACAATAAAACAACCCTACAAGTGTTTTTGAGGTAGATTTTCAATCCGCTGAGAAAGTTTCTCAAATTCATATTGATAAGGTGCAACTATTGATGTTTGTTTTAGGCGAGAGACTGCTTCAAATGGATCCTCGTAGTCGGTAGGACCAAACCTCAACAATAGTGCCTTTGTGAATTCATCCCACGTGACTGGACCCTAGTACTTCTCATACCATCTATGCCATTGGAGTGAAATATCTTTCAAATGAAAAGAAGCTAGTTCCACTTGTTGATAGGGTGCGATGTCGTGAAATTTAAAATACTTCTCAGCTTTGAATATCCATCCATGTGCATCTGTTCCATCAAACTTAGGGAAACAAGCTTATGGGCATTGTGATTGTTGGTGTGTGAAGTATTGGCATGATCTGAAGAAGAAGATTTTATCCCAAATGGATTTTCATCCTCATGACCACTGTGAGAATTTTGGTGTGATAATTCTAATGTTTGGACCTTTGAAAGTAGTATTTGCATGGTGGAATGAATTTGGTCAAACATTGATTCATGTTTACCAAGAACATCTTGAACATCAGTGCAAAACTCAGTCGTTGGTTTGTTGTCGTGTTCCCATCAGAGAGAACCAGGCTCTGATAACACTGATAAGAAGAATTTCAGAGTGAAAGAAAACTAGACAAGGAAAACGATAATTGGGATAATACTTTGCTTGCCTTTTATTTAATTCTCATAAGGTTTATATAGAAACCATTACAAACAGTGGAAACAACCACTAATAACACGATCTCAATAACTAAAACATAAAGACATGGGCATATCCACTAACAACTGGAATCATGAAAACGGGAAAATAACAGCAACAATCTATAATAAAGCAAATGAAAATAGGCAAAAATATCTAGAACTATTGATCCTATAGGCATACTACGCAATCAACATACATAAAATAAGCGGAAATAAGGAATGAAAAAATTACTGTCAATTGGCCGGCGGCGAATCTCTTGGAAACACCATTCAAGTCACCGGTTAAGAACCCCTACGAGAATGAACGTGGAAACTTCTCTTCGCCTCTTGCAAACCTTTCAATAGGTTTCACTTTGCAAACCCTGTTTCCGATTTGACGTTTCAGAATGCACTGAGATTTTGGGATGGGATAATTGAAGAGTGGAGAGGAGGACTCTATTTATAGTAGTCCATAGCTAGTTCACTTGAACTAGAACTGATTTGAATTCAAATAGGAATTCTTATCAGATTACAAACTTACTATCCATTACTTAATGGACAAGTAAGAGACTTGAGCTGGGCCTATGTTGGGTGGACCAGTCACCCAAGCCCAATGGTCCTAAGCCCACTTCAATAAAAGGCTTGGGCCAATTCATTAAAAAGCCCCAAGTCCAACATTCTCCCACTCACACAAGAGAGGCATAGCCCACTAAAACTATCAAGACTTAAACACAGAAAACACGCGTCGATCGATCAATTGGTTTTATACGGCAAATAACGGGTGTGACCAAATGAACCAGTTTCTTCAATGAAGAAGAATAATCTCGAAATTCACTTCATATCCCAAACTACCATGATTTGAATTCACTTCAAACATGTTCGGTTCCAAACGAACCAATGTTCTGAAAAACTTCGAAGTACTTCTAATCACAACTGTGTTCTCAAGAACCACAGTCCGCTAGTGTGTGATTTAAATAGAGTGAAAACAATCAGAGTCTTCCAATTCGCTCTTGTCCCAAAAGTCGATGAAAGTAACCGACATCACAGTCATGTCACATAGGCCGAATTTACCGTAGCCATAGAAAGACACGCCAATGACACAGTCATTACCCCAACACTCCGGATACAAAAGAGATTGTACTAAGGATAAATAAATATGGGACTTTGCACGATAAAGAGTAGGGACTGTTCTCAAACTTATCCCCCATAGGGTCAACTTATAGCTCACACGGTATAAAAGCATGCGCGACAATGAACCTTGCCTCTACATTAGGCGCGTATGTCTATTATGATAGTTCATTGTCCGGACGATAGCACAAAGTTATTCCTCAGACTTGAGCACTCACACTTTCCAAGTGCGATGACTCTAAAGTGTAGTCCGGCTGGTCAGGTCTCATGATTGTGGTTCTCATTAGCGATTGTCAATCCATTTTGGAGAATTTCATATTGATGACCATGTCAAGGCGATCATTTTATACACCCCTCTTAGTTCATGAAACTCCTATTTAGAACACGAGTGTATAGTTCTCATCTTGCATTATCACTGGATAGTCAAGGCAACTCCGCGTGCAAGTGCGCAAGTCTCTCAAACCTGACGACATACTCTCGGATAAATCAACTCTCTATATGCCAGAAACTCATGAAGATAAACAATTGTCAAATAAAACATAGACATAACAATCCAAGTTTATTACTATTCTCTTTGTCACTATATCCCTAACAAAGTGGTACTTAGTCTCTATTTGCTTAGACTTACTGTGGTATTTCGCATCCTTAATACAAACAATAGCTATCTGACCATCACAGTATATAGTGACTGGCTTTGGCACACTGTCATACAGGTCATCTATAAACCTTTTGAGCCAAATAACTTCTTGCACAACCACCGAGCAGACTACAAATTCTTCTTCCATGGTTGGGAATGTTATTCAAATCTGCTACTCTTGGAGATTGCTCCATGACTCAGAATGAAGGCACAACATGAAGTTGTCTTCCTCTCATCCAAGTCGCCACCCCAATCTGCTTCAGTGTAACCCACTAGATGGCTTTCACAACCTTGGTAACATAGAGCATAATCTGAGGTTCCTTTTAGATATGCTAGAATTCGTTTCACAGCAATCCAATACTTTTGTCCTGGATTAGACTGATACCTGCTTACCAGTCCTATTGCATAGCACATATCGGGTCTTGTACACAACATAGCATATATCAGGTTGCCGATGGCATTTGCGTATGGATTTTTCTACATCTTCTAACGCTATTGTGGAGTTTTAGGGAACATCTCAAGACTCAAAGTCTGCCCTTTTGCAATGGGTGTGTCTATAGGCTTGCAACTAGCCATGTGGAAACGTTCAAGGATCTTTTGAATGTAGAGCTCTTGCGATAAAGCCAATAGCCTCTTACTTTATTCCCTTGATATCTTGAATCCTAGTATATAGGCAGCCTCACCCATATCCTTCATCTCAAAAGTTGTCGACAACCAGTTCTTCGTTGGCAACAGAATATCCTTGTTGTTACAAGCCAAGAGAATGTCGTCTACATATAATAATTGTAACACAAAA
Source organism: Cardiospermum halicacabum (assembly GCA_031304145.1). Classification (NCBI taxonomy): domain Eukaryota; kingdom Viridiplantae; phylum Streptophyta; class Magnoliopsida; order Sapindales; family Sapindaceae; genus Cardiospermum; species Cardiospermum halicacabum. The sequence goes on along the minus strand of CM062391.1, from coordinate 24,849,546 downwards.
CCGTCACTACACTTCTTCACATAAATGCAATGGTCTTCTTTTGTCATTTGCAAACAATATGACATCACCGAGTCATGTAATCTCAGGTACCATTGCTTGGAGGATTGTTTGAGTCCATAAATGGATCTCAAGATTTTACACACTTTCTTTTCTTTGCCTTTAGTTATAAAACCCTCAGGCTGTTCCATGTAAATCTTTTCCTCTAATCCTCATTTGAGGAAAGTGGTCTTGACATCCATTTGATCCAATTCCAAGTCCACATGTGTGACTAAGGCCAAGATTAGGCGAATAGAAACGAATCTCACTACAGGTGAGAACGTCTCCTTATAATCTATGCCCTCTTGTTGGGTATAGCCTTTCGCCACTAATCTTGTCTTGTATCTCTCGGTCGAGCCATCAGCCTTCCGTTTAACGCAAATGACCCATTTATTTCTGATGGCTCTACGTTCTAGTGGTATGTCAACCATGTCCCAGATATGGTTACTTTTCATCGATTTTATTTCCTCTTCCATGGCTTTCATCCATAGATATTTGGCGGGTGAATTGAGAGCTTCTTTCATGTTCTTTGATTCATCACCATCGTGTGAAGCCATCATGAACGTTTTCCCTTTAATCTCATAACTTCGTCGGGGAATGGGGACTCGTCTACTTCTTCGAGTCGATGACTCAGGCATCGAAGGATCAGTAATTTGTGTACTCCCACTGTTATGTACCAGTGGAGCTGATTCTTCAGGCACTTGTTCACTCCCACTAGAATAGATATCCATATCTGGAGGAACTAAGTCCTCTGATTCGTTTTGTTCAAAGAAGGAAGTCTCTCTTTCTACTTCACCCCTCGTGGGGAATTCATTCTCAAGGAATACAACATCACGTGACTCTAATTAAGAAATGGTACCATCTGAATTTTCTCCTATCAGTACATATCCTTTGGATTGCTCAGAATTTCTTATGAAAATACATATTTTACCCCTCGCACCTAACTTCCCATATGTGTTAGAAAGATCATGTACAAAACACACACACCCCAGGGTTGCATATAGGAGAGGTCAGATTTTCTACCTGTCCATAACTTATAGGGTGTAGTAGTCACTGATTTCGTTGTAACCTTATTTAATATATGGGTCGCTGTCAGAAGTGCATCTCACCAATAAGATATTGAGAGATTTGCTTGTGCCATGATCGATCGTACCATTTCTAACAATGTTCTATTCCTCCTCTCGGCAACTCCGTTTTGCTAAGGGGTCCTAGGAATAGTCACATGTCTCACTATACCTTTCTCCTGACACAACGTCTTAAATTGGTCAGATAGATACTCTCGACCTCGGTCAGTGCATAGCACTTCGACAGTCCTATCTAGTTGATTATCCACCATAGCCAAAAATTTTCCAAAGCAATCTAAAGCTTCAGACTTATGGGAGATTAAATAGACTATACCAAAAAGAGTGAAGTCATCTATGAAGGTAATGAAATATAATGCACCACTTCTAGCCCTAACATTCATATGTCCACATATATCTGAATGAACTATTTCTAAAGGACCAGTAGCCCTAGTTGCCTTTCCAAAAGGTTTTCTAGTGACCTTTCTAGCTAGACAATGAGTACAGGCTAGCAACTTGATCTTATTATAAGATCCTAAAATTAGTTGTCTTTCCAAAAGGTTTTCTAGTGACCATTCCAGCTAGACAATGAGTACAGGCTGGCAACTCGATCTTATTATAAGATCCTAAAATCCCCTCTTTTGCCACCCCGTTCATTCTATCTTGTCCTATTTGACTAAGTCTAGCATGTCAAGTGGAAATATCAATATCACCAGATGCAACAAGAGTAAAACTAGTATCACTATCGACATAAGAAGGGTTCACATAATCATTTGTGCAAAGATAAATAAATCCATCAGCCATTCGTCCAGAACCAATAAAAATAGAGTCATAATACAAACTCAAAACTTTTGATTCAAACACTAGTTTATATCAAAAAGTCATCAAAACAGAGACTGAAACGTGACTACGTCTAATCTCATGAGCATAGAGGACATCATGTAACAGTAAAAGGTGGCCATTTGGCACCCTCAATTTGCAAGTGCCGATCCTTTTCACTTCAACTCGTGAGTTGTTCCCCACATATATCCATCTAGTATCACGCGGTATGCGTTCGTACTCTACGAATGCTCCTCTGTCTCTAGCTACATGGTCGATTTCCCCTTAGTCTACAATCCACATAGAATAAGACTCGGCAAGCAAAATGCTGCGAGAAATAAAACCATGAGGCATATTAAGATCAGAATAGGATACCTCTTTCTTCGGCTCGGTACAATCACGAGCAAAGTGTCCCATCTTGTTACCATTGTAACACTTGATCTTGTCCATGTCTCTCTTCTGCCCCTTTCCACGTCTGGCCTTCTTTCGAGGGTTTTTGGTCCCGGGCTTATTAGGATTCTTCGAATCCTTATCCTTCTTGTTGTCCATATTACCCCTCTTGCGCTTAGCATTACTGCCCCTACGCACATTAGAATCAGCCATGTAAAGCTGACATGAGGATTTTGCTGCCTCTAGGAGCTCGTCTTCAAGTTCTACATGATGAGAGATATCATCAAACTTTTCGATGTTATCATTATGTATCATGTTTTTCTTCATATTTTCCCAAGTGTTTGGGAGGGACCTGATAACTTCCTGCACTTGTTGCTCGTGCGTCAGGACATGACCGGCTGATTTCAACTTGTGGATCATGTTAGCCATCTCACGAAGATATAGGCGTATAGTGTGATCACCCCGCTTACGATAAGTATCAAACTTAATCGTCAGCCGTCGGAGCTTGGTGGTTGAAGTCCCACCATATTTGTCCTTGAGTGCTACCCACATAGCTTGTGCAGTGTGGTAATCCTCAAAAGCACACATTAGATCATCAGTCACACTCGACAGCATAGTGATGCGCACAATGCTATTCTTGCGCTTCCGGGACAAATAGGCGTCCATATCACGCCTTGCTTATGCAGTTGAACCATGCGCTGGTTCGACCATCGTGTTTGAAAGGGTCTCGAGGGTTTCTTGCTTCTCGAGGATATATTGGATCTTACGTTGCCAGATATCGTAATAATCACCATTGAGTTTGTCACCCTTGTTCAACTCAGCGACAATAGATTTAGTAGCAGAGGCCATCACTGACAAGCACCAAAAATACACATAAGACTATCTGTGTTTAATCTAGCATAATTATCCGATAATCATATAAATACACTAGCTAAAACAATCTGAACCTCATTGAATCAATCTGAGGGGGAATCAGAGAAGATAGACAATCTACCCAATCATTATCTTTGTCCTCAAACTTCATCAACTCGTTAATCATGCAGTGTTCAAATAATTCTAAGCATGCAAGTCTAGAACATCCACTAAATTATTCAGCAAATAAGGAATAATCATAAAGAATTCATGTTAAAAAAATATATATTTCTATAATATATTAAATAAAAACTGCATATTAAACAGTTCTAAAAACATGAATAACTTTAAAAAAAAATAGTCTATGGATAGTCCTCTGGGTCCCAATTGGAAGGTGTGAGAGGGGTGTATTCTGGCTTAGTTATCACACAATCACCATCTTGAGCCTCGTGTAGTATCTCAGGTTCGTCGCCGTCTAAATCGACAACTGCCATCTTTTCGTCACCATTCCACTCGGCGACCTTCTCCTCTACTCCAGCCTATTGGGCTTCTTCCTTCTCTTCACCATCTCACTCAGGGATTTCCTCTTATTCACCATTCCATTGGGCTACATCTTCCTCTAGTTTGATCTCATTATCGAACTCATCATCTGCTTCATTTGCCTAATTTTGCTGCTCCAACTCAGCTTCGGCAGCCGGTTGCTGCTCTGCAAGTATGTCATCCATGAAGTTGATGTTCTCTCCAAGAACATAAGCTCTATGCACGTGCGGAAACGGTGGAGGTGCATGAGCTTGAGCAACCGGGTGTTGCTCAGGAGGACGAGGAACAAAAGCTTGAGCAACCGGATGATACTCAGGATACATAAGGACCGGTGGATGAACCATCGGAGGATGCTGAGGAGGTGGTGGGCCGAAATAATGTCCCACCGGGGGGCGTGGATGGGGAATAGACGGTGCCCATCTAAATCCCATCGGCTGATATGGAAGTGGAGGTGGTGGAGTAGCTACGGAGGGATTGTTGTTGATTTATTTTAATAAATATTTTCCTCTTTATATTTATTGATTTATTGTTCATATTATATTGGAACAAAGAGTATTCTGTTTCAGGTTCAGGTAGTGTTCTGTTTCAATTATGCTCGTATTTTGGATGTTGGGGATTAGCGGAGTCTCACATTGTAATCATGGACAGTGTTGCCCCGTGATAATGTACTTAATTTTAACGGTGCAAACTTGAGTTGTCCGGACTACAACTTGTGACATCCCACCATCAAATCTACCCACTATGACTTGAATAAGACATATTAACAACATGCAAACGTATTCTACTAATAATTACAACTTTTTTAACAAATGGAGATAAAGCCTGAAAAGATAGGTATACTTTATAATCCAATTTGGTTTGTGTATGTATCTCTCATATATATTTTACTTCAACCTCAATTTTGATAGCTATTTATCTTTTAATTACATTGTCACATAAACAAGAGAAAGCTTTGAAAAAAAATATATAAATAAATTAGTGTAAATTGTGAGGCTGCAGGGAGATATCATGGAGTATGAGAAATTATCGAAGGCGATAAAGTTGGTGGAGATAGTGATATCAGCAGTGGCACGGTCCCAGCCAGATATTCAATATAATATTATTGATGCAATTAAAGAAGCTGGCCATATTAAGGTGGGTTTGTTTCTCAAGATTCTTGTTCTTTCATTGTGAACAAGTATTCCAAATATCCATATTTTGAGATATGGGATAATCCCCTGATAGCATCTTTGAGATTTTTTCTATTTTATGACATTAATTTTATTTTTTTTTTTATATTTTATTATTATCAGAATAGAAATTTTAAAGTTTAATTTTGATTTTAATAAAATTTTAAGAGTCTGGTTTAATATTAATTAGAGATTAAATAAAGGAGATTGTGATGAATTTAAAAAATTATTAAAAATTAATTTTTTACTTTTTTTTTTCTTACGGTCAACCTAACATTAATATTAAACTCGTATTTTATAAATCCATTGAAATCTAATTTTTTTTTTTAAAAAAAATTTAATATTTTTTGTACAATTTACTATCGGAAAATTTCTAAAAGCATTTTTGGAAATATCCTTTTAAGATATTAAATTTCAAATAATTATACCAATGAATTATGCAGAGATTCGTGCCAGCGAAATCCGGATATGCGAAAAAAGCCAAAATCCGTAGAGCCATAGAAGCTGCTTCTATTCCTTACACTTACATTTCATGTAATTGCTCTTTTGGCTTTTTTCTCCCAACTTTGTCACAACCTGGAGCAACTCAAATCCCTACTCATAAAATCTGTAGAAAATTTGTTTTAAATTCTGCTCACACATACATATATATGTTTTTGCCATTTTATTAATACTTGAACCAATAACTTTCAAATAAACAGAACACTAGATATTATCCGAATTTGGTGCCACAACTTCACTTATGCACAATATTCGGTCAAACACAAAACAAAATATGAAACAAATTGAAACACATAAAACAGAGCAACACAACACGTAATATAGAAGCAACAGAACTAAAGAAACAGAGCACCTTTGTTCGTGTTTATTAACTAACAAACTAACAGATTTTAAAACAAGCTTACTTCCTTCATTTCTCCCCTGTAAGCTTGTTCTTCACATCTTCCATTCCAATCATCTTGCTCAGCTCATCAATCTTGTCTCGAGACAGCGGCTTTGTGAGAATATCAGCCAGTTGTGCTTCAGTCTTGACATACTCGACTTCAATGTCTCCTCTTGAACACAATCACGAATAAAGTGAAACTTAATGTCTATGTGTTTACTTCTATTATGCTGAACAGGATTCTTTGTGAGAGCAATGGCTGATTTGTTATCAACTCTCAATAGGAACTTGCTTATCTTCCAACCAATTAGCTCCTCCAACAATCTGCCAATCCATATGCCTTGACAAGCTCCTGCAGTCGCGGCTATGTACCCAGCTTCACATGAGGATAGTGCTATAACTTTCTATTTCTGAGATATCCAAGTGACTGGACATTGGCCTAGCAGGTAGAGAACTCCAGTTGTGCTTTTCCGATCATCAACATCACCAGCTAAATCGCTATCACTATATCCTACTAGCCCAAACTCCCCTTCTTTAACTTTTTTGTAACTGCAACCATAATATAATGTACCTTTCACATAACGTAAGATTTGTTTCACAACAGCTAGATGTTTAGTTATGGGAGCTTCTATATAACGGCTTACAACACCAACTAAGTATGCTAGATCAGGTCGAGTGTTCACCAAATACCTCAAACTTCCAATTGTACTCCTGTATAGTGTTGAATCTACTGAAGGACTTCCATCAGATTTGCTTAACTTCACCCGTGTATCCAATGGAACCCGACACGGTTTACACTCACCCATGCCAAGTTTTTCAAGCATCTTCTCTGCATATCCTGCTTGATTAATGGTGATACTATGTGACCTTTGCTTCACTTCTATTCCCAAGTAGTAACTTAGCATTCCAAGATCACTCATTTCAAAAATCTTCTTCATCTTAGATTTAAAATCCTCCACTCCACTTGGCTTTGAACCCATGATTATAAGATCATCAACATACACTTCAACAATCTGCACGTCACCATCTTTATGTTTCTTGTAGACAGCATGCTCAATCACACATCTATGAAATCTTAGCTCTCGAAGGCATCTATCCAGTTTTATATTCCATGCCCGAGGCGCCTACTTAAGACCGTACAGGGCCTTCCGTAATCGCAACACTTTTCCTTCATTACCTTGCTCTATGAAACCAACTAGCTGTGATACGTAGACTTCTTCTTCAATCTCACCATTCAAGAAAGCGGATTTAACATCCATATGATGCACTACCCATCCTTCTTGAGCGCCTACAGCAAGCAACACCCTCACAGTCTCTAACCTGGCTACAGGAGCGAATACTTCTTCAAAATCTACACTTTTTTCTGCACATACCCTTTTGCTACTATCCTTGCTTTGTATTTGATGATCTCTCCCTCTGGATTCTTCTTAACTTTGAAAACCCATTTTAAACCAATAGCTCGTTGGTTCTTTGGAAGTTCAGTGATCTCCCAAGTTCCATTTCTCCTAATGGACTCCATCTATTCTATCATTGCTTGTCTCCAATATTCACTACAAGCAGCTTCTTGGTAGGATGTTGGTTCCTCAACAGACATGAGATAAAGATTGTAGTCTTGTTCCACTTCCACTGTGTTATCATAAATCTCTTGAAGCAATCTAACTCCTCTTGGTCCTTCGGAGCTACTTTCACCAGTCTCTGAACTTGATTCTGAATCAAGTTTTTCAGTTAAGGATGATGTAGTAACGGGTGATAATTCTTCATTCTGAGAATGTAAATCACCTTCTTTATGTGCTCCTTTGTATGTGATAACTAAGGATCCACCTGCTAAAGATGAGTTTCATATTTCCTTTAGCCATTCCCATTTTTCTTCTTCTAGAAATACAACATCCAGACTCACCACAATTTGATTAGTGCTTGGATTCACTAATCGATAAGCTTTGGATCCTGCTGCATATCCCAATAGAACTAACTTGGTACTTCTGTCATCCAGCTTTTTCAAATGAGGAATTGTGTTCTTAGCATATGCAATATAGCCGAAAACACGCATATGATAAACACTTGGAGCCCTTCCATGCCAAGCTTGATATGGAGTCATGCCTTGCACACTTCTAGTGGGTGATCTATTTAGAATGTAGACAGCAGTACATGCAGCTTCTCCCCAAAATGTAGATAGTACGCCAGAACTGTTTAAGAGGCATCTCATCATCTCCACTACGGTTTGATTTCGCCTCTCCACCACTCCATTTTGTTGTGGGGAGTATGGAGCAGTAAGTTGACGTTTGATACCATGCAACTCACAAAAGTCATTGAACTTATTTGATGTAAACTCGCCTCCTCTATTTGTCCTGAATATTTTGTTTTTACATTCTGCCTGAAGTTCAATCTGAGCTTTCACTTTCTTAAAAGCATTAAAAACATCACATTTGTTTTTAAGAACTTTAATCCACATATATCGACTATATAATCATCTACCAGCAAGAAAAAATACCTATTTCCACCACATGTAGTAGGTGATATTGGCCCGCACAAGTCACCGTGCACGAGTTCCAGAGGTTTGGTTGCTTGATAGTCTCCAGCTTTGGGAAAACTCGTGCGATGCTGCTTACTGATCACACATGGTTCATAGATATGCTTCTCATACTCTATCTCTGGGAGACCTTCCACCATGCTTTCTTGTGCAAGCTTGTGTAAGGCCTGAAAGTTGAGGTGCCCATAACGTGCATGCCACAGTTCTGACTCTTTAGAAAATCTTGACAAATGACACTCCAATTTTGGTTGTATCATCCTCATTGTGTAGAGACGATTTTAAGCCCTTTGTACCTTGGCTATCAACCTTTCCTCCGCATCATATATTCTCAAAGTTCCACATTTCACCACCACTTTCGCTCCTGATTCATCTAGTTGACCGAGGCTTATAATATTGGATTTTAAACGAGGAATGTAATACACATTCATCAATTTAAAATATTTTCCATTCTTGCACTGAAACACTACAGTGCCCTTTCCTTCTACCTTTATGACTGAACCATCACCAAACTTGACATTGCCTTTGATTGATTCATCAAGATCAATTAAAGCTTATTTGTCACCTATCATATGATTGCTCGCCCCCGTATCATAGTACCACATGGTTCTTGTCGTTTCTCCTTCGTCAAAGTAAGGTGGTTATTCTTCATTAAGCATTAACTCCTCTCTCTTGCCTCCACCAATATGGATTAACTCACTGGTCTTCATCATCAATAATGTCGACTCATCATCACCATGCTCCATCAAATGGGCTTCATTGTGTTTGTGTTTCTTCTTTTCAGCCTTGCAATCAGATTGAAAATGGCCATATTCATTGCAATTAAAACATCTGACCTTTTTTATATCAAATTTTCGATGGTGTTGTCCATCATTGTCTTGTTCATGGGTTGTTCCAAGAGAACCACGACATCTGCCATGTCCTCTTCCTCTACCTCTGCCGCGTCCTCTTCCACGTCCGCGTCCCCTTCCTCCATTCATGTCCTGTGGGCACTTCTTATTGGATCTTGAGGACTCTGCACGTGCTTTCTATTCTCCTTTTGTGAGTAGTACATGTTCATCTCCTTTTGAGTCATAACTCCGAAACCTCTCCTCATGAGCTTTGAGAGAGCCAGTCACTTCTTCAATTGCCTTAACAGACAAATCTCCAAATTCTTCTATGGTTGAGGCAATCTGAAGATATTTAGAGGACACTAAACGTAGCATTTTCTTCACTACATATTTTTCTTCAATTGTCTCACCAAGGGCTTGGAGTTTGTTGACAACAGTTGAAATCTTTCTAGTGAATTCATTGACTGATTCACTATCTTCCATCTTCGTACTTTCGAGCTCCCATCTGAGAGCTTGTGCTCGTACTTCTTTTACCCTTTCTGCACCAAGATTCATAACCTTCAGAGCATCCCACGCCTCCTTTGCAGTTTTCTTCTCACCCAACTGCAAAAGTGTTTCCTCACTTATTCCTTGATAGATTGCAGCAAGAGCCATCATGTCTTCACGGGGGTCGACTGTGCCTTCTGAATCAACGGCCTGCCATACGTCCTGCGCCTTCATGTAGACTTTCATTTTCATCGCCCAAGCTGAGTAGTTACTCTTTGTTAAAAGTGGATGTTTGATTGAGACACTCTCCTCTCTCATTGGTGGTTTTGTCTTCGTCTCTACGGACCGATCACCACTGCTACTACGAACGGAGCTCTGAGGTGAATCAAGACGAGACATGTATTTGGTCATGAACTAGGTCTCTTGGCTCTGATACCAAATGTAGAAAATTTGTTTTAAATTCTACTCACAGATACAGATATCTGTTTTTGCCTTTTTATTAATACTTGAACCAATAACTTTCAAATAAACAGAAAACTAGATATTATCCGAGTTTGGTACCACAACTTCACTTATACACAATACTCGGTCAAACACTAAACAAAATATGAAACAAATTGAAACACATAAAACAGAGCAACACAACACGTAATATAGAAGCAACAGAACTAAAGAAACAGAGCACCTCTATTCGTGTTTATTAACTGACAAACTAACAGATTTTAAAACAAGCTTACTTCCTTCGAAATCATCATGTTTGGTGATAATCAACAGAAAGCTATTTTTAACAAGGAAGAGGATATTGCAACTTTTACGATAAAAGCTGTGGTTGATCCAAGATCAGTAAACAAGACTGTGACCTGCAAAGAATTTTTATTCATTTGGTGAGCTTGTTGCTTTGTGGGAGAGCAAGATTGGCAAAACCCTAGACAAAGTTTATGTTGATGAGAATCAAGTTGTCAAGATGATTGAAGAAGCCTCATCAATGGAGGAGAAAGTGATGCTGGTGGTCAATTACTCTATTTTCATGAAAGGAGAGCAAACATGCTTTGGAATTGATCCTTCTTCTGCTGTGGATTCTTCTGTCTTGTATCCTGATGTTGATTACACTACTGTGGATGAATTTCTCAATCGATTTGTTTAATTGATATCTCCATCACTTACCATATGTGTTGAAATGGTATGCTTGGAATTTGATATGGGATTATTACAAGCATATGTAATCTCCATCCTTAAATTATGTGGAGATTTAAAGATAAGTTCTATCTTGTATTGTTGTTTTGAAAAATAAGATTTGATGGTACTTTAATTTTATTTTCTCAGAGCTTCTCCCACGTATTTTCTACATCTCCATTTCTTTTTCTTGGTCATATCACTTTACATTTTACGGGAGAGTTTGTGTTTCACAGTTGAAGTCCAGAGAATTTAATTAATTTTTAATTTTTTTATTATTATATTTTAACATGTTACAAAATAAAAAATAATTAGTAACATTTGATTTTATTTTTAAAAAGGTACAAATTTTTTTGTTAATGTTTTTATTATATAACCGAAAGTATTTATTTAATTTATAAAATATAATTTTATATAGAAAATTATAAATATTTTAAATACTTGTTGATAATTTGTATATAATTAATTTTTATAATTTAAATATTTTATTTATAATTGTATATGTAAATTTAATTTGTTTATAATTATTAAAATTTTTTTTTTTTTGTAATCTAGTTTTAAAATTAAAATTTTAAAACATTTTAACTTTTAAATAATTTTTATAATTAGTATTTTGATAAATTACTTTTAAAATTATAATAAATAATTTTTTTTTGAAAAAATTCAAATTTGGTTGCATAGTATATTGGTAAATTAAAAATAATATTGAAATAAACTATTACTCACTCAAGTAAAAGATAATACAAATACATAAATAAAAACCATAATAAAAAGTTTACATGACATCATAGAAATAAAATTCAAATAAGAAAAGCAACATTGCTTAAAACTCGCCTGAATTACTTCCATTTTCTATAAAATGATCTGAATCTTGAAAAAATTTTAAACCACCATCACTTTATTGTCCGTTAGCAATGATTTTGTACGACTCATTTCGATAATATTATCATAAAAATTGGATCAGAAATTGCTTCCACATCCTTTTCCTGAATTCTATTCTCTTCATGCTCTTTCTTAAGTTTAATTTTTTCTCTTTCATTTTCTACTTTTAACTTCCAAAGTTCAACATCTTGTTGGTATATATGCTGATTTTCATGTATGGTAGATAAATTTGTTTCAAACATGCCTAATATGCATTCACTTTTTCTCATATAATCAAATATTATTTCATTTCATCAGTTTACTTTTTATTTTTCACACCTCCCAGCAGGTCATTCAAAAGTTGCATTATTGCAATGTATATCCTCATCTTGACTTTCTAAGTTATCATTTAAATCAACATGACGACATACCTAGAGAATATGCATTACTAGAACCATATTGTGATGCATCAACTCGCATATTTCGCTTTCAGGAAGCTGGAGACTGCATAAAACCGAAAGTTTTTCCATATCCTTTGGGGATAGACTATATATGATCAAATTTGAAACCAATCATCTATTTATTATCCTCTATTAGTAATGCTTTTGCCCGAAATAACTACATATTATATAAAAAAATTTAATTATCTTTTAAGTTAATATTAATAATTTATAGAGAAATGTATAAATAAAAATAAACAATACTTACAATATCCCGCTCAGAAGCTCCACTCCGATGTAAACTTTCAATTTGTCGAATGCAACCTTTGAAATTTGAAATAGTTGCACTAATTATTTGTCATCTATATTAAAATAATTTTTTGGATCTAACATTCATGCACGAGACTGGTATTATTTTCTAGTACTCGGTCTCAATGCATGACCAGAATGAGTCGCCCGATTAATTATTACCAATAATTGGATTCTGAGAAAAATCTAAATATGCACGACATAAATCTATGTCTTCTTGAACGGTTTAGCCTGCACTTCTTATGGAATTTTGAGAAGCACTTACAAGTGAAAATGAAGACATCTTTTTGTGATATAAAGACTTGAAAATAAGAATAAGAATAATAGGTTATTGCACTTATATATAAGACTTCTTGTCTTTCTACTACTATATAGTAACAACTTCCTCCAATTAGTGCGCTGAAGCACATTAGCCATTAGTCGAAAAAATATATATAATGAGTATTGACATGCATTAGTCAAATCATATCTTATTCACAGAATTTTACAAGCAGTTGTCCTTATCACAAGTTGTCAAGTCCACTTTCAGTCACCATAATAATTATACAAGTTGCCAAGTTGTCTGGACATGCATGCATACGGCACACTATGTAACCATTACACACACTACTTATTAATTATACTCATACTCACCTACACCCACACACATTGTATACAGAATCTTATATGGATTAGTCAGATCAGATATTTGCATACACATTATTACTTACTCACCTATTGTATAAAGAATCTTATATGCATTAGTTAAATCATATCTTTACATGCACTTTTCTATAAAAGTAATCAACTACACTTTTTATCAATATTATGATTGTACAGGTTATATGCACTTTAAACTTTGAAGATCTCTTCACGTGCATGCATACAATATATTATGTAATCATTACACATTACTTGTTACTCATTCTCACTCTCATCCATAGCCACACACTATACACTACTTGTTACACTAAATCTTTTCACATGGTATAATTTAGTTCCATTACAAAATATTTCAGCATTTGTTTGTATTTCCACTTTGCACGTAATCATTACACATACGACTTTGTATATCAACTAACACTCACACTCATTGTAACTTCTTGAGATTATACACATGCATGCATTGAATCTAAACAAGTACAGATTCCTCTATAAGTTTTCATTGTAAAGAAAATTAATAATGATGAAAATATTGGAATACGTAAATAAATAATACACATATGTATTATTAGTGGTTTACAAATAGTACACGCCTCACATGAATATTACATATTGTATTCAGTTAAAAAAATCTATTTACATTATAATGAATTTCTCTTCTTCATCTTCATCCTCAAATGATGATAACGAATTATCTTCCATTATATTGGAGCAGGATCAATAACTTCTTGCACAACAAGTCAATCTATTCCAAATGTATAACTCTCATGACTTATTATTTCAATCAAATGCAGAATAATTAATCAACATATGAAGGTTCAATTCTTGGGCATTGAGTGATTAACCATGACCAAGAAGTAGCTGATCGTAATTTATGGAATGATTATTTTTTAGTATTGTCAATAAATTGAAAAACCATGATAATTATTTTCAGGAATGTACTGATGCCGTTGGTAGATTTGGATTATCTACTCTACAAAAATTTCCTGTTGTTTTTCGAATGTTAGCATATGGTGTCCCGACTGACTCGACTGATGAATATATAAAAATTGGAGAATCAACTATTGTTGAAAGTATAAAAAGATTTTGTCGAGTTATTGTTGAAGTGTTTGAAGAAAATTATTTGAGATCACCAAATGCTAATGATGTTGCAAGATTGCTTCAAATAGTTGAAAAATGTGGTTTTTCAGACATGTAAGGAAGTCTCGATTGTATGCACTGGCATTGGAAAAATTGTCCAACAGCTTGGGCTGGACAAAATACCAGCCGCAGTGGATCTCTAACAATTATTCTCGAGGTTGTTGCTGATTATGATTTATGGATATGTATATTTTGGTTTGGGCAGGCAAACAACGACATAAAATTTGAATCATCTAACTTACTTGCTGTCCTTTGCAGGCAATGCTCCAGAAGTTCATTATGTTTTTCAAGAAAAAGAGTATAACACTGGTTATTATTTAGCCAATGACATATATCTTAAATTGTCAACTCTTGTGCAATCTATTCATGATTCTCAGGGTCTAAAGAAAAATTTATTTGCAAAGAAGCAAGAGGCTAGTGGAAAGGATGTTGAGCGTGCATTTGACATTCTCAAGTCATGGTTCGTCATAGTCAAGAGACCGACACGTATGTGGAACAAGCAAGTTTTACATTATATAATGAGAACATGCATCATAATGCATGATATGATAATTGAGAATGAACGTGATTTACAAGCAAATATCAGTGAAAGACAAGAACCATTGATCCTTGATGTTCAAATGTTTAATAATCCCACGGACCAATTTCAACAATTTCTAAATCGGTATAGACAAATTAGAAATAGAGAATGTCACTTTGAACTTCGAATACTTTAACTGAACATTCGTGGGAGTAATATAGTAATTCTACGGAATAAACCCAATGTTTAATGTATTACTATGGATACCATAGAATATCTTGTTATATCGTATTATGATATGAAGTATATTCATATAAATAGAATAGTGCAAAAAAAAAATCTGTAGATAATATGAATGTAATAAATATAAATATAATAATTCTATTAAATTTACTTTGAAAATTTTAAATACAATCATTATTTCAACCGTAAATATTATCATCTAGGAGTCATTATAATAAATAATCTAAAAATTAATTTAAACTGTAAATTATTATCTCTATAAATTATTATTTCAATTGTTAATTTTAATATTTTATTTAAAATATAAAAACTTAAATCACTCTTAAATTTATTTAACACATATAATAAGTAATAACATTGGTTCATTTATTTTTAATCGGCAATTAAGTTAATAATATTATGATGAATTAGATTATTTATAAAGAGATATAATACTATATTTTTAATATAAACTTGTTGGAATATTCCTTTTAAATTCTTCTAAACCAAATTTCCCATATCAAGAAAAGTAATAATAAAAGTATTCAAGTCCATATTTTAGATTTAAGAAGCAGTTGACTTGTGGTCCACATTTTAATTTCAAGAATAAAGTCACATGAAAATATGCTCATAATAACTATGACACACTTATTATGATTTTTTATTCAATTAAAATAAAATAATAAAAAAAAAACAAATAACAAGTCTGATGTGAATAGTTTAAAGAGTATTGCTATATGAATCAAATTGATCCACATCAACAATATTAAATAGAAATAAAATGTCAAATTTTTCCTTCATACTATATCTACTTTTACATTTATTACCATTGGAATTTAATTATCCTCTCCCTATTTAATTCTAGCCTTTTAATAATGACATGTTTTAAAATTTTATGTCTCATTCTTTCTCTCTCTTTTTTTAAAATTATGTTTTAAATTTTATTTTGTCCTCTTCTTTTATTCCTTTTCTATTAAATGAATTACCTAAAAAAATTTTAAATGGAAAGTATAATAACTATTTTTGCTATGTAAAATAATTTTCAACAATAATAAATCTAAATATTTAAGTTTGAAATATCATATTGATATCAAATTAAAAATGTACTATTATTTTTTAAAATTTATAATATAAAACACTAATTTTTTAAATAATATTTTAATATTTTTCTAAGGAGCATTTGCAGCTAGAATTTAGCAATATAATAATTTAGTAATATAATATTTTATTCAAGAGAGAAATTTTTTCTTAAGATTTTATCTATCGTCTAACAGGCCGCCTGAAAGAGATTCAATCAATACAAACATATTTATGTGGGAATGAGTGAAATTTTATTTGGTTAGAATTTATTTTTTAATACTATTTTTATTTTATTTTATTTGTATATTTTTTAAACAATTTCTTTTAATTAATAATATTATTTACATACTACAAGAGATTCTTTAGAAAGACCCTAAGATAATTTTACTACATTTTTATTTATTCATTCATTTATTTTTTTTTTTTGGATAAAAGTAAACTTAATTCCAACTGAAACACTCATAAAAAAATAAAATATAACTTACAAGTACTTAAACCAGCCTCACATCAGTCTACCAAAACACTATATTGATATATATACATATACTATATTGATATACATACACTATATATTATGGATAGTCCCAAAACACCCAACCACTCATGAATTAACGATCAAATTTGGCCTAAACCTTAAGTCCGCACAGTCTATATGCCCAACCACCATATGATCAGTTAATTTTGTGGAGATCACTCTATGATAACTTTTGGGATCATACTCTTATCTCTTCAAGTCGCTATAAATAGAAGAGACATCCTTACTCTAACTCATTCAATATCCATTTATCAAACTTCTACCAAAATTACTATTCACTAGTAAATACAAATTCCGAGATACAAATTCCGAGGATATAAAAATTCAAATGATTTTAGTCCATTTTTCTTCTCCATACTTGTGATCTAAGTTTAAATATCCAATACTGCTATAATGTAATGTCGTTCGGACTCAAAAACGCTGGCGCAACATATCAGCGTTTAGTCAATCAAATTTCTCCGAGCAAATCGGAAAGACCATGGAGGTCTATGTGGACGATATACTTGTGAAATCCTAAAAAATCTGAATAACATATCGAACATCTGGGAGAAGCCTTTGGAGTTGGCTCTGGCCAATTCCTCGGCTTCATGGTAACAAAAAGGGGGATAGAGGCGAATCCAAGCCAATTGGATGGTGTGGTAAAAATACCAACTCCATAAAACAAAAAGGACATCCAACGTCTGACTGGAAGAATCGCGGCCCTGAATCGATTTCTTCCGAGGTCATCTGAATATCTCAAACCCCTTTTCCAATTACTTCAAAAGGGCATAAACTTCGACTGGTCAAAATCTTTTGAAGAGGCCCTACAAAAAGTTCAACTCCACTTCTCAAAGGCACCAATTTTGGCCAAACCAAAATCTGGAGAAACACTGTACGTCTATCTGGTCGTATCTGAGACAGCGGTCAGCGCCGTCTTAGTATGAGAGGAAGGAAAAATTCAATAACCCATCTGCTACACTAGTAAGTCTCTTGCGGATGCCGAAACAAGGTATAATAGTATGGAAAAACTTGCCCTCACTTTAATATCGGCCTCGCGAAAGTTAAGGCCCCACTTCCAAGCCCTTCCAATAACTGTCATATCATCCTACCCAATCAGAGCAATCTTGCACAAACCTGAAGTATCCGGGCGGATGATGAAGTGGGCTATTGAACTAAGTCAATTCGACATTAACTATAAGCCTCGTACGACCATAAAATCTCAAGCACCAGCGGACTTCGTAGCAGACTTCGCAGTCCCACCTCGGAATGTCAGTACTATGGAAGAAAAGCCCGACCAGTGGATCTTAGAAGTCGATGGAGCCAGTAACTCGCAATGAGGCGGTGCAGTGATCGTGTTAATAAATTCAAATGGACAACTACTAGAACATTCCTTGCACTGCGACTTCCAGGTTACCAATAACGAAGCAGAGTATGAGGCATTAATCGCCGAACGTAAGTTAGCCCAAAGCCTATACATCTAGAATCTGCTAGTCAAATGCGACTCACAACTAGTTGTGAGCCAAGTCATCGGAACCTATCAAGGTAAGGACGATAGGATGAAAGCCTACCTTGAATTGGTTCAAACCCTCCAATAGTTATTCTCGACAATATCGTTTGAAAAAATTCAAAGGGGGGAGAACACTCGTGCGGATGCCCTTGCCTCTTACGGCTCAGCAGTCAAAGATCCGGGCACAAGGTACGTTTTTCACGGACACATCGAAAGGTCTTCCACAAAGAAAGAATTACTTGAATCTGAAATCCTCCCAGTCAACTATCAGCAAGAAAGTTGGATCAAGTCAATCCTCAAGTATATTCAATTCGGACTACTGCCCCAAAATAAAGTTTCTGCTCAGAAATTGCATACATCTGTAGCCAGATTCGCGGTGATCGAAGGAGTACTCTATAGAAGATCCCTTAACGATCCTTATCGGTTATGCTTGGATGAAGACGACGCAAGGAAGGTCCTACAAGAACTCCACGCTGGTCAAGCCGGAAACCATTCCGGGGGAAGAAGCCTGGCATTCAAATGTTTCCGGGCTGGGTATTATTGGCCTTCCATGAAAACAGATGCCAAAGAACTAGCCAAGAGATGTGAAAGCTGCCAAAGGTACGGAAATTACATTCATGCTCCAGCTGAGCTTTTACATGGAATCTCGTCTCCATGGCCATTCTCTAAGTGAGGAATGGACATAGTCGGACCGCTTCCGCTTGCTCATTGGAAAGGTGAAAGGTTCATTCTCCTTGTCATTGATTACTATACCAAGTGGGTAGAAGCCGAAGCATTCACCAATGTCAGTGATCTAGCCGTCAAGATCTTCATATGGAAGCATATCCTCTGCCGGTTCGGGTTTTCGAATGAAATTGTCACGGATAATGGTTCACAATTCATCTCTAAGGTATTTAAAGACTTTTGCATTGCTTGGAACATCAAGTTGAACTTCTCTATCCCTATATATCCGAAAGCAAACGGTCAGGTCGAAGCGACAAACAAAACTCTTATGGCCATCCTCAAGAAAAGACTAGGAAAACACAAGGGTGCATGGGTCCAAGAGTTGTCTGGAGTTCTATGGTCTTACAGAACAACCCCGAGGGTTCCGACCAGACAAAATCCTTTCTCTTTAGTCTTCGGGGTTGAAGCAATACTTTCTTCTCCTGTAGGATTCGGAAAATACCCGCTCCACTATCAGAACCGAGTTATGTTGGACTTCGATCTCGCTACAATCAACGAGCTACGAGAAAGTTTCCAAATAAAAAATGGAAAAATATAAAAGATCCATAAAAAAAAGCTTACAATAAATCCGTCGAGATAAGAACCTTTTCCGTAGGAGATTGGGTACTTCGAAAAAACTTCAATGCAAACAAACTGGATGAATCCTGGGAAGGTCCATATCAAATCACAGAAGTAATAGGTAAAGGAGCATATCAACTTCAAGACAAAGCTGGCAGAGCAGTCCGAAACGCATGAATGTAGCTCACTGAAGAAATTCCAATTCTAAACGAACAAAACCCCATGTACTCCGGGGACCAGGTTCCGACCTCAAACTATGAACTTTTACATTCAAGTCTATTTTCAATTATGATTTTCCCTCAAAATCAATTACTGACTTAAGCATCGAAGGGTCCTCAATAAGTTGAGGACCATCCTAACCCTCTTATTGCTTTGCAGCCAGAAGCCAACGTCTGTACGGACCATAGTCCCCATGAAGGGACATCAGGTTTTTCTAAAGAACCCTCTAATACTCACATTTCAATTTCGATTTTCCTTCCGAATCGATTACTGACTTAAGCATCGGAGGGTCCTCAATACGTTGAGAACCTCCCTCACCCAGTGTTGAGATTTCAGGTAGTACGGAACTAAAGGGGAAACGCCCAAAATAAATCCCAAAAAAGGAATATCAGACCAAGTTAACTTCCGAAACTAAGACGCGTAAATCCGTACTAAAAAGATTCTGAAACAAGCTCTAACCCCTAATATTTATTTTGCGAGGTGTCCGCACCAAAACGTAAAACAATAGTATGAAAATTCCATCAAGACGAAGAACAAGACAAAGAACTGAGCTCAGATCAGAACCGTCTTGAGAACTCCGCTCGGGCACAAAATAAGACCCCGTATAGCTTCTCAATCTTCCGAATCAACACTTGTAAAAAAGTTAATTAGTTTTTCATACTGTATACACAAGTTCGAAAGGACGAACGATGAAATTAAAAAAGTCTGACGGGACTATCATTAATTATTGTCCGCGAGGACCAATATTATTGTATCCGAAAGGTCTATTCCAATTCAATTGATGAAAACTGAGCTTTAACTCGAGTTGCTTATTTGGGCAATTCATTGCTTATAATGAATGTCATATTTGTCCTTAAGTTCCGAGTATCATTTACTTATTTCCATTTCAAGATAATTCTGTTTCGATACTTAGAACATCCATAAAAAAAAGAATCGGAAAAACAAATATCCATAAATTTAATTTAAATGGAAAGAAGAGATACAAACATCAAAGGAAGGCAGAAAATACAAAAGGACAGGAGGCAAGACCTAAAGCTCTAAATCATCAAGAGTCAACTCCTCCTTGGCCCTATGTTCCTCGGAAGCAGTCTTGACGACAAGAGGCACGACGGAAATTAGGGCAACTTCCACAGGTCCGGAAGCGCCCTCCTCAACTCCTTTCTCCGGAACGTTAGCATCGTTCCCCTCTTTTACCTTTTCTTCTTCTTCATCATCTTTTTTCGAGTCACTATCCTCCGTGGGACTTGAAAGTGAAGAACCAGTAGCTTCCGCGAGCTATAGCCAATAGTCGTATCTCCTCTCGGCTACCTCTTTGGTTAGGGTACCAGCCAGAAACTTCTTGTAAACCCTACCTTTGGCTTCGACCTCCGCTTGGGCCTCCGTCTGCTTAGCCCTCTCTTCGGCCTCGGCTAGACCCCTCTCCATCTCCGAAATTCGAGAAGACAAAGATTCAACAGTCCCTTTCAGCATGGAGAACTCCTCCACTGCCCTTTTCGTCTTCTCCCTTTCGGAAGCAAGCTCCTTCTCTTTATCCTAAGCGATTAGCCTCAGGTTGTTTAGCTCCGAGATGATGGCCTCCAACTTCAGTTGGACATCATCTCTGTCCTTCTTATAGGAGCCCTAGTCGGCGCGGCCTTCTTGATAGCGGCAACATGCCGATCCCACTGCTGGTCAAAGGCGTGACCAAATCTGAACCATCTGCACAAGTAGCCAAGATATTAGATTCTGAACGGATTGTCAAATACGAAGGCAAGTTCGGACATTACCTTGTGACTCGTTAACAGTAGCTCCACAACTAGATAAGAACAGTATTCATAGAGGAACTTCTGGTCCTCCTCCAAAACCATTCCCCTAAAAGCCTCAAGGGCTGCTCCAGGCTCCTTGAAAAAAGAGGTGCCCGTAAGCACAGATATAGTCCGAGGGACGATCTCAGACTCCTCCAATATTTGAACCTCCGGAGGCGAGGTCTTGTGTTTTTTCGGAATCGGAATAACCGACCCATCTTCTTTATGGGCTCGCACCGTCGCGACCCCCTTATCTTTGCTCAGTTTCAGAGCGGAGACCCTGGTGGCCTTATCTTTTTCCTTTTCCTTCCCCGCACCGGAAGGACCACCAATCACGACACCCTTATTCGGACGCTACTTCAAAAGATAGTTAGGGGGCCTCTGCCGCTTTGGAGGATCGTTACCTTTCTTCTTCTTCAGATCTTGTCCGTCCATTCTCGGAACTTGACATTTTTTTGTTTGGTCAGGAAGAATTGGAACAAGCTTCTAAGATCGCAGATCTCCGGATCGAAAGATAGAATGCGGTTGATAACAGCTTCGCTGTTTAAACCACACGAACAATTTGATTTTCCATTTTCCACTTCAAAAGAATAACACATGTTTATCAGAATCAGGAGTTGATAAAACAGATAAGGAAAAAAGGAAAAAACGATTCCGAGCTAAAAGTCGCCCTCATACTTGGCTCGGAATTCCACCAATACGGAATATCACCATCTTCTCTTCCGTCCATCGCCCGGAGACGAAGAAAAACCGTTCCTTCCATTCCTCCTCACATGAGGAAGGATTTAGGAACACCCTCGTTTGATTCGAGTGACAATGTAGATACACCCGACCCGGATCGCCATTTATTTTCTGTACGGAATAAGCCGCATAAACATCTGCGACTTCACAATTTATTCCTTTCACTTCTGCCATCTCGTCGAACGACCGCAAAATCCTCATGGTATTCTGATTTACATGGCTTAGAGCAATCTGTAACTTTTTGCAAAATTTTCGGAGCATTCCTCCGATCGAAAATTGTTGCTCCATGCTAAGTAATAGGGTATACATCGGGAACCACCCATCAATAACTTAATCGGCTCACTCTTCGCCTTCAGGGGCATGGATCAAGACGTCGTCAGGAATATTGTAAGCCCTTCGTATGTCATCCATCATATCCGAACTGATAATAGAAGGGCAATCCTTCGTTTGGATTCCTTGGGGACCAAAAGATGAAGGATGAACAACTAAACGGCCCGTAGTATCATCCACCAGCTCTACTAGGATTCTGGACGGAATCCCGATGGGATCACTATTGCCTCTAAGCTCAACTCGGATCTTTTCCATGGTTCTCGGACTAAGATCTAAGCTATTGGATCCTCCAGTAGAACCGGAAGTCGAAGGGCTGTCTCTACTTCCAATTGGATCATCCCCCATCATTTTCCTTATATCTGACTCTGTTGACTCCCCTGACATACCTAATCGGAAAGGTTAACAGTCAGATCAAAGAACTTCTACGGTAAATCGGAAAAACCAATTTGGGTCCAAAACGCCATCAGAAAAAGTCAAAAAGACAGAAAATCGTAAATGAAAACTCTTAAAGAGCCTAATTCCTCATTCGGTCTCACAATCTGCCTCAAACAACCATCCAGACCCTTCGTCTTCTTCGGCAAAAAAATAATAATAATAATAATAACAAACAAGCATGGCAGAAGAGAGTGTTCGAAATCAAATACCTTAAACTTGGGTTGATAAGAGCGGTCTGAGAAGTGTTGCGAAGATTCTCTGGAAAACGAGTTTAAGTTTGTGTTCTTGAGTGTGAGGCTGAAAGTTTGGAATGAAGAATGTTAGGTCTATTTATAGACTGAGGAAAGAAGCTAGTTGGGGAAGCTTCTGCACGTGTCACTCTCCTAGTGGAGAGTTTTCTTTGATGTGACGTATTTGACAACAGGTGTGACCTGATGGATCTCAACCGTTTCGCATTCTCGACTCATTCATCCGCACGGAACCATCCTTACGGATGAATGGGGGAATCTGTAATGGCCAATAATTTCCGAGCCCAGTTTGGAGTCAAGGCCCAAGCCCATAACTAGCAACCAGGCCTACAACCTAATGCTTCCGAGAGGCCTGAAGGCCCGATCTTTCTTCCGATCTCTTTCAACTGACAGTTTCTCAATTGAGAGTATCCCGGATCTTGCGGAGATCCTCTCGCCAGGATCTCAGCAAGATCTTCTAATAGGCTACTCAAGCTTCGATAAATAGAAGTCATAGCCTCATTGAGACGGACACGCTTGAACATACTGAAACTCTGCCCAAATTGCTTCTCGTAGCGTTATCATCGTTAGTCACATTCTGGTGCCTGATTCGTGACTCCGGTCATCGTTTCTAGGAAATTAAATCCAACCAGTTGAGCTTAGAGCTTCATCAGGTGCTTGTCTCCAACCTTCCGAAAGGAACCATTGGTAATAGGAAGTCATTCTTTTACTTAATTCTGTTGATTTCTCCTTTGCTTTCAAACCAAAGCTAACTTGAGCATCGGAGTGCCTACGGCAGACACCACACTGGTGTCCCCAGGTCCGCTCGGACGTTTCCTTATTCTTTTGCAGAATACCTTGACACTTGGAATCCGTCCTCACCTTACCTTGAACCATCTGGCTCAGTCAGTCTGAATCAACTGTAATTCCGAACCACTACAAGAATAATCTAATAATTTCATTGGAGTAATACTTTTTTCAATGAAAATATCAATCGTAAAAACCAATATATTCTCTTTATTATACATGATATTTTAATAAAATAATTTGCTTGCTATACATGTGTTCAACTACCACAAAATGAAACAAAAGCATTAATTGTAATTTTCTATGTCTCTTTACTCTCGAAACTATTTATATAAGAATTTGTTATTTATTTTTTTTAAATATTGAAAATTGAATAAAGAAATTCTTAATTTGTGTTCCACAATTATTATGATTAGATTTACATGTAAAATTTATTCTTGAAATTAAAATATATGGACCATTTTAAAATCTATCTAACCAGCTCAACTATTTCTAGAATCTAATGGAAAACTATTCTTATCACTATTCTTGAACTAATAAATTTGGATCAGGATATATTTATCTTTTTATCAATAATTTAGTCCATCAAATTATTAGCTTAATTGCCTATTGAAAATAAATCAACCATGGTTCATTTGAGATAAGGTATTAAAATCAATACTGACTATTTGATGGTAATATTTGTAGTTGAACTAATAGTTATATATAAAATTTTAAAAATAAAATTTTTCTAATATAATGAATAAATCTTAATATATAATTATATATTGTATTATATAATTTTAATATGGTAGTGTTATAATAGTTTTTTTTTAATCCGATATAGAACAAATTGAGAATCACATACTACCAAATAACACTTAAAAAATAGAGTATAAATTTTTTTTTTAAAAAAAATAATGTGTATATATTAATGTATTATATTATATTATATTATATTATATCATATCATATTGTATTATATACACATCACAATTTTTTTTAAATCATATTCTCACCAAATGTTATTTAATAGTATGTAATCACCAATTTCTTTTATACATTACCATGTTAATAAAATAAATTGTGATATGACCATAATAATATAAATATAATTTAATATCAAGATTTATTTATTATATCACACTTCTTTAATATTTAAATTTAACAAATAATATCATTCTATAATAATTATTTATTCAAATTTAAAATGAGTATTATCTTTTAAATTTATAATATAAACATTTAAATATAAAATTTATTCTTATAAGTTTGATTTAAATTTATAATTTAGTTTTGAAAAAAATTAATTCTACTTGTAGTGTGATCGTTGATTATAAATTGGTCAATCAGATTATTTTTGAAAAATAAAGTTCATAAAAATTAATTTTTGAAAATTATTTAAATTTAAACTTTTTTAAAATAACTTTTGATCTATAAATTTAAATCAAATTTTATAAGATTGGAAATATTTATGTAAATTATTTTTACTATATTACATTAATACATAAAAGAAAATATACTCTATCAATAAATCTAATTTGGAAATATGTGATTATGCAATTTATTTTAAATACTATTAAGATAATAGATATTTATTTTGTAACACTACTAAGATCATACAATATACCAATATAATTAGATATAAAGATTTAATCATTATTTACCATAAAACTTCATAGGAGATTAATAAAATTATATTTGTAATTTTTTAATAAATTAAATTACAAACTAATTCAAATATGTGATTTGTAAAATAGATTTAAAAAATATTTTTCAAATAAAAAATATAAAATTTACTAAAAAAATATAAAATTATAATAAATGACAAAATTGAATAAAATATGAATATATTAACATATTAATAAATTAAATTATAAAATAATTTAAACACTTTTTCGATAATATTGCAATAAAATCATATCAGAAATTGCTTCCACATCTTTATCGAGAATTCTATTCTCTTCATGCTCTTTCTTAAGTTTAATTTTTTCTCTTTCATTTTCAGCTTTTAATTTTCAAAGTTCAACATCTTATTAGTATATATGCAGATTTTCTTGTATGGTAGAGTAATTTGTTTCAAATATGCCTAACATGCATTCACTATTTTTCTCATATAATCAAAATATTATTGCATTTCATCAGTTTGCTTTTTTTTTTTTTCAGTCTTCCCAGCAGGTTGTTCAAAAGTTGCACTATTGCAGTATATATCCTCATCTTGACATTCTAAGTTATCATTTAAATCAACATGACGACATACCTAGATAATATGCATTACTAGAACCATATTGTGATGCATCAACTCGCATATTTCGCTTTTAGGAAGTTGGAGAATGCATTGAATCAAAAATATTTTCCATATCCTTAGGGATGGACCATATATGATTAAATTTGAAACCAATCATCTATTTATTATCCTCTGTCAGTAATGCTTTTGCCCAAAATAACTACATATTATATAAAAAAAAAGTTAATTAACTTTTAAGTTAATATTAATAATTTATAGAGAAATGTATAAATAAAAATAAAATAATATTACTTACAATATCCTACTCAGAAGCTCCACTCGGATGTAAACTTCAATTTGTAGAATGCAACCTTTGAACTGTGAAATAGCTGCACTAATTATTTGTCATCTACATTGAAGTGGTTTTTTTGGATCTAATATTCATGCACGAGACATGTATTATTTTCTAGTACTCAGTCTCAATGCGTGACCAGAATGAGTCGCCCTATTGATTAATACCAATAATTAGATTCTGAGAAACATCTAAATATGCATGACATAAAGCAATGTCTTCTTGAACGGTGTAGCCTGCGCTTCTTATGTAATTTTGAGAAGAGCTTATAGGGGAAAATGAAGACATCTTTTTGTGATATAATGACATAAAAATAAGAATAAGAATAATAGGTTATTGCACTTATGTATAAGACTTCTTGCCTTTATATTGCTATATATAGTAACAACTTTCTCCAATTAGTGTGTTGAAGCACATTAGCCAGTAGTCGAAAAAATATATATAATGAGTATTGACATGCATTAGTCAAATCATATCTTATTCACAATGAATTTACATGCACTAGTCCTTATCACAAGTTGCCCAACTCCACTTTCAGTCGCCATTATAATTCTACAAGTTGCCAAGTTGTCTGCACATGCATACATACGGCACACTATGTAACCATTTCACACACTACTTATTACTTATACCTACACTCGTCTACACCCACACACATTGTATACAGAATCTTATATGAATTAGTCAAATCAAATATTTGCATACACATTATTACTTACTCACACTCACCTACACCCATTGTATAAAGAATCTTATATGCATTAGTCAAATCATATCTTTGCATATAGAATAATACATGCACTTGTCTGTAAAAGTAATCAACTACAATTTTTTGTCAATATTATGATTGTACAAGTTATATGCACTTAAACTTGAAAGATCTCTTCACGTGCATGCATACAACATATTATGTAATCATTGGACACTAATTGTTACTCATTTTTACTCTGACCCACAGCCACACACCATACACTACTTGTTACACAGAATCTTTTCACATTGTATAATTTAGTTCCATTACAAAAAATAGTACACGCTTCACATGATTATTACATATTGTACTCAGTTAAAAAAATCTACTTACATTATAATGAATTTCTCTTCATCATCTTCATCCTCAAATGATGATAACGAATTATCTTCCATTATATTGGAGTATGATCAATAACTTCTTGCACAACAAGTTAATCTATTCCAAATGTATGTCAACAACAACAGTGTCATGACTTATTATTTCAATCAAGTACAGAATAATCAATCAACACATGGAGGTTCAATTCTTGGGCATCGAGTGATTAACGGTGACCGTGAAGCAGCTGATCATAATTTATGGAATGATTATTTTTTAGTATTGTCAATGAAGTGAAAAACCATGATAATTATTTTCAGCAGCGTACTGATTGCCTTGGTAGATTTGGATTATCTGCTCTACAAAAATTTACTACTGTTTTTTTAATATTAGCATATGGTGTCTCGACTGATAAATATATAAAAATTGGAGAATCAACTGTTGTTGAAAGTATAAAAAGATTTTGTCGAGCTGTTGTTGACGTATTTGGAGAAAATTATTTGAGATCACCTGACTAAGCACATAATATGTAATATCAGTGTTATATTTCACTGTTTTTTGTGGGTTTATTTGTAGAATTTGTTACTTAATTGCTTAATTTTGTTATTTTCTATAGGCTATGGGCAATTTGGCATATTTCAGAATTTTGAGGAATTTAAAGACACAAAAAGGCAAGTCAGAGAAAGAAGTTGGTTTTCCGATGAAGAGTTAGTCAAGACACGATAGTTTATTTTGATTTTTAAACTTAAACTCATTTGTTAAGATTTTTTAGGAGATACTGGGGGCATGATAATTTCATATCCCGCGTTTTACTTTGTCATTTGAACTGAGAATTGTATATTGCTTCCGTGAAGAAATAATCACGGTAAGCTTTTTCTTTTAGGGAAATTTTAATTTTGATTTATTCAGTTATGTTCTCTTGGCCTTGTTTTAATTTTATATGTACATTTATTAAGGTAATGATGCTAACTGTGACCACAGTCAGCTAAACTATATAATCCAGTAGGGTTTAATAGTTAAATTACGTGTTGTGAGATGTGTTTTTAATTGTTTATTTTTGATCAGCATCTGTGACTTTTCTTAGTTCATTGATTTTGGTGGAATTTATTAATTTGTTTATTAATTAATTTTGGCCAGTTAATTAATTGAACAAATTAATATCGTACTAGTCAAGTTAATTAAATACACAATAGTTTGATTAAATTGGCATTTGTAGCAACCAATACAATGCATTGTGTTCTGAAATTTCACATTTATATTTTTACAAACATTCTTAATAATTTTTTGGTATGAGTCTAGGTCGTTCTAGGTCTTAAAGCGGTCTAAGGTTGAATCTGTTAGGGGCTTGTCGAGATTACTATTGGGCTAGGGATTGGTTAGAAGGCGCTTGTCCAGCCAATCTAGAATTTATGGAAGGATTAGGTAGTTTGGCGCTTCGTCGATTACTATAACTAAGCTTGTTAAATCAAAATAATTTATCTATAATTCGATGATAACCACTGTAGTTTAATAATAAACTCTATTGGATTGTTTTCTCTACCTGATTGTATTATTTGTTTATTCTTATTTTAAG
This sequence comes from Cardiospermum halicacabum, assembly GCA_031304145.1. Classification (NCBI taxonomy): domain Eukaryota; kingdom Viridiplantae; phylum Streptophyta; class Magnoliopsida; order Sapindales; family Sapindaceae; genus Cardiospermum; species Cardiospermum halicacabum. The sequence goes on along the minus strand of CM062391.1, from coordinate 24,820,524 downwards.
CATTTAGATTATCTTAAATCAACTTCCAAAATCCCCCATTTGTTCCATTAACCTGGTTTGATATTAAAATAAAATTGATTGTTTGTTCCCTGTGGATTCGACCCTGCTACCGTATACTACGAGTTCCAGGATTATATTTAATTTTGGTGGATTCGACGTCTGTCAAATTTTGGCGTCGTTGTCGGGGAACTGTACTAATTAGTTTTATTTCTATTGTATGACCAGGTCTGATCGTACCGGAGAACTCTTATACGATCCTAAGATTGAGAGGACTGCAAGGAGATTGCGGAAGAAAGCAAGAAAAAGAAAGCAGGCTCTCAAAACAGTCACGAGCTAACATTTTTTCGACAACTGTGACCTAACTGTGCCCATAACTACAGGTAAAGGTACGTACAGTACATATTTTACTAATATCTATGATCTGTCTGTGCCCCCAGGTGTAGATATGGCAGAAAATGGACAACAACCGCGAACGCTCAGAGAGTTAGGACGACCTCTCGTCAACTAAACTCCGTTATGCATCACTTATCCAGAAACTGAAGGAACATTCCAGTTGAAGTCGGGTTTGGTTCACCGTCTGCCCACCTTCCATGGGTTGGACAATGAAGACCCTCACAAGCATCTCAAAGCGTTTCATGTCACCTGTTCCACCATGAAACCACAAGGAGTGACTGAAGAATAGATCAAGCTTTGGGCATTCCCTTTCTTTTTAAACGATGCAGCTAAAGAATGGTTGTTTTACTTGCCACATGGTTCAATTACATCATAGGATTAGATGGTCAGAGCTTTTTTGGAAATGTTCTTTCCGGCCTCTCGAGCTGTAACCCTCAGGAGAGAAATCTATAGCAGTAAACAGAAGGATTCAGAGTCATTGCATGAATACTGGGAGAGATTCAAAAGAACGTATGCTAGTTGTCCACAACATGGGTTATCTGAAGAAACCCTACTTATGTACTTTTACGATGGTTTGCTGCCTATGGAAAGATATATGATTGATGCTGCAAGTGGAGGATCTCTGGAAAATAAAACTCCAGAACAAGCTCGGACTTTGCTTGATACCATGGCAGTAGCTGCAGTAGAAAATCCCAAATCTCGCTCTAAACCCTCTAAATCAGTGAATGAGGTAAGCGATTTAACTAAGCAAATTAAAGAACTAACGTCTGTTGTTTATAAATTGGCTGTAGGAAAAGCACTGACCTAGCCGTGCCCACAGATAAGGAGTTGTGGAATCTGTGTTGCCATGGACCATCTTACTGATGCGTGTCCAACTTTGCAAGACGACACCCTAGAGCAAGTCAATGCAACTGGATACTATGGAGGTCATAGGAACCATGATCCCTACTCAAACACATATAACCCAAGATGGAGAGATCATCCTAATTTGAGATACGGACATACGCATAACCAACCGAGGCAGCAAAATTTTCAGAATCAAAACAAGTCACAATAGTCAAGTACGTCTCTATCTGATATTTTTAAGCAGTTAGCCACTAATACGCAGCAATTTCGATAGGATACCAAGGCTAGTATTCAAAGTCTGGAAAAGCAAATGAGTCAGTTGGCAACTGCGTAGGCAAACTAGAGTCACAGGGAAAACTTTCTTCACAGACAGAGAAAAACCCCAAGAAAGTCAATGCAGTTACGCTTAGGAGTGGAAAATAGCTACCGGAGCCACATTCACTGGAGCACTGCGCCTATAGAAGTAGTTCACAGATACCTAATTCAAGGAGAGCGCTATGCCCATAAAGAACTTCCAGGTGAGGAAAAAGAAATTTACGTAAAATCTAATCCTCCTGTCACAGGTGAACCATATAATCATAGAACCTTAGAGACGCGACCGCCTTTTCCTAGTAGATTTGAGGAGTCAAAGAAGGCCGCTGAGGATAAAGAGATTTTTGAAACATTTCACAAGGTTAAGGTAAATATTCCCTTGATTGATGCAATTAAACAGATATCTAAATATGCTAGATTTATTAAGGAGCTGTGTGTTAATAAGAAAAGGCAAGTTAGGTATGAGAAAGTGTTGATGGGGCAAAACATTTCTACTGTGTTGCAAAAGAAGCTCCCTCCTAAAAGGGATTATCCTGGTTTGTTTGCTATACCTTGTATTATAGGAAGTATAGAGATTCAAAGGGCTATGTGTGACTTAGAAGCTTCACTTAATGTTATGCCATATTCTCTATATTCATGTTTAAGGATGGGGTCATTAAAAGAAACGGGGGTTGTGATTCAGTTAGCTGATAGGTCCCTAGTTTATCCTAAAGGTGTACTAGGGATGTACTTGTCAAAGTTAAGGGTTTAATTTTTCCTGCACACTTTTATATGTTGGATATGGGTAGTAATGATATATCAACAACTCTATCTTATTTGTTGTTAGGGAGACCTTTCTTTAGCACTGCACATACACAAATCAATGTTCACGATGGGACTTTGACCATGGAATTTGACGGTGAAATTGCTAAATTTAATATTTTTGATGCCATGAAATATCCTAATGAACTGTCCAGTGTATGTAGCTTTGATGTTGTTGATCCGTTAGTCTAACGATGTTTTGAGATTAGTAGGGAGAATGAGCTAGATGTTGTGCTTTGCAACAGCCTACAAGCAGGAGATGAAAATTTAGAATTTTCTTTAACCAAGATGTTTGTTGAAATTTTGTATGAAATGGAAGTGTTGAAACCAACGTTGAAAAATAAGGTAAGTACCCATCCAAATTTGATTGTGCCCACAACTAAGTCACAACTACCTTCAATTTTGCAGGCACCAAACATGGAACTCAAAGCACTACCCAATCATTTGAAATATGTTTATTTGGGAGAGGAAGAGACATTACCAGTCATAGTTCTCAAACAAGTTGAGTGTTAACCAGGAAGAACAACTAGTTGAACTACTCAAAAGGTATAAAGAAGTAATTGGATGGACCATCAATGACATCAAGGGCATAAGTCCATCCACATGCATGCATAAGATACTTCTGGAGGAGGACAATAAACCAATCAGACAAGCTCAGAGGTGATTGAATCTTCCAATGATGGAAGTAGTGAAGAAGGAAATTCAGAAACTCTTAGATGCCGGTATGATTTACCCAATCTCAACAGCAAATGGGTAAGTCCAGTTCAAGTTGTTCCTAAGAAAACAGGAATTACAGTAGTAGAGAGCGACAATGGTGAGTTAGTACCCACTCATGTTCAAAACAAGTGGTGAGTTTGTATAGATTATCGTAAACTTAATGCTTTAACAAAAAAAATATATCATTTTCCTTTGTCATTTATTGATCAAATGTTGGAAAGATTGGCAGGAAGATCTCACTACTGTTGTTTGGATGGTATGTCAGGTTTCTATCAGATTCCAATTACACGAGAAGATCAGGAAAAGACTACCTTCACTTGTTCTTTTGGGACTTTTGCTTACCGACGAATGCCTTTCAGGCTATGTATTGCTCCGGCGACATTTCAACAGTGTATGGTCAGTATATTTTCTGATTATGTTGAAAATATCATTAAGGTTTTTATAGATGACTTTACGGTGTATGGTGATTCATTTGATGAGTGTTTAATAAATCTTGGCAAAGTTTTGCAATGCTATGTGGATTTGAACCTAATTTTAACTTATGAAAAATGTCACTTTATGGTCGATCATTGCTTAATTCTTGGTTATATTGTCTTCGCTAAGGGCATAGAGGTTGATAAAGCAAAAATTGACGTGATTCAGTCTTTGCCTTACCCCGTAAATATACGGGAAGTTCGTTCTTTTCTTGGACATGTAGGTTTTTATAAGAGGTTCATTAAGGATTTTTCGAAAATAGCGCAACCTCTCTGTGAATTACTGAAGAAAGATGTTCCTTTTAATTTCAAGGAAGGCTGCAAAAAAGCTTTTGATATCCTAAAGGACATGTTGATCACTGCGCCCATAGTCAAAGCGCCGGACTGGAACGTTCCTTTTGAAATTATGTGTGATGCCATTGACCCAGCTGTGGGCGCAGTCTTAGGGTAAAGAATTGGAAAAGAGCCTCACGTCATTTATTATGCCTCAAGGACACTGGACAGTGCAAAAGTGCAATTGTTCCACAACAGAGAAGGAGTTTTTATCTGTTGTTTTTGCTTTAGAAAAATTCCGTTCATATTTATTGTGTACTAAAGTGATCGTATTTTCCGATCATGCAGCCCTGAAGGACCCGATGACTAAGAAGGATGCAAAACCAAGACTAATTCGATGGATCCTTCTACTTCAGGAATTTGACATCGAAATCAAGGATAAGAAAGGATTAGAGAATCTGGTAGCAGACCACTTGAGCCGATTGATGACCTTTGAATCAACCCAGCCATTGAATGATCACTTTAGAGATGAGCATTTGTTTGCTGTGGTCACAGCTCACCCATGGTATGCAGATATTGTCAATTATTTATTTACTGGGAAGTTACCATATGATTTAAGCAGGGTATCTATAGACAAAATAAAGAGAGACTCTAGGAACTACGTGTGGGATGACCCATATTTATGGAAGCATTGCTCTGATCAGATGATTAGGCGTTGTGCTTCTTATGGGGAAGCTGAACAAATTATCAAGTCATGTCACACAGAGTCTTATGGAGGTCATTTTGGACCTCGAAGAGGAACAAAAAAGGTATTAGATTGTGGATTCTTTTGGCCTACTATTTTTTATGATTCCTACATATTTTGTAAATCATGTGATAATTGCCAAAAAAACGGGGAGTTTGGACCGTCGTGATCAAATGCCTATGACTCCTATTCTTATTGTTAAGATTTTTTATGTGTGGGGGATTGATTTTATGGGTCCTTTTCCGCCTTTTTACGACTTCCATTATATCCTACTTGTTGACGAATATGTCTTGAAATGGGTGGAAGCTAAAGCCACCTGAACTGATGATTCGAAAGTTGTTGTAGATTTTGTTAGAAATAATATTTTCTGCAGGTACGGTACACCTAGGGCCATTATTAGTGATAAGGGAACACACTTCTACAATAGAACTGTGGAAGCTTTACTAAAGAGGTATGGAGTGACTCATCGGACATCAACAGCTTACCACCCACAAAGCAATGGTCAAGCAGAAATATCAAATAGGGAAATCAAGTCAATCCTTAAGAAGACAGTAAACCCAACCAGAAAGGATTGGACTTTGCGGTCAGATGATTTGCTATGGGCATATCGAACTGCCTACAAATCACCCATCGGAATGTCTCCTTACCACATGGTTTATGGTAAGGCTTGTCACCTACCAATTAAATTGGAGCATAAAGCCTTCTGGGCCATCAAGAAATGCAATTTGAGAATGGACGAAGCTTGACAACAGAGAAAACTCCAAATTCAAGAATTAGAGGAAATACGTGATGATGCCTATCTGAGGGCACGACATTACAAGGATACATTGAAGAGGAACCATGACCTTAATGTTTCAAGTACAGTGTGAAGAACTCCAATTGACTGCAGTCAATATTGAGCAGTGAATTCAAGGAATGTCTATCCACAGACGTTAAATCAGGCACTACTGGGAGGCAACCCAGAATTTTTACTACTTTGTTTTATTTCTTTAATTTTTATTTTACTATATTTTATTTTATTTTATCCTTTTTAGGTTGTTATTATTATATTTATATTTATTTTATTTTATTTTATTTTTAATAAAAAAATGAAAAAAAATCTTGAAAACCTATTCATTCACGTGAACTTCAGTTGTTTTATTATTTCAATTTTTGTTTTATTTAAAAAACAAAAGTCAATCGATAGTCAAAATTGAAAACAAAACCTAATTTTATTCTGTATTTGTTTTGACTCAGGTACTTCATCAACATCACGCCTCAACAAACCAAAAACCACACCAGATCAAAACCCAACACTCAGCATCACGCCTCAGCAAACCAAAAACCACACCAGATCAAAACCCAACACTCAGCATCACGCCTCAGCAAACCAAAAACCACACCACACGAGATCAAAACCTAACACTCAGCACCGACCTCACACCACCACACCAGATCAAAACCCAACACCCACCTCAAAACCTCGTCGCTGCCAACACCCCACACCACTTTGCACAGAACCCAAACCGCCTCAAATCTATGTTCAAACACTGGAACAACCACCTTTCCTGCTCCGCCGTATATATTTGCTGATTCCGTCGTTCGTCTCTCCATGGCCAGAACATGTCACGGACCTCCTCCTCCCCAAAAAGAAGCGGCTGCTACATCTCCGTCCGAACTGACGGAAACCGTTCCGGTCACCACAGAGAAGAAGTAAACCGTTCCGGCCACCACAAAGAAGAAGGAAATCGTTCCAGCCACAAAAACGAAAAAGACAAAAACTGTTCCGACTAAATCTGTCAAAGCTGTTCCAGCCGCTGCTTCTAATGCCAGTCGCGTCCGTCGACGTCGTAATACAACTGCTGTTTCAGTTAAAGACGCAATCCCGAATATTACTCAATCTCGTTGTCAAACGGTTTCCAACTCAAATTCTAGTTCAGATTCTCTTATTCGGAAGCATAGACAAAAGAAGAACCTGTTAGGAAGCCTCTAAAAGCAAGCCTCCAACAAAACGACGAAAGCAGGGTCTAATTAAACCAGTTCGTGCTCCTCCGCGCCTTCAGCCAACAGTAACTTCACCTCCATATCTGCAGCTGAGCTTCACAACAGAGACTCATAAAAAAAAATTCGACGAGATTAAAGGTAAGACTTTAATCTCACGTAAGTCTCTTCACACTAAAACTATGAAGCAATTAAATATATTTTAGTCGGTTAAAAACGTTTTTGTTGCTATTGGATGGTCTCATCTACTGACTATAAATTGTCCCGCATATTATGAGTTAGTTTATGAGTTTTATGCATCTTATGAGTTTGATAAGAAAAAAGCTACGAATGTGACTATTTCTGGTGTTGTTAGATTTCGGTTATTGAATAAGTCTTATTCTATGTCTATAGCTGAATTTAACATTGCATTAGGTGTTGCAAATAATGGGGATACATTCTGTGGGTATAGTGCTGATTTTAATTCAATAATTGCTTTCCATGAATTGATTGGTGATGATACATTAATATTTAAGGCAAGTTTCTCAAATGGAATTTGTATTGCATCTCCGCGCTTAAAATACATTCACCGATTTCTTGCATCTTCACTTTCTGGTAGAGATAATGGCATGAATTCTGTGTCTAGGTCTGATTTGTTCTTTTTGTGGTGCATGGAAAATAGAAAAAAAAAAGCTGATTTTGGGTATTGGTTAGCTACTGAATTTCAATTTGTGATGTCGACTAGTAGACTTCGACCTTTAATTTTAGGGTCATTCATTACTGTGATTGCTTCCAACCTAGGTGTTTAAAAAAGTTCTCAACTCACTGTTGGTTGTCACATGTCAATTTTGGATTTAAACAGTTTGCAATATATGAAATTGATAGAAACTTCCGAGGACGGGAGTAGACGTTTTACTGTTGCAGGTAGAAATAATGTCACGCCCACAGAGAACTCACAGGCCACTCATGATGGGGATAATGAGCGTTGACAGCGTCTTGAAGCCATAATGGAGTGTCTAGAAGTGAAGATGGACTTCTTCTGAACCAGCAGCTGCAGGAGGAAGCTGTTCCGTGAGCATTGTCGCACCTTCCTCCACTTTCGATCAGAGAAGTTCTACTTGTCTTCCAATTTTTATTTTTCACTTTTCTTTTATTTGTTTATTTTACTTATTTTATTTGATTTTATTTTTCTAGTGTTTATTTCGTTCATTGGGGACAATGTAGATTTTAAGTGTGGGGGAGGGATTAGTTTTAGCTATTTAGTGTTTTTTTAGTTATGTTTTTCTTTTGTCTTTCTTCTAGTTTATTTCTTGCTGCCTTTAGGATAATATGTTTATGTGTTTTACTTAGATCATCCAGCAAAATAAATTTGTGATTAGGGAGTTTGTTTAAATGATGAAACTTAATTTCTTGCGTGCCTTAAGACATTTATAAATGCTTGCAGCATTGTGTATAATCTGCTTTAGAAATAACTTGTTGAAAATTGCACGTTTCTCTGATAATTAAAGCTTAAACTTGTTGGTGATTCACTGCGAAGTCTTGTGGTAAGACAGTCATTCAATATTGATAACTGAGAAAACGATGAGACATGTTTTAGTGCATTATTTTGAATCTCACACATTTTTTGTAAGTGGAGAGGTTGAGAATACAGCTTTTGAACTTTCATTAACCCTTTTGAACTAATTATGTTGCATGGTAGATAATAGTTCTAAGTTAGTAGATGCTAAAAAAAATCATTGGTCAAAATTTCAGATGGTTAGATTTTGAGCCTCTTTATATGTATATTGGGTGGGATTTATTCGTTCCTTTGTTTTTGTTATTATTATTTCTATGGTGTATATAGAAAAGAAAAGAAAAAGTAGAAACCAACCCAAAAAAAAAAAAAAAAAGAAGAAGAAGAAGCAAATCTGAAAAAAAAAAATTAGAAAGAAAAAAAAAACACAAAGTTGATTTATTTTAATCTTGTTTCTTATGGATGTATATTGATTTTTATTTTATCTTCTTCGTTCTCACCTGGCTCATATAGGATTTGACCTTTGAAATTCTGAATGCAAATACTTTCTAATGGATTTAATTTACTTGCTTTATTTTCTATCTTAGGTTCAATTTTAATTTATTTGCTGTCCTATAAATATTATTAGCCTATTTTTTTTAGTTTCATTCTGAAATTATCCAACTCCATGAGTGAATTCCCACCTATTTTTATAAACACTAACCTGTGAGCATATGGAGTTTAGACTTTTACATGTTTAATTCTTTTTCAATGCTATCAATGTTGGGGTTTGTGGTAAGAATGGTTCGGCTGAGTTAGAGTTTTGCTGCTTGTTTTTGTTTTAGTTGTTAAGAGGCTGATAGTAAAAAAACAGTGATTTGTTTTGCAGATTATTATTAGTTCTACTTGCATCTGTGTTAATTGAACGTGGAACTTAAAATGTGTGCGGATTAATTTGATTGCAAGTTCCCTTTTCAATTCTAAAACATATTTTTCTCATATTTGTTGGTTGATTTGACTGCACTTAATTTCTATTGAATTCCTTCTGGTTAGTTACTTTGTTGAGTCTTTTGGGTGTCTTTTAAATCTGTCTCCGAGTCATACTTGGGGCAAGTATGAAACAGTGTAGGGGAATTGGACTAAGCACATAATATGTAATATTAGTGCTATATTTCACTGTTATTTGTGGGTTTATTTGTAAAATTTGTTACTTAATTGCTTTATTTTTTTATTTCACCAAATGCTAATGATGTAAGATTGCTTCAAATAGTTGAAAAATGTGGTTTTCCAGACATGTAAGGAAGTCTCGATTTTATTCACTGGCATTGAAAAAATTGTCCAACAGTTTGTGGTGGACAATATACGAGTCGCACTGGATCTGTAACAATTATTCTCGAGGGTGTTGCCTTATGTTTGTGGATATGGCATGTATATTTTGATTTGACAGGCTCAAACAATGATATTAAACTAGAATCATGTAACTTACTTGCTGACCTTATTGCAGGCAATGCTCCAGAAGCTCATTATGTTATTTAAGGAAAATAGTATAATGCTGGTTATTATTTAGCCGATGGCATATATCTTAAATTGTCAACTCTTGTGCAATCTATTCATGATCCTCTGGTTCTAAAGAAAAAATTATTTACAAATAAGCAAGAGGCTAGTAGAAAGGATGTTGAGCGTGCATTTGGCATTCTCAAGTTACGGTTTCTCATAGTCAAGAGATCGGGTACGTATGTGGAACAAGCAAGTTTTACATGATATAATGAGAACATGCATCATAATGCACAATATGATAATTGAGAATGAACGTGATTTGAAAGCAAATATTATTGAAAGACAGAACCATTAATCCTAGATGTTCAAATGGTTAATAATCACACTGACCAATTTCAACTATTTTTAAATCGGTATAGACAAATTAGAAATAGAGAATGTCACTTTGAACTTCGGAATCCTTTAATTAAACATTTGTGGGAGTAATATAGTAATTCTACATATTAAACTCATTGTTTAATGTGTTACTATGGATACCATAGAATATCTTGTTATATCATAATATGATATGAAGTATATTCATATGAATAGAATAGTGGAAAGAAAATCTGTATGAATATAATAAATATAAATATAATAATTACAATAATTTTACTTTAAAATTTTTATATACAATCATTATTTCAACTGTAACTATTATCATCTAATACTCATTACAATAAATAATCTAAAAATTAATTTAAACCATAAAATATTATTACTCTCTAAATTATTATTTCAATTGTTAATTTTAATATTTTATTTAAATTTTAAAAACTTAAATCACTCCTAAATTTAATTAACATATATAATAAGTAATAACATTGGTTCATTTATTTTTAATGGGCAATTAAGTTAATAATTTGATGATGAATTAGATAATTGATAAAGAGATACTATATTTTTAATATAAGCTTGTTGGGATATTCCTTTTAAATTCTTCTGAACCAAATTTTCCATAGGATATTTCCCTTTTACCACCGCTAGTTTCAGGTATTAGTCAAAAAACTTCCAATGTTCCAATTTTGGCCAAAAAACCACTTTTCATCACAATCTGTTAATTTTACTGTTCATCCCTAACAGATGAACAGTGGCGAGAGTTATTTTTGTAATTTTTTATTTTTTTATTTTTTTTTATTTTTTTCTTTTCCTTTTCATATTTTTTTCTTTTCCTTTCTTCTTTTTACGCACTCTCTCCTCATCCCTCTTCCGATTATCACTGACAACACTCACTCAAAGATCTCTCTCTTCTCTAATTTCTTTTCATCTTCTTCAATTAATCCATTGTGAAACAAATTAGGGAAGAAACTGTAAACTAAACTCTGAAGGTTTTTTGACTAATATCTGAAACTAGCTGTGGTAAAAGGGAAATATCCCAATTTCCCATAGAGTAAATTTCAACCAGGCTACTTAGTTAATACGTATTTACAAATTTATATACTTTTTATTGTAACCACACTACCTAATTAAACTACATCTGAGTTAATTGTTGTAAAGATGTATAAAAAGTCTTTTTTATCCATTATCATTAACTAGCATGATATTGTAATCTCTGTATTTTTTTAAAAGAAGGTTGGTTGATTTTTTTAATTAATTAATTGGAAAAAAAATTATAACAGTTGTATCAGTCATATTTACTGCTTTTTCTTTTGTTTTACACGGTTAACAATTTTTTTTTCTATTTATCATTATTAGCATCTTAAAAAACTATCTATATTTTTACTGATGTATTAACAATAATAAAATAAATTTTGTTATGATTGTTTAGAATGAATATATGTTGATGGTGTTTCAAAATATGTCAGAATAATTCAACCGTTCACAAAAAATTCAATATATACTATAATATATAATAGATGATATTCCAATGAGCTACAACTATATATATATATATATATATATATATATAATCCAATTAGCTACGTTGTTAGGAATAAAAGAATAAATGACAATGACAATTTTATTTGATTAATAAACAAAAATTAATAGTAAATATTATAGACACATTTTTTTCCTTAGTTAATTTTCCATTGACCACGATCATGTGGTATTTTTTAAATTAATTTTTAATCATATGGTATTTTTTATTATTTTTTAAATTATTATAAATTTATATATTGCTCCATAAAAGTATAAATAGTTTTTTTAAGATGCTAATAACATTAAATAGAGAAAATTTGTTAATTGTGTAAAATAAAATAAAATAAAGAAGAAGAAGAAGCAATAAATAAATAAGATAAAATGATTATAATTTTTTTTGAATTAATCAATTAAAAAAATCAACCAACCTTTAAATGTACAGATTATAATGTCAACCTTATTAATATGGGATAAAAAAGACTATTTATGCATTTTTATAACCATTAACTCAGATGTAGCTTAACTAGTTAGTGTGGTTGTAATAAAAATTAAAAAATGTATAAATTTGTAAATATGTATTAACCAAGTAGCCTAGTTGCAATTTACTCTTTCCCATATCAAGAAAAGTGATAATAAAATTATTCAAGTCCACATTTTAGATTTTTTACAAGCAGTTGACTTGTGGTCCACATTTTAATTTCAAGAATAAAGTCATACGGAATATGTTCATAATAACTATGGCATACTTATTTATATTTTTTATTCAATCTCTATCTCTATTATAATAAAAGGAGGAAATTGAAAAGCGAATTAACCACGTTTTGACAAGTGGCATCATAAAAAAATGACACGTGGAAATTTTTATAAAATGACAATTTTAATATTTAAATTAACTAGATTATAAGGTTTCGATGTAATTTTACATGGAAGTGTGCTTCACACGCCAAGTATCTTTTGTTAATGATATTTATTTCCGTTATTATTGTTGTATTTTTTTTCAATAGGTAAAAATATATTTTTAGAATAATTATTTATTATTTTTTAAATAATATAATATTATATTTATAATTTATTTTATATTTAAATACCACTATATAAGGGGAATAAATTTACTCTACTTCTTCATTGCTATTTTGTTCTTATTTTTTTATGGATGCGTTTCTTTCACGAATATTTGAGGTTGAATGTGAGTATTCTTATTCAATTTTATTTATTTTATAATTATTTTTATCTTATATTTTTCAGTTGATTTATTCTTTTCAGATATCTTTCTGGTAAGTTTTTTTTTTATTTTTGTCATATTTTTATGTTGTTTTTGTTTTTTTTTATCTTCCACATAATCTTTTAATCGATTTTATTCTTTTTATATATCTTTTCAAGTATTTTTATTTGGTGAGTATTTTCATTAAATTTCTATTCTACTATAATTGTTTTATTTTTCTTAAATGGTATTTTTTTAATCAATTTTATTTATCACATATTTCTCAAGTATTTTAATAATTTTTTTTCTATTTTATTTTTATTTATGTCTGATATTATCCTGATTATTCAAATTTTTCTGAAAATTTAATCTAACTTAAGTTTTTTTTTTTAGACATCTACTACATATGCAACTCACTGATATCGAAGTAGCAATATGCCTTAATATTTACTCTATTTATTTTTATGTTAGTAATTTTCGTGTATTTTAATTATATATTATATATCTATTTTAAGTGAAGTGTGTGCGTTCACCCATGTATATTTGACCATGAATGTTATTAATTCTATAAATTGACTTCTTCTTTTTTCCATTTTATGACGTGAACAATTTTTAATAAATAAGGTAAAGATATTGTTACTTGTGAAATATGTATTACGTTTTTTTATATTAAAATATGAAAGATATACAACTATTTAAATATTTATATGTTAATTCATTTCATCAAGATTTTAAAAAATATATATAATAAAAATGTTTTAAAAGAAAATTAGCCACACATTCCGATATAAAGTAAAAGATTAAATTTATAAGTATAATAACATATTATTTTATATATTTAATAATTAAAACTAAATAATGGAATTGAATAATTATTACTTACAATAAATGCTCATTTATTTGAATCTCAATTATTTTATTTGAAATTCAATTAAGTTCATTGGAAAAATCAAATATATTGAATTTTGAAATTTAGAAAATAATAAATATTTAGAATATATATAAGAAACACACAAACAAACCTAAACCTTATATTTCTTATTCCTATTTTAGAATATCACATTAATTATAAATAATATTAACATATATTCCAAAAAGATAAAGAATCTAATTAATGTGATAAATGAAATAATATGTGAAATATATAAATTAGAATCCATCTTAATTATAATATGATTTAATTGTTAAAATATTTGTCAAAATTATAATAGGTGAAATATATAAATAAGAATCCACCTTAATTATAATTTAAACGGCACAGTGGCTAATACAAAACTCTTACTTCCTCTTTTTTTTTCCCCTTTTTTTTACATCATATACACATTAAATATAATATTATCATACATTGGATTTTTTAAAAGTTATGTTCATATATATATATATATATATATATATATATATATATATATATATAGCTTTTTAAATAATCAATTATTTTGATTAATTTTTAATTTTAAAAATTATATTTAATTATTTATATTTATTTTTAATCATTACTTTAAATACTATTTTATTAATAAAAAATAAATATTGAATAAGATTTGTTTAGTGAAATATTTTAAATTTAGAAATCAATACAATATAACACTTGATATACAAATGATATTACCTATAATCAACATGACTTCTCAAAATGATCAAAATTAGTATATATATATATATATATATATAAAACATTTGCTCTTTTAGTAATTTTGATAATTACGTCTCTCAATATTTTAGGTTTTTAAAATTTATTTTTGTAAAATAAAGGAAAATCAAAGTTTGCACTAATGTCCTAATAAAATAATAATAATCATCTCCTATTAAACTTTCTCTACAAAGAAAATACAAAAAACATTCGAAAAAATATTGTTAATAAAATGTCAAAAAAAGTGTCAATAATATTCTTTTCATTTTTTTTTCATCTTTGACATATTGTTTCAGCATAATTGTTTTAGGAATATTATTAAAGATATTTTATTATTAGGTGGATCACCTTGGCTTTCTAGAAAATCCATATTCTCTATAATAAGAGAAACTTAAGAGAAACTTAACCTAACAATTTAACACAAGTTAAAACGACAATTTTGACATTTAAATTAATTAATTAATTTTATCTATCAAGGTGTTTTTGGCATTTAACAAATTAATTAATAAATACGTCGGTTTTTTTTCGTATGTCATTTATTTCTTTTACATTAACTATCCATCACGTGGATGTATAAAATATTTTTTTATTAAATGGAAATTTTAACATTTAGATTAATTAAATTGAATAGTTATTTGGTCATAGTTTTTTTTAAAACATCAAACTTAATTGAATATTTTGTGGGGTGAACATTAATTTTCACAAATTTCAATAAGATGGTGAGTCATATATTTAAATAATTTTTATTGTTATTTTTATTTTTCATACTTAAATTATTTGTCATTTTTATTATTTTTATTTTAATTCATAGTTTCCATATAATATTTGAATTCGTTAATATTTTCATTGTTATAAACCTAAAATAAAAAATAAATTTCATGTTATAAAATTATTTATCTTATATTTAAAATCAATAGAATAAAATTTAATGTTCAATTTTTACATTCGTATAAAAATGTTATTATTATTTTAGTTATTTTAATTCATAATTTCGAGAATATTAAAAATTATAATTCTCAGACATTATATAATTTCTTACTAAATCACTATTCTCGAAAATGAAACATTCAATTGAATTCATACTATTATTCTCACTACATGAATTTCGCTTTAGTAATTGTATGAGACAATAAATATTTTAATTATTGTATATATAATATTATCATATATATATATATGATTAGTTAATAAAAATATCTATACATACATATTTGGTTATATATATATATATATATATATATATATATAAGACAATAACAATATTATATATATACACAGCAAAAATACAATTAAAATAGGTAAAACTATATCATTAACGATATATGCTTACTATTCAATGTTTCTCTATTTCCAAAGTATTTTTATTTTAAAATGATACCCTTAACTATATTTATATTTTAAAAATATTACATATTTTACTTAATAAAAATATCAAATATTATTTCAATGTGTAGCATAATATAAATTTATTATAATTTATAATATTTTTATTTATTAAACAGAATATATTATATATATAGTGGGATAGAAGTTATATAATAATGGAAGTGGTTTTTAAATTATGGAGTTATTTTTTAAAATATCAAGGTATTTATTACTTTTTTTTTCTTTTTTGTTTATTTGTCTAGTATGATTGACTATTCAAATTTTAATTTAAAAATATATATTAATATTTTTTTAGTATTATATATTTTATTCAATAAAATAAAGATAAATATTTTTTTGATGTGTGACATCATCATAACTTATATTTGTATTAATATAAAATATATTATAAATTTAATTTACATAGTTTATATAATATTACATTTAATGAGATTGAAATTCTTAATTTATTCATATAATAAAAAATTACAGTTATAGACATAAAAAATAATTGTTAAAATAATAATAATATATGTATATTCTAATAATAATAATAATATTATTATTATTATCATTATTATTATATGTATGTACATTATGATAATTAGGGATTTTAAAAATATACAATTTGATACATATTTTATCAAATTAATAAACTATTTTTTTCCCAAACAATTCACATATTTATAAATTTAAATCTCACATTTCAATATATTTTTGAAATTGTGTTCTCCTTCACATGTTTTAAAAATTTTTATTCTTTAATATTTTACCTTAAATGATTATTATATTAGATTATATTAAAATTGATGCGAAAATATTTTTTAAATAATGTTGATAGTATTTTTATAAATAGCCGATTAAATTTAAGCAAATAAAAAATATCACTTATGAAAAATATAAAGATATAAATAAAAATTGTGAAAAAAAATAATTACTTTTACATTTATATAAAAATAAAATATCATATTCATTTATATAAATTAAATAAAAATATTTAATATTTAAAAATATATGTTTTACAAAGTTATTTTACTTTTATATGTACAATATATTAAATTTTAAAAAAATTAATGTTGTGTTTAGTAATAAATAAATTCATCAGGATAGCTAAATTTTAAATGTCGTCGGTCTTAATCTATCAATTCAATCGACACCAAGGATAAATACGTCATTTTACTTGGTTGATACTATATCTTCCGTGTAATATTCAATTTCGGTGCTAAATTATTTCGATTTTATTTCGGTTTACTTAATAGTTGACAACGTCTTAAAATTGCTCAAAAAGTAAAATCGTGAGATTTTACATAGAAATATAATTTTAGAAATTGTGATGATATCCTTGACAATAATAAGACAAAGGATCACTATTTAACAGATATAATTTTAAAGTTCTATTTATATTAATGAGCATGCTTACTAATTTAAGAATTTATAATTATTTTTAAAAAAATATTATTTATATAATTTGATCTTTCTGTAATTTTGTTGAAAGTATTATTTCTATTGCAAAAATTATTGTGACATCAGATCAGGAACGATGTTGTCAAAGACTTGACCTAGAATTGAAGGATTTGGAGTATATTTGTTTTAAATATTTTAATTATCACATTACTTTATCTTTATTATAATTTTTATATTTGTATATTGTATAATCATGCATTAGATTGCTTTATTTTCAACCGATCAAAAACTGTACAATATATATTATGAAACAAAATAGTTTTACAGATCAAACAGATACATGAAAATATGGAAAATGAATAAAGTGATATTGATGCAAACATTCCTAAAGTTAAGAACTTTCAAGAGGGATACTCTTGTAATTGTATCTTTATAATATTATCTATATGATTTATACCATTATTAAACTAAAATACTAATTTCACTCCACTCTAAATTTAATTACGATTTGTTGCCTATCAATAGATTGTATAGTGGAGAAGCATCATTTTCAATTGTCATCAAAGATTATAATTTAACAATGATTTTTAGAGATTTCACCAAACAGAAGACATTAAACAAGATTATGAAGATAAATGAAATGAAGTTTTAAAGAAATTTCTTAATTATTTGCTGGTGTAGTATATTTATTTATTTCCTAAATTACTATATGTTAACAACAACTTGGAAAATACATCATATATGAAAGATTGAAAGCATTAGAAAAGAATTTAGATGGTTTTACTTTTCATGATGGTCATGCAGGAAAAAAGTGATTGATGAACCAACTGGCTACTGGTGCAAAAAAATGCAATTGCGTTGTTGATAACGTAGTCTAGATGTAAAATTATATTTCGAATCATTATAAACTTATTTACATGTCAATTTTTTTAATAAATATGTAACAATGAGTGTGTAAAAATAACAATTTTAGGTTTAAAGTTCATATACAAATATCTGATAATAGTGGAATGATCACTCTTTTGTTGTTTGATCAAAAAGTTGAAAAACTCATATAAAAAATATATACCATATTTTAAGGTAAACAAAAAATATTTTGTTACTTGATAACCGATATAGTTAACTATATTATACAGTACAATTTATTAGGTTGCTAATTTAATATAGTACATCTTTTGCAATCTCCGTATGAAAATAGTGATGTTACTATCATACTACTGGAGTTATACATCTTGGTTGGTAGAGAATTCCTTTTTAAGGTGGACAAAAAATAATTACAGTTTATCCGATAACACTTATATTCTTAATTTTCTTACCGGTAGTCCTCATTTTCATCTAAGACCACATGTTAAAAAGTTAACCGAAAATGGAAGTTTTATTCAACTATTGATTTATTTAATATGTTTAAATTGTTTTATCCATTATATTTATTAAAACATATGTTTATTTAGATGACTTCAACAAAATTCTCGATATAATAAACAAATATCTTTTGAAATTAAATAAAGTACTATCAAAAGGACGATCCGGTGAACATTCATACTTTGTCTCATTCTATTTTATTATACTATATCTTAATTAAACTAAATCAATCTTAATTCAACTAAATAATTCATAATAAATTAATTTAAAATAATAGTATTATGGTTGGTAAATTATCTTTCAGGAGGAAGAAAGAAACAGCACCATAAATTACACCCCGGCAAAAAGAGTATTTTTGAAGTGAATTCAGTGTCCAAAGTTATACACTACAAGAGCTGTGAAAATGAGGAGAATTTTCAAAGGATGAAAACGTGTTTATATGATTATGAGTAACTGTTTGTATATTTTATATTAACTAATAATATATATATATATATATATATACATATATATATATAATGAGTAGTTGTGTATATATTTTTTTTTTACTATAAGAAAATTGTATATTTATATTTTATTTTTTAAAATATATTTTCCATTATTAAATATATTTTGGTTATTAATGAAATTTTTTTAAAGATTAATATTAGTTTATTTTTTTTATATGAAATACCAATTATAAATCTAATATTATCAAATGAAATAATCCAGGAAAATAATCTATAGAAATATCAGTTATAAATTTAATATCATTACATAAAATACCACAAACTGCAATGTCATGGGTCTTGGAGAGATTGAAAATGGTGTTATTTAGGGTGCACAAAGTGTGACAAGAGTTTGAAGATTATTGGAAGCAAATTCATTTGTGATAAAATTATTATTAGAAAGATAAATTTATATCAAGTCTCCCAACAATATTATTTTTCCTTCTTCAATATTTTCAAGAATTAATAGAAAATACTTCTAGAGGGCTTGATCAGACTGCTAAAAAGAGAATAATTTTTAAAAGTCTAATATTACTAAAGGAAGATGAAGGGTCCTTTAACAAAGTTTGAAAGATAGTCACGATTGATAGAGAAAAGTTATATGCTTCCACAATTGTCAAGAACCTTCTTAAGAAGAAAAAAATAAAATTTTGTTATTTATTTGGAAACAAATCAATCATTAATTTAGAAAATAATTTATTATGGGATTGTCATAAATTTCATTTTCGTTATCGGTTTAATTTTTTTCATGATAATTGAATGTTCATAAAATTTATTTAAATGTTAACCTATTAATTACATTATCATTATATTTACATAGAATTATGAATGCTATAATACAAAGAATTCATGTAATTTATCCGATAAGTTAAATAATGAAAATTTATCTTCTTAAAACATGAAAATCGCAAGACTAATATATGTATTTATTTTGATTTAGGCATTTTACTATGAGATGCACCAAAGAAATTGGTAGCAGTGAGATTCATAATGTTTTCGCTCAATTTTGCTTGGTTTGAGCACAAAAGTCCAAGAGTGTAAAAAATCTGTATCTAATTAAATCTGGTTAGTTAGATCTATTTCCATCACTCTCGAATTTTGTTTGTTTTTACTGTTGTTTTTCATTCTATTGATCGAGAGGATTCTTAAAATAATATAATAATATATACTTTAACACCCGTGCGTACCGCAGGGGTTAAAAACTCTAGTTATAATAAAAGGAGGAAATTAAGAAAGCCAATTAACCACGCGTTGACAAGTGGCTTCGTAAAAATGCAACACATCATTTTTTTTATAAAATTACTTTTTAAGTCTTTAATTTTAAATAACTAAATTGGTTATTTCGACATTTTAATAAATTCTCACCTTTTACACAGATTTTATAATAAATTCTAATATTCAATTTTATATCTACAGTAATTGTTATACCATATCGGAAATATAACTTACCGATTAGTTTTTCCACCACTATATAAAGAGATTTTCGTTCAATTAGTTCTCACAACGACCTTTAAGGCATTGTTGCTCTTTGTAAATTAAATAGAGCTACTTGCCACTAGAGGTTTAAATAGAAGTTTATATTATTTCAGTTTTTAGATTCAACTTTAAAATTTTAAAATTGACATGAATCTAAAATCTTTATCATTATATTATTATTATATATAATATATAATAATAAAAGGTTCTTTTTATTTTTATTTTTTGGCAATATATATATATAATATGTTTAGTTAAATTTAAAATTTACTTAATATCTTCTTAAAAGAAGAAGTTCAACCAAACATTATTTATAATTTTTTTTATTAAATTAAAAATATCTATCTCTATTATAATAGAGAAAAGAGAAAACTAACCAAGTAAATTAAGGAGATAATGTGTATGTTTGGCACTAAATGTTATATTAAATGTTGAGTTAGCTGTTGAAGTAGCGATTAGCTGTTAACTGTTATATTAGATGTTGAAGTAGCGATTTGGCATGAGTTTTTGGTAATAACAATTAGATTTTGAAGTAGCTGTTAAATGTAAAAATTACGTAAACAATGCAATATATCATTTTTTTCCTTATAATGTAATTTATTTATTTTTTAGTGTTAATATTCATTTTTAAACAATTTTTTCTTTCAAGAGTTCTAATTTAAAATCTACAATTCTTATGTTATCAACTAATTAGTAAATAAATAAAATATAGACTAACTAAAAAAAGTTATTTAAATATTTTTAATCATATTCAATAATTAAAAATTTTGTTAAAATTAATCTAATTTAGTACGAATATAAGCTTCTAATATTATTAAGAGTATTTTAGTAATACTCATAAATTGATAAGGGTAAAATAGGAGTTTTTTATTAGCGATTCGCGGAAAGCTATTTGAAGTAGCGTTCTAGAAATCGCAAATAAAAATCTAATCACTAATAAGAAAGTTTTTCTGAAACAGTAAAATAATCAAATCGCTTATTAAAAATCTAATCGCTACTTAAAAATCTATATACCAAACATACACAATGACAAGTGACAGCTTAAAAGGATTACACGTTGACGTTTTTAACAAAATGACAATTTTCACATATGAGTTAATTAAATTAATTATTGGCTATTGAAGTGTTTTGTTCGTTTGACAAAACAATTAATAAACACAACCATTTTTTGTATGTATTTATTTCTTTTGAATTAATTACCCACCACGTGTCTTTATAAAAAATTTACACACTGTTTATTTTATTTTTTTTAATTTTAATTTAGGTCAATTGCATTTTTGGACGTTTTATTAAAAAAAAATTATATTTTTAGACCAAAATTAAATTTTTTACAAAACTAAACTTTTTTCAAAAAATTTTGCAGAAAATAGACCAAAATAACCGTAATACCCCTGTTTCCCAGTCTTGATTTGCATCCCCAGCAAATCAGACCGGGAAGCAAAAACTACACCGGGAAAAAGGCAAAATATAACTGTTTCCCGCTGTTCTGCTTCCCGGACCGGAAAACAGAACACCGGAAAACAGTTATATTTGCCTATTTCCTGGTCTGATGCTTCCCGGTCCACCTGGAAGCTCATTTTTGCAATTTTAAAAAAAAAAGTCTAAAAGTGTAAAAAATTTAAAGTTGGTCTAAAACTTTTTTTTTTATATAAGGTCTAAATATGCGTATTTTCACTTTAATTTAACATTTAAATTGATTGGATTGAATAGTTTTTTGGTCATTTTACATGGAAATGAGATGAGTGATAAATGTTTTTTGTTTTTCTTTTTTAGCGTGAAACTCAATTGAATATTTTGTGATGTGAATATTAATCTCTACAAATTTCAATAAAACTACGAGTTTCGATATACTTAATTATTTTTATTGTTATTTTTATTTTTATACATTATTTTTTTATTAATTGTATTTTAATTCATAGCTTTCATATAATTACATTAATTTGTCAATATTTTCATTGTTATAAACTTGAAATAAAAAATTAATTGCAAATAATAAAATTATTTATTTTATATTTAAAATTAATAGAATAAAAATGAATGGTCAATTTTTACATCTACATCATAAATGTCATTATTATTTAATTATTTTAATTCATAGTTTAAAGAATATTAAGGATTATAATTCTAAGATATTATATATTCTTACAAAATCACTATTCTCGAAAATGAAACATTCAATTAAATTCATATTATTATTCTCACTCCATGAATTTTGCTTTGTTAATTGTGTGAGACAATGGACATTTTAATGGTTGTATAATATATATATATATATATAAATATATATATATATATATAAAGACTATAACAATATTATAAATATGCGCGGAAAAGATGTAATTAAAATAGATATGTACCCTTACTATCTAATATCTCTCTATTCCCAAGGTGTTTGTACATTAATATTTTTATTTTAAAATTATATCATTTATTATAATAATATTTCAAATATATTACATATTCCACTTAATAAGAATATTAAATATTTTTTGTAATGAGTAGCATAATATAAATTTAAATGTTTTTATTTATTAATTGATTAGATATTTTATTTATTGAATAAAATATACATTATATCTAGTGAGATGGAAGTTAAATAGTGATGACAAGTTGTTTTTAAATTATCATGTTATTTATTAGGTTAGGTTAGGTATTTATTACATTTTTTTTTCATTTCTATGTTCATTATTTATTTGTCTATTATGTTTGACTACTCAAATTTTAATTTATATATATATTAATATTTTTTTATATATAAACTTAAAAATATAATTAATTTTATATAAAAATTAATTTCTACTTTAAAATTTGAGGATTATTGGTTGGAATTGTAAAATTTTTGAAGGAAAAATATTATTTTTTTTTATAGATGCGAATTAAGTCAATAATTTTTTTTCATTTTATTAAGAGGGTGATGAACATTTAACAATAATAAAGATGCTTAAAAAGATTTTTTTGCATATACATTCCGGTCCATGCAATTTTTTTCTTACTACTTATATATATATATATATATAATTTAAACATGTTATTTATATTTTTTTTTCATTAGTTTTAGGCAATTTTATTAATTTATATATGAACTGATTTATATAGAGAAAAAAATATGTGATTTGAAATTTTAATAAAAAAATAATAAATATTTAAAAATTTCAAAATAATAATAATAAATTTTTATATATTGGTGTGATTTCTATTTTAGAATGTAATATTCATTGTAAAAGGAAAAACAAATTATTAATTTGTATATATATAATAAATTATTTTTTATTAATATTTAATTATTTTTATTTAAGTTCATATAATTAAAACGATAAATATTTATATTGATAATAGCAATTTATATATATATACACTTACCTATATAAACAAAGTCTATTTAATATCTACTCGATAATTCTAACATTCTCTTTATACAACTATTTATATGCGAAATTGATTTTTTTTAAAGATTTCTATGATTGTGAATTTCAATTAAAATAATAAATTTTAATATATGTTCTTGATAATTGATTACTGATATATAAATTTATTTTTGTAAGTTTTTATGTGTGCATGTGATTGTAAATTTCAATGGAAATAATAAATGTTATTATTTATATTTTAGAATACTATAAATTATTCATATTAGTTACAGTTCATAAATGAATTTAACAACACTCTATGATTTTTATTATTAGTTGTTTTATTTGAGTTCATCACTATTAAAATATTTACAATATAAAAAATTTATATGAATTAAAATAATGTATTTAGATGTTTTTAATGGCTTCTCACAATACTTAAATAATAAAACTCAAAAATCAAATAAAACAAAACCTTTAAACTAACAATTATTAAAAAAAAAAAAAATAATTAGCATATAAAATATTTACGGGAATTAATTAATTCCTCATTATAAAATGACAAGGTTATAAATTAATAAAATAACCGCTTGGATATTAGATTTAAAAACAAATAAATAGAAAAATATTGTTGGATTAATATCTTTTTTATTGGGCACTTAAACTAAATACATTTTATATACTCTTAACTTTTTTTTTGTTTTTTTAATTCACATTTTTTTTTTCACAAATTCTGTAATAAAATCTAATGTTCAATTTTTCCTATTCTAAGAAAAAATATTTTTTCCAGCTATATATTATATTTAAACTAATTGGTATACCACATCGGAAATATAACTCTCTGATTATTTTCTCCACCACTATATAAAGAGATTTTCATTCTATTAGTTTTCACATTGACCTTTAAGACATGTTGCTCTTTGAAAATTAAATAGAGCTACTTGCTACCGGACGTTTAAATATGAGTTTATATTATTTTAATTTTTGGGTTCAATTTTAAATTTTTAAAATTGACATGAATCCAAAATCTATATTATTATATTATAATAATACAAGTTTTTTTTATTTGGTTAAACTTAAAATTCACTAATGATCTTTTTAAAAGAACAAGTCCAACCAAATATGTTTTATACTTTTTTTTTATGAAATTAAAAATATGAATAAATAAATTACTTTATAATCGCAATCATATCATCTCAAAAATAAATCACTTCATTCTTAAAAATCAATTCAATTCAGTACAAACAAAATAAATAATAAGTTTCTCTATCTCTATTATAATAAAAGGGAAAATCTAACCAAGTAAATTAACCACGTGCTAACCAGTGGTTTCATAGTAATATAACACGTCATATTTTTCTATTAAATCACCTTTTTATTCTTCAATTTTAACTAACTAAATTGGATATTTCGACATTTTAATAGAAAAGTGTAATTTACTCCATAGATGAAAAAATTCCACTCTTTTTTCACAGATTCTCTAAAAAATTATAATATTCAACTTTTCCTATTTTAAGAAAAAATATATTTTCCATGTATATATTATATTAACACTAATTGTTATACCACATCAGAAATTTAGCTCTCTCATTATTTTCTCCACCACTATATAAATAGATTTTCGTTCATTTAGTTTTAACTGCAACCTTTAAGGCATTGGTGCTCTTTGTAAATTAAATAGAGTTATTTACTGCAAAAGGTTAAATATGAGTTGATATTATTTCAGTTTTTGGATTCATATTTAAATTTTTAAAATTGACATGAATCCAAAATTTATATTATATATAATAATAATAATAATAATATAAGGTTTTTTCTGTTGGCAATATATACATATATATATATATGTATATATAAAGTAGTGTATGTTTGGATAAATTTAAAATTTACTTACAATATTCTTAAAGGAAGAAGTTCAACCAAACATGTTTTATAAATTTTTTATTAAAAATATGAATGAATAAATTATTTTATAATCGCAATCATATTATTTCAAAAATCAAATCAAATTATTCTAAAAAATCGAATCAATTCAATACAAACAAAATAAATAAGAATCTTCTCTATCTCTATCTCTATTATAATAAAAAGAGAAACCTAACTAAGTAAATTAACCACGTGATGACAAGTGACTTCGTAAAAATGCAACAATTTATACTTTTCTATTAAATTACTTTTTTAGTCTCAATTTTAATGAACTAAATTGGTTATTTTGACATTTAAAAAATATATATTTTTCTACTATATGTTATATTTCAACTAATTGTTATCCCACATCGGAAGCATAAATCACTAATTATTTTCGCCACTACTATATAAATAAGAATTTTATTGAATTAGTTTTCATATCGACCTTTAAGACATTAGTGCCCTTTGTACAATTAAAAGGTACTTGCCCTATAGATTTTAGTAAAAGTTTAAAATATTTCAGATTTTGAATCAAATTTTAAGTTTTTAAAATTGATACAAACCTAAAATTAATATTATAATATTTTTATCTCTATTATAATAAAAGGATAAATCTAACAAAACGAATTAACCACGTGCTAACAAGTGGTGCTCTGAAAAAATATGTTAGCATTTTTATATTAAATTATATATTAACATATATTATATTATAGTCTTACATATTAACATATATCATATTATAACAAACACAAAATCAATATTATAATATCAATATTATAATAAAAGAAAAAACGCAATAAAGCGAATTAACCACATGATAACAAGTTGTAATCTAAAAAAAACAACACATAGGCATTTTTTATATCAAATTACATATTAACACATAAGTAGTAATTAATTCATTAGATTATTTTTTCATTTAGAATATATTATTTTATTTGTTTCGACTATATGTTATATTTCAACTAATTGTTATCGTACATCGGAGGCATATCTCACTATTTATTTTCGCCACTACTATATAAATGATATAATGAGATTTTTATTGAATTAGTTTTCATATTGACCTTTAAGGCATTAGTGTGCTTTGTACAATTAAAAAGTACTTACCGCTAAGGGTTTTAATATAACTTTAAAATATTTTAAATTTTTCGATTTAGTTTTAATTTTTTAAAATTGATACAAACACAAAATTACTATTATAATATCTCTATTATAATAAAAATGAGAAATCTAACAAAGTGAATTAACCATGTGCTGCCAAGTGACGCTCATAAAAAACAACACATAGATATTTTTATATAAAATTACATATAACATAAGTATTAATTAATTCATTAGGTTATTTTTTCATTTAAAATATATTATTTTATTTTTTTCTACTAAATGTTATATGTTAACTAAGTATTATCTAACATCAGAACCGTACCTCACTAATTATTTTCGCTACTACTATATAAATGAGATTTTTATTAAATTTTTATTATAATAAAAGGAGAAATCTAACATAGCGAATTAACCACATGCTAACAAGTGGCATTCTAAAAAACAACACCTAGATATTTTTATATAAAATTACATACTAACACATAAGTATTTAATTAATTCATTAGGTTATTTTGTCATTTAAAATATTTTATTTTATTTTTTTCTACTATATGTTATATGTCGACTAATTATTATCCCACATCGGAAGCGTACCTCACTAATTATTTTCGCCACTACTATATAAATGAGATTTTTATTGAATTAGTTTTCATATAAACTTTTAAGGCATTGGTGCCCCTTTTACAATTAAAAAGTACTTACCGCTATAGGTTTTAATAAAAGTTTAAAATATTTTAGATTTTTAGATTTAATTTTAAGTTTTTAAAATTGATACACACCCAAAATCAATATTATAATATCTCTATTATAATAAAAGAAGAAATCTAAAAAAGCAAATTAACCACATGTTGACAAGTGGAGCTCTAAAAAAACAAGACGTAGGCATTTTTATATTAAATCACATATTAATACGTAAGTATTAATTAATTTATTAGGTTATTTTGTCTTTTAAAATATATTATTGTATTTTTCTACTATATGCTATATTTCAACTAATTGTTATCCCACATCGGAACCGTAACTCACAAATTATTTTTGTCACTACTATATAAATGATATATTTGTTGAAATAGTTTCATATCGACCTTTAAGGCATTGGTGCCTTTTATACAATTAAAAGGTACTTGGTAATCAATATATTTACTGACCTTTACACTCTAAAATTCTTAAATCGCATCAAGTCTCGAGTTTACCTCTTAATGAACTAAACTCAAAGTTGGTATACCGGCACTAAGAATGATTATGCAATGGTACAAGGTTGATCCTTACAAGGATAGGAAGATTATGCACTTGTACAAGGTTGATCCTTGCAAGGTTAGGAAGAATAGTATTGGAAGTTAAGGTGATTCAAGGTCTTACTGTTGGGCGGAAAAATGTTGGTACAATGACTTACATAGACGACGTCGGATTCGAAATTATCTTTCAAATTTAAGAGGAGACAGTTCTCTATCGCAATATCATTTGCAATGACCATAAATAAGAGTCAGGAAAAATCTCTAAGTAATATAGATCTCTATCTAAAAAGACCTGTTTTTAGTCATGGTCAACTATATGTTGCTATATTAAGGTAACTAATCGTAAAGATTTTAAAAAGAAACTTATTTTAGACGAGCATGACGCAGTACAAAAACCACGATCAAATATGTATTCAGACAAGTCTTCGCAAACACTTGATAAAAGTACAAGCTGAATGTTGTCCGACACTAAATTCATATATGTTATATGATAAGCTAAAGTTAAGTAATTATATTTTCTTTTCTAAGAGCAATAAAACTGCAAATACTAATATATGTATTGATTTTGATGAAGGGTACTTCACCACAAGACACGCAAAAGGAATTGAGAACAAACGAGATTCACAATAATTTCACTCAATTTTGCATGATTTGATCTCTTCGTATCTAATTAGATATGTTAGTCATTTTTTTCATCTCTCAGATTTTGTTTGCTTTTATTGTTTTTTTTAATTTTATTGTCAGTTGATCGGGATATCGTATGAGATATTATTTATTTTGCGAGAGATTTCGCATTTGATTATTTGTTGATTGTAATTTTTTTTAAAAAAATACATATTTAGTGTATATATCCTGTGCGTACCGCACGGGTCCAAAGTAAAAGAAAAAAACAAATAACAATTCTGATGTGAATAGTTTTAAAAGGAAAAAGACATTGAAAAATACAATTATCAATTAATGGTTTTGTTTAATTTTATGGAAGTTGAACATATGTATTACATGCAAATTATTTTATTAATATATTATGTGGTATATAATAAAAAGAATAAATTAATTTTTACAATTGACATTTTTATTGAAAATAATATTATTTGAATAAAATTATTGGATTTTTCTATATGGAGTATAATGTGAGTGATGGTATCGTGTTTTGTGTGATTAAGCTGATATTGATAAGTAAAAATTCTAATGAAATTAGATCTAATTAGTGTGTTGGTATTTTTATTAATGAAATATGGTTTAAATAAATAATAACATTTACAGATACACATAACTTTTTCTTACAAATTATATTCTCAATAAATGTTATTTAATAATATGAAATTATAAATTTATTTTATATGTTATTATCTTAACAAAATATATTGTGACATTACTATAATAATATTTTAAGATTATATAATATAAAATACAATTTAATATTAATATTTATTCATTATATTATAGCCCTTTAATATATAAACTTAATTAATAAATATTATCCTATAATAGTTATGCTTATTAAAATTTAAAATGAGCATCATCTTTTAAACTTATCATATAAATATTTAAAAAATAAAATAAATTCTTATAATTTTGATTTAAATTTATAAATCAACTATAAAAATAAACATTTTCAATATTGAGCATACTTTTTTTTAATGAACCTTTTAAAAATGGATCTATAAATTTAACTTAAATTTGATAAAGTTTAAAAATAAAAATTCATATATATATATATATATATTATTTTTACAATATTACTCTAATACAAACACATCAAATTTTTATTAAAAATTATACTATCATGTTATGGGATACTATTTAATACATTTAAATATGGGAGATAATATATATTGTTTTCTCAATATAATTGTTATGGTAGACTATTTAATATATTATATTAATTACAAAAAGATATTTTATTAATTTATTCAATATAATTTACATTATTACTTCATGGGAAAATTTCATTTTTGTTATTTTATAATTCTTATTTATATTATATCTGAGTTTCAAAATTTTGAAAAAAATAAACTTTTAAAACTTCACTTTTAAAAAATTAATTAAATTATAATAAAAAATAAATTTGGATAAAAGATAAACATGTTAATAAGAGTATATTTGACATTAGATTTTCTATTAATTATTAGATCAACGTTTTTAATAGCGTTAATAGATAGCTTTTAGATTAGATTTTAAATTAACTATTAAGTTAAGTGTTACATTGAATATTTGGTATTAATTTTAATTTTTAAATTAGCCGTTGGATATAAAATTACCAAGATTTATCACTAATATAAATTTAATTTGAAAGATAATGATATAATTAATTATATAAAAAAGTTAATAAAATAAATCACTAATATATTAATTGAAATTTTTTTCCAAACATACACTAAATATTAATAAATTAAATTATAAATTGATTTAAATTTTAAAGTTTAAACTGATTAGATAAAATATACACATTTAGGCGTGAATTTTAAAAGATCTACTCCCATCAAATTATTAAATTATATATTACTATTAGGCAAAGTCTTGGGTGTTTCTGAAACACAATAAATTATTGTGTTTCAGAAACACACACGTGCAAATTGCAGATCCTCCTTTTGGATACACTTTCACTCTCCCTCTCAGCAAATAACACGTCTCCTCTGCGTCGAACTTTAGTTGATATTGTCCTGGCGAGCATCCCCATCTGTACACACAACTATATTAGTCTTTCTTTGTTATAAAATACTATTCACAGACACAGAGAGACTCGAATATGATTTACTTGGGCCAGCACTTGATGTTCAATTCGAAGAGACGAGACTGAGATGGGTTTCTTTCCACGGTGATTGAAAGGCTGTTGTTGTTGTTGTCGTCGGACATTGGATTGGATGGGGGGAGAGAGGTTTGGTTCAGTTTGGTTGTAGTTGTGTTAATGTGAGATGTGTTGTACTGGATGGTATGTTGTTGACTTGTAGATAAAGAAGGCACAAAAATAACCACACAGGTACATATAGCATCGCAACAGATACATATAAAAATTGCACAGACACAGATACATGAAACATATGCACAGATAATAACCTCGCATGCAAAAAAATAACCACACAGGTACATATAGCATCTCAACAGATACATATAAGAATTGTATAGACACAAATACATAAAACACAGGCACAGATAATAATCTCGCAGGCACAAAAAATAACCACACAGGTACAATTAATATCTCAACAGATACATATAAGAATTGCACAGACACAGATACATAAATCACAAACACAGATAATAACCTCGCAGGCACAAAAGACCATTCAGGTACAATTATGATTTTTAACAATACCCACCCAACTACACTGCCTCTTTAGTGGATTAACTTGTAATCAAAGGGCAATCAGTGGAGGTTTAATCCAAAGAGGTGGATATGATTCTGATTGGACACACGTGGAAATAATGGGGATTTAGACTCATCTGACTCATAAAACCAGCCATTAATTAAGTGATGTTTTTGCAGAGCTGGTGTAGTTCAAGTTGTGTATTGCAAGTTGTTTGTCCCTGACCTGCCAACCGTTACTGTCATTTCAATTTTTGGTGGCAAAACCAACTGTCATCTCTTCAAGCAACAACCGACACGTGTCAGTTAACCGGATATTCACTGCATACAGCTACGTTACGTAAAACCAGAGCCCCACTCTCTCAGTGCTCGACTTTATATATCACACAGGTACAATTTATAAAACACAGGCACATATAATAATCTCGCAGGCACAAAAAATAACCACACAGGTACAATTAATATCTCAACAGATACATATAAGAATTGCACAGACACAGATACATAAATCACAGACACAGATAATAACCTCGCAGGCACAAAAAACCATTCAGGTACAATTAGCATCACAAGAGATACATATAATAATTGTATAGACACACAAATATATAAATTATGTTTTGTAATAGCGCTCGCAGTTATGGTTTCACACGTGTGAAAACTTGTAACACAGTAAGATAGTGTGTTACATGTAACACCTAAGACACTCTCTTACTATTATTATAAAATTCAATGAATACCACTTATTAAATTATTAATCTAAATATCACTTATCAAAACATTAATAAAAAATGTTAAAGACCTATATTGATGAAAAAAAATATTGGGCTCGTAAGATTTTTATACTTTAATATTGACCAAATTTTTAAAAAAAAAAAATACAATTAATATAGTTAATTAAGGTTTTAATATATGGGCAGATTATATTTTTAAGTCCCATCTAACCCATCACGTGTGCTCATGTGTAAGCACCCACTTGTGCTATAAATAAGTGACTAACCCTGACCTTTCATAAACATATCTTCATTTTTGCTTAGATCCACATACTGTGAGGTCGGTTTTATCCTCCTTTCAGATCCACTTGTGCTATGACTACTTTCATTTTTCTCAGTGGTCGGGATCGGAGTCCTCTATATCAGGGTCGTTTCAATCTGAAGTTATATATGCCAGAAGAAAGATGAGTGTAAATTATGTATGTCATTTGAAGAAGATGAGTATAAATTATGTACAAAGGAGTCAAGATTTTTGATAAATATTATAAAAGATTAAATTATATAATTGTATACTTTATATCTTCTTTGGAGCGAGAAGATGAACCAGCCCTGTAAATAGCAATCAATATGGTTGTTAATACTGCACAGATCACCAGCGACTAGGTTCTTTGAATGGATGGCTCCAGCCATACGGTGTCTTTTTGGTTTAATTGCTGGAGAATGTTCCCGCGGTGATTATAATAAAAATTAAAAATTAAAATAAAATAAACGGTTGAATTTGACAAAAATAAGATAAACAAACAATTCTAAATCAAAATACTCACGTGCGACAAAACTTTCATCAAACAAATGCATTAAACACGTGACACCAACAAGTAGAGTATCTTAAGAAACGCCACTCGTTTCCATGCAAGACTTTGGCCATCAAGTCCTGTTTTGGAATTTGCACGCATATGTCCGGTAAGACACAAATCAAAGAACCGTTTGTCCCTTCGTATTTTTAGATTATACTCCACCCTCACGTAGAGTTCTTGGTTGGCACTTGCCGTCCAGTCAAATTATGATACAAAGGTGTGATAGTGATAAACTTTGTATGTTCGTACATGGACCTCTAAAGAATTAATTACAGTAGAATATATTACGATAAAAAATAAATTTTGATATTTTTACGATTTAGTAAACTGAGTTTTGAAACAATGATTGATGAACCAATAAAGTTAGAAAATATTATAGAATTTTATATAATTCTAGTAAATTGTAGTGTACAACTATTAATTTATTAATTTTAAGAGCTCATTAATATATTGATACATAAATTTATTAATTCCAAGAGCTCATTATGGATGGAGATAGCATACATTCCAAATTTAATAAAATTATATAATATTTTTAATGGCGTGAGTTGATTAGCTATCTTTTTTATAACTCAGCTACACCTAATTATTATTACCATGTCAAAATTTATTTGCACTCCATTGTAATTAATTCGTCTTCTAAATGATATACGAAGATATTTCAATTATAATAAATCTGTTAAGTCTACAGGGGATTTTTTTTAATGGAATTTTAAAAGTTTGAGTTTTAAAAATACACCCATTTTGAAATTTTTACAAAATTAATCTTTGTAAAATTTTGTTTGCACTCCATAGGATGTGCTGACTTTTTTGTCATTCTAATTTAAATTCAAATTAAAAAATCAAAATATAATTAGAAAAAATTAAAAAAAAAAGTTGTATTCCTGAAATACCTCTTTGCAAATCTAATCCTAATTGAACCCTCCAGAATAATTAAAAAAAAATAATTCTTCTTCAGCTTCCAATTGCGATTCCAACACAGCCATCGAAAACTCCATCAATAACTCCATTAGCTTCCATCTTCAACTCGTGACTCAAGTTCCAACACAATGATGACTTGCGACTTACGATTTTTTCATCCTCCAAAAGACGACTTGCGATTTGCGATTTTCTCATTCTTTAACACCTTGCGACTCCAATTCCAACATAACTATCATTGACTCCATCAACTTTTAGCTTCAGCTTGGTCTTGCCTAGTTTTCATCGATTTGATGTCGTAGCCATCTTCAAAAAATTCTTGAGATTCAGTGTTGTGGAGAAATTGCAGTCGTTGGGTGGCCGAAAGATTGCCACGAGTAATTCAGTTTGGAGGAGTGAAGACAGCTCTCTGAGCACTACTTGACAAAAGGGAAATATGTTTTATATTTACATGAGAGCTTAAACTCGATTCTTATCTCTTTTAAATTGAATTAAAGGCGAAAATGATTTATTTAATGATTATTTCAGGATCCATGGCCAAGAATATGAAAAAATGGAGAATCAGCTAGAAAATCATATATCCAAGCAATGAAGTTTTGAAGAGATTAGAAGGATGCAAGCGAAACAAATAAAGAGGAATTTAAAAGGCCCCAAAGGCTATCCAAGCCCTAGTAACATTCACCAGCCCACCAGCAACTGACTAGGGCGCCCAAATGGGTATTGAAGCATCACGCGTGCCGTGGTCCTCTCTAGTTCATATGACCCTACTGCTGGTAACTCGACCAGGGGCTGGTAACTCGACCAGGGTGCTAAAAGTTGTAACGAAGCAGCTTACGTGCCTTGGTGTAACATGATTAGGCCGCACATTGACTAGGGCTTTAGATTTGGCACCAAAACCTCTAGCTCGTCATGGTCTGTGTTCTAGTATCCCTTACTAGGCCTTTGACCAGGGTGCCAAATCCGATATCGAAGGCCATTTCATGGCCTGGTCTATGCCTTGGTCATTCTAACTAGGTCGTAGACTAACCTGCTAGAAATGGTACCGCAAGCAATCTTGCGCCCTGACAGGTTCCCTGGTAAGCTTTACCAGTCCGTCCAAGAACATAACGAGATGCTGCGCCCTGGTAGTCTTTACCAGACCATAGAAAATCTTTGTAACTTTTGGCTCATCTGGAGGGCAATTTTGAAAGAAAAAAATGTGTGGTATAAAAAGAAAACATCTAGGATTTTGAAAGGGGTTCTAAGCAATATATCATCCTAGGAATTTAAACAGTCTTAGAGTTTTGGGAGAGAGTAAAACCATCATCAAAGTCACACCAAGAGAGAAAGCAATCAACTCTTCGGTGGCTTTCGCTTCAAACAACAAGGGCATAATCTCTTCTAATTGTTTTAGTTGTTCTTTTTTCTCTTTATGTCTCTTTTGTGTGTAGATTGAATCATGTGTAGCTAATAGATTGAGGTTCTTTGAGCCGTAACTTTTATGATTCTTATTATCTTTTGATTAATGGATGATGTGGATGTTCATTTCATATGAATTAGTGTTTAATGCTTGTGAATGATTGATCAACATTTACATGACTAGGTGACATGAACTAGCTTGAAAGAGCAGGGATTGCTAGATTTAAATTCATACGCTCTAATGAACATGGTGTTCTTGATCTTGTTCTTGTTTGTTGTTATGAAAATGATAGATAAACTAAATTCTAATTCTTACTTTTAATATTGAATTGATATTATTCTTATTTTCAATTTTGCGTATATTGTTTATTTACTGATTTCATCTTAATTGGTTAGATTTTTTTTAAAAAAAAAATTAAAATAACTTCATTATATTTTCTTATATGGGTTGTTTCCTTTATTTGCTAAATTGATTTGGTTTAAATTAGTTATATTATTTACTTTTTTGAGTTTATTTGATTTGATTATGTAATATTAGTTGTTTTATTTTCCTTATTAAATTGATTTGGTCTTATTTGATTATATTATTTCTTTTTTTTAGTTTAATTTATTTGATTATATTTTCTAATACCAGATGGACTTTTTGTAGGATTATAATGTTCAAGAAGAATCTTGATCACTCTTATTTTTGCGGGTTATGTCTTAGACTATGAATGATGATAATTTGACCTTTTGCTTTTTGTAGGAATATTAGTTTTGATGATTTATAGTTTGTCAGTTGACAACTGTAGTTGTTATGTATTATATTGAAATATTTGAGAAGTATTTATCGTGTGTATTTCAAGAAATATTTATTTGAAGAATTAGTTAAAATGCTTTGAATTATATTCAACATATTCTAAATTTCTTCTATAGGTAGTTGTAGTATCAATGTACACCCTTTTAACCATTTCTAAAAATGTGTTGAAAATTTTGACTCTAGCGCAAAAATTCTGCATGACTTTCAGAAGCTCCATAACCTTAAATTTTGAATTCATTTGAACTCAACTCCTATTCCGACCAAATACTCCTCCTAAAAGGATCATTTTCATTAGAAAAAAAGAAAAAAAATATGGGGGTCACTATTATTTAGGATTGCTAAACCTCCATATGATGTTACAATCGTTTGTTAAGAGGATAGACGAATCACACTCCTTCATCTTAGAGACAACATAATTTTTTGTCATTCTCCATTCCAAAACCAACTAACCACTAAATATCTCATTGATGCAGTCTTTCCAATCATTTTAAATATTTTTTAGAAGGTTTCAAAAATTTTGACACTGACTTAAAAATTCTAAACGTCTATCCGAAGCCCCATAACTTCAAATTTCAAATTCATTTGAAACCGGATCCTATTCCAAGTTGATACCTTTTTTGGGTATAAAGTTTACTGTAAGAAATACATTTGAAAAAAATAATATAAGGATCTAATCTCCAAGTGCCTTATTGCAAACCATTCATAAATGTCTCTAAACAATGTACTCTTACATTCTAGTCTAGTTAACAACCCAAAATTCGAATGTCTTTCAAATTGTTATTTTTGTATTGAGAATGATTCTTTACAGTGTTGACACAACATCTACGCTTTAAGTATTCATGTATCCCTTTTATGACCATTTAATACATTTGTGATATTAAATCACAATATTTGATATTGCTTCAGAATTTCTGAACTCATATCATAAATATAGAAAATTAATAGAATGAGAACTTATGATGTCTCATTTGGTGTATAAATTTTACCAAGAAATAGATTTTAAAAAAAATAATTATAAGGATTTGACCTCCAAGCACCTTATTGGAAACCATTTATAAATGTCTCTAAACAATGAACTCTTATATTCCAACCTAGTTAACACCCTAAAATTTGAATGTCTTTAAAATTGTTATTTTTATGAGTATGGTTCTTTACAGTATTGGCACAATATCGACCCTTTAAATATTTATGTTCATCCCTTTTATGACCTGTTATTACATTTGTAATATTAAATCACAACATTTAATGTCGCTTCACAATTTATAAACTCATATCACATATGTGGAAAAATGATTGAATGAGAACAAATGATGTCTCATTCGGTCTATAAAGTCTATTACAAGAAATAGATTTAAAATAAATAATTATAAGGATCTGACCTCCAAGCACCTCATTGGAAACCATTTATAAATATCTTTATGCAATATACTCTTACATTGCAATGTAAGTAACACCCCAAAATTTGAATGTCTTTAAAGTTTTTATTTTTTTTAGTATGGTTCCTTATAGTGAACTAAGGAAGAAGTAAACTAAGAGCAAGCGGGAAAAGAGAGGAGAGTAGAAAGGCGAGATGGTAATGGAGGAGGATGCGGTGAGGTGGAGGTGGAGGTAGAGGCAGAATGAATGCAGTAGAAATGAAGGGAGAGACAGATGCGGCAGAGACCGACGAGACGAAGGAGGAGGATGAGCGATGATATCAGCCAAATTAAATAACAATGATTTTATTTTGAAGACTATGGATGTGGTTTTGAAATTTGTCATATTTTCCTTTTTCAATAATTTATCTGATATATTTCTAATAATTTATAATATAAAGTTTTCATACATTAATGAAAACCTTAAAATATGTATTTTGTTTTAAACCCTTCTAATTTAAATCAATCCTTTCCAAAAAGAAAAAAGTGACGGTGACATATCTTTAATCAGTCCATGCAGTTGTTGAAGTTCAATGAACTAGTTTGATACATTATAATTATAATTGTTAATGGACTATAACTAATTAAAAACTTTATAAATATTCTGAAAAAGAATGATGTGTTATAATAGACTTTATATGTGTATTTATCTAAGTTTAAATAATGGTACGTGTAGTATACATATATGACTGGTCGATTATTATATAAATGCTATAAAGTTAAACGAAGAAAAAAAAACTACTAAAGTTAAAAGAAGTACCTTCATTATCTTTTTTCTACCGGTGTTTAGTTACTATCAAACCTCAATGTGGAATATTTAGTTTTACTTATAATAAACCTATTAATTTAATATAACAATGATATTACTATGGCATTCATAAAGTATCTTATTGTACCATAAACGTTGTACGAAAATATATCTATATAAATAAAATAAGTAGGACAAAGAAGAATTTTAGATAGTATGAATATTTATCTAACAAAACAGTAAATAAATAAATAAAATTATTTATATATTTGATAAATATTAAATTTGAATTAAATTTATATTTACAATTTGAGTAATGTGTATCGAACTCAAAATTTAAATGTATAAATATATATATATATATATTTAAATATATATAAAAGTGATTTTTTAAAATATCATTTAACATTTTAATAAACGATAATTTAAATAATTTTTTTAAAAATTATTATGAATTACCAAAATCACTATTTTAAGTATTTTTTTTAAATATGATTTTAAAAATCTTGAATATCATTAGATTTAATATTAATAAATATAAATTTAATAATTACAACAATTTTATTTTTTATATATACATTTTAACTATATTATTATTATCAAACTTTCATTATAATAATTAATCTAAAAATTTATTCAAATGGTAAACTATTACGACTTTTCAAATTGTTAATTAAACTATTAATTTCAATATCCGACCCAAATTTTAAACACTTAAACTACCCCTAAATTATTTTAGTATATAATAAGATTGGTCAATAAACTAATAATTTGATATGAATTAGATTATCCATAAAGAAATATATAATAGTATATCTTCAACACAAGTTTATTGTCATATTTTTTTTTTTAAACTCTTGTGAACTAAATTTATATGTTGGAGAAGGGTGATAAAGACAACTTTCAATTAGGTTTTAGAAACAGTTGAAATACTTATATAGCTTTTAAAATGTCCATGTATTTTAATTTCAATAATAAAGACAACATGTAACTCTGCTCATAATAATTGTGGTGCAGTACTTTAATTTCAATAATAAATTTCAATAATAAAGACCACATATATCACTGCTCATAATAATTGTGGCACACATATTAAGAATTTTTTAATTAATTAAAAAAATAAATAAAATAAAAGAAAACAAATTCTGATGTGAATAGAGCAAAAGAGATAAAGGATAATACAATGAACATTTAATGCTTTTGTTAGTAGTTGAACATTGTGGTGCCAAATAAACCACAGCCAAATATTAGGCTAAGATTGCTTGAGAAAATAGCTAAAAAGCTTACAGAAATAATCTCACAGAGTTTAACTCTCATCCATGAAAAATTGGATCCTTTTACAA
Source organism: Cardiospermum halicacabum (assembly GCA_031304145.1). Taxonomy (NCBI): domain Eukaryota; kingdom Viridiplantae; phylum Streptophyta; class Magnoliopsida; order Sapindales; family Sapindaceae; genus Cardiospermum; species Cardiospermum halicacabum. Next base: position 24,781,102 of record CM062391.1, on the reverse strand, counting down.
TTATCCCTACCCCTTGTTTATAAGAGGTATTTGGGTCCTATTTCTATTTGGATTGGGACTCCTTATTTTCCCGGGGTTCGGTTTCCTTTTCGGACTTCGTCTTCCATTGGGCTTGACTCCCTTTTTCCTTTTGGGCTTGATCTCCTTCTAGGGCTCGGATTCTCATTTGGACTTGGATTCCTTCCTGGACTTGATTTCCTCTTTGGGCTTGATGGTGCTTCCCGGGTGTTTCGGTCCCTTCGGCCGCTGGGGTGCTTTCGGCCGCAGGTTAGTGAGCCCACTTCGGCCGAAGGGGTGTTGGTCTATTTCGACCGAAGGCTTTGGCTGAGTTTGACTTAGGTTTATTTTTCAATTCGTTGAGGGTCCGCAGCTTTCTGAGACCGTAAGTTGTTCTCCCACCACAGTAATCCCCCTATTGCCATTACTTGACTTTCGAGTATGGCAATAAATTGGTGGCCTATTTCGGTCGAAGATGTCTCCTTTCATTAGTGTCCTTTCGACCGAGTATTCTTCCTTTGCGCTGGATGTGTCGCCAGCTAGGATTCCACTAGTTCAGCCAATTTTCACCTTTTGCCTTCCACGTCTGCGTTTGCGTATCAAATCTTTTAAATTTGACGGCTCCTCGGCTGCTGTGCCCTAAAAGTGAAATCATTTCCTCTCTATTTAAGTGCTGGTTTGCTTCTCTCTCTTGTATCTTTTCAAATTTGTTTTTCAGTTTCTCTCTCTAAGACGAAGGTCAACCGCCATTGCCTCTTCCGGTGAAGCTTTTGGCTCCAGCTTTCGGTTCTTCCTTCTCGCATTCTCAAGGTTAGCTCCTGTCGCTCCTTTTTTCTAGTTTTCTGGTTGCTTTCAGTTTTGGTCTTGCCGATTTGGCCTTTGTTGCTGCCTGTTCTGTGTGTTTTTTTTTTATTTTGCTGTTGGTTTTGTGGTTTTCCGGCAATTTGCCGATCTCGTTTGTTTGTCGGTTAGGTTTCCAATCGATTTCTCTTCTGCTGACTGGGTTTTGATTGTCTTTTCGTGTTTTTGCCGCTTTTCATTTTATTTTATTTAATTTTCCACGTGTACACGTGTCCGCGACTTTATAGTGCTGCCTTTATCAGTGTTGCCCTAACTTCGGTCGAAGACCATTAACCTGCTTTTTTCGGTCGAGTGTAGATGTCATCTTCTAACTCCTTGGATACGTCTACTTTTGCTGGTCTCACCTGTGACTTTTCGGCCGAAGAGGATAATGCCGAATGTTCGTCTGCTCGTAATCCTCCGGCCGAATCTAGGCTGCAGGGTATTCTTCCTCCTTGGCTTAACGTTCGAAGTACTATGACGAGGGGGGAGTTGGAGGCCATGCGTTTTAGCTGCAAGTTTCCTGATTGGGTCGAGACTAGGCTTCCTAATGATAATGAGAAGGTCGATGATGTTTTGGCCGAGGGATGGGAGCCTTATTATCTTAGGCATTTTGAGATTGGCCTCAGGTTTCCCATTATGGGCCTGGTCGAGGAGCTATGTACTTGGTGCCAGATCCACCCTAGCCAGTTGACTCCACTTGCTATCCGCATATTGCTAAGTGTGGACCGTTTGAAAGAGAAGTACAATTTACCGTTTTCGGCCGAAGACTTCTTTTACTCTTACTTTGTTAAACGCGAGAAACCGGATACTGGTAGATATGTTTTAAACGCTCGACCTCATGGAAAGCTATTGGTTCTGGGTTTCACGTCTAACGAGCGTCGGTGGAAAGACAAGTATTTCTTTGTCAGGGGCACTACTCGCTTGGGCAAGGGCCCGAGCTATCCTTCGTGTTGGATGGATTCATGTAGTTTTCTCGTAACATGTCTTACTTTTTGTTGGCTCTTTTTCGGTCGTTGGTATTGAATGGTTTTTGTTGTGGTTGTAGCTAAACACGGTGCTAAGAATTGTAAGTCGACTCCTCGGGCGCGCGCAAGGAGCGAGGCTATTCTCGCGCTTCCTGACAAGAAATGCGGTCACAAGAGGTTGCTGCACGAGCTACGCACGAGCCGTTTTTGGGCTTTCACCAGGACAAGTAGGTGGATTCTGATTCTAGTTTTCCAAAGTATTTTTATGCGGTCGAATTAACATGCTTTGGATTTGCAGAAATCGCTGACTACGTGATGTCGAAGCCGTCGGGTCAGCGGGCGCTCGCCATGCGTGCCATCATGCGTCAAATCCAGGCGGAACAAGAAAAGGCCTTTGTGGGTCGAGAGAGCGTCTCGACCGAGGAGAGGCAGGGATCTTCGGCCGACAATGCTCGTTCGAGTCGGGCGCCGTCTGATGGCGAGGGTCCTCATGAGGCTGAGGGGACGACAGAGCAGCGGCCTATGGTCGAAGAAGAAAGGAGTCCTGTTGCTCCTAACGATAGAGAGAAGAGACCGATGGAGGAAGAGGAGGGAGAAGAGGAGGAAGAGGAGGAAGGGTTTGTGCGCCCGCGGATGCGGACTAAGCACACGGGCAGGAAGCCCTCTTCCGGTGGAAGTGGTCTCTTCCTCGAGTTTCCCGGCGATTCTTCCACTAGAAGGATTACGACTGGGATGGTGAAAGCCGCTGATGGTTTCTTTTTTCCTCAGGATGAGGAATGGTTGAATTCCCTGTCATTCACTCAGTTCAACGAAATGGCCGTTGGAGGTTTGTTTAGGGTAAGTTTTTGAGGCTCTACTTCGTGTCGATTTCTTTTTTCAACTTGTTTTTGATCTTTTGGTTCTTTCAGGCGCTTCAAGGGGCGGTGGGAATGCGTCGACACTTTTCGGCCGTCATGCGTGACCGTGGAGAGATGGAGGCGAGTGCCAGTCAGGCTTCGGCCGAACTCAAAGCTGCCCAAGATGACTTGGGGAAGGTAACGGCTCAGTGTGTTGAGGCCGTTAGACGTGCTGAGGCGTTGCAGGCTCACAATTTAGGTCTTGAGTCCTCTTGTAAGGTGAAGGATGCCGAGCTCAACAGGCAGGCCAAGGAGATAGAGGAGCTGAAGGCTTTCAAGTCTGCGGCCGAAGGGAAGATAAGAGATTTGGAGGATCAAGTGGAAGTTTTGTCTGAGGAGGCTGCTCAGGCCGAGGTCACCACTAGAACTTATGCTCTTGAGCAGGTCATCAGGGGGTCATTGACTCCAGAGTCGGCGAAGATGGAGCTCGATGCTACGGCCGCTTTGCGAGAGGGTGTCGATTTGTAACTTTTCATTTCTTGTAACGCTCCCGAATGTAATCTTTATCAATTAATGAAAAAATATATTTTGTTGCAATTTTTCCTTGTTTTCTTTATCTGCTTTTCGCTCGAGGGTCCAATTCCCCAATTCTTTTTTTGGAGTTCTTGGGTGCCGTGTTGTCGCCCGAGGCCCTCTGGATTTTCCAGAGGCTTGCCCTTTGGCAATTTATCTTCGTCCGAGACCTTCAGGATTTACCAGAGGCTTGCCCTTTGGCAATTTATCTTCGCCCGAGACCTTCTAGATTTGCCAGAGGCTTGCCCTTTGGCAATTTATTCGGGTTGCCCTTTGGCAATTTATTTTCGCCCGAGACCTTCTGGATTTACCAGAGGCTTGCCCTTTGGCAATTTATTCGGGTTGCCCTTTGGCAATTTGTCTTCGCCCGAGACCTTCTGGATTTACCAGAGGCTTGCCCTTTGGCAATTTATTCTGGTTGCCCTTTGGCAATTTCTCTTTGCCCGAGACCTTCCGGATTTACCAGAGGCTTGCCCTTTGGCAATTTATTCGGGTTGCCCTTTGGCAATTTGTCTTCGCCCGAGACCTTCTGGATTTACCAGAGGCTTGCCCTTTGGCAATTTATTCGGGTTGCCCTTTGGCAATTTGTCTTCGCCCGAGACCTTCCGGATTTACCAGAGGCTTGCCCTTTGGCAATTTATTCGGGTTGCCCTTTGGCAATTTGTCTTCGCCCGAGACCTTCCGGATTTACCAGAGGCTTGCCCTTTGGCAATTTATTCGGGTTGCCCTTTGGCAATTTGTCTTCGCCCGAGACCTTCTGGATTTACCAGAGGCTTGCCCTTTGGCAATTTATTCGGGTTGCCCTTTGGCAATTTCTCTTTGCCCGAGACCTTCCGGATTTACCAGAGGCTTGCCCTTTGGCAATTTATTCGGGTTGCCCTTTGGCAATGTACGGGATACAAAGGAGAGTAAGGGATGAGATGAAAAGTTCGTTTTATTGCTTTAAGGTGGGGCCTCGTTAAAAACCCTTTTGGGGAGGAGAGTGCCCGTTATTACAATCAGTGCTATATTTAAAATTGGTACCTTTTGAGGTGATGTATGTTCCAGCTATGCTCTATCTCCTTTCCTTCTTTCGTGAGCAGCTTGTAGGACCCTTTTCCGGATGCTCGTTCAACTTGGTACGGTCCTTCCCAATTCTCGGCCAGTTTTCCATGGGCTTGGTTTCTCGTGTTTTGGAACACCCTCCTGAGTACCCAATCTCTGGGCTGGAAGGTTCGGGCCTTGACTTTTTTGTTGTATTGTCTTGCTATCCCCATTTGGTATTCGGCTATTCTCCGTTGTGCGTTCTCCCTTTTCTCGTCTGAAGTATCCCTCTCGAAGGCCAGGACATGTTCATTTGCTCTTCCATTTAGCCTTTCTTGAGGCGATAGGATTTCTGTTGGGAGTACTGCTTCCGTCCCGTAGACCATCGAGAATGGGGTTTGTAGTGTTGACGTTCTGGGGGTCGTTCTGAATGCCCAAAGGACTTCGGGAAGGGCTTCGGGCCACAATCCTTTGGCCCTTTCCAATTTTTTCTTGAGGGAGTCCACCACCGCCTTGTTGGATGCTTCGGCTTGGCCATTGGCTTGGGGGTATCTCGGGGTTGAGTATGTGAGTTTTATGTTTAACTGGTTGCAGAAGTCTTTTAGAGTTTGCGTTATGAATTGAGGGACGTTGTCAGTAATTATTTCTCGTGGTATGCCGAATCTACAGATGATGTATTTCCAGATAAATTTCTGAACTTCATGCTCCCTGACTCTTTCTAACGCTTCAGCTTCGATCCATTTCGTGAAGTAGTCGGTAACCATTAGTATATACCTCTTCCAACCCTGCGCGGACATTGGGAAAGGCCCGATTATGTCCATCCCCCATTTGTCAAATGGCCACGGAGATGTGATGCTGTTTAGGTTTCCGGCGGGGAGGTTGGAGTAGTTGGCGTGCCTTTGGCATTAATCACATTTCTTTACAAGTTCGGCTGCATCTGTCTTCATGGTTGGCCAGTAGTATCCGGCTCTATGCGCTCTGAACGCCAGGCTTCTTCCTCCGGAATGGTTTCCGGCTGATCCTTCATGGAGTTCTTTTAATACTAGATCGGCCTCGGAGAGGGAGATGCAGTTTAGGAATGGGCCGCCTATGGATCTTTTAAAAAGTATCCCTCCGATGATGCAGAACCTGGCGGCCTGGGCTCGTAGTTTTCTTGCCTCTGCCTTGCCTTCCGGCACTTGGCCATGATTGATGTATTCGATGGGGGTTCTCCAGTCGCCCTGTTCTATGGCCAGGGTTTCTTCATATTCAATGGCTGCTTTAGGAAGGAAAGCGTATACAATTGGCCCTGTTGGCTCGTCTTTCTGCATCGAGGCCCCGAGGTTTGCCATAGCATCGGCTCTTTCATTTTCTTCCCTCGGGATCTGCTTTATTGTGGCCCTTTGGAAGCGCTTCATGAGGTCTTTGGCTATCTTCAAGTATTTGGTCATCTTTTCGTTTCGGGCCTGGTATGCGCCGTTTATTTGATTCACCACCAATTGGGAGTCGCATTTGATCATTAAATTGTGCGCTCCACTTTCTTTTGCCACCCTTAACCCTGCGATCAGGGCTTCGTACTCGGCCTCATTATTGGTGGCTGGGAATTCGCATCGGATTGCTTGGAGTATCGGGGGCAGTTTTGGGGGCCGGAGACACACGCCCAGACCACTGCCACTCTGTCTGCTGGCTCCATCTACTTCTAATATCCATTCTTCGGTTGTAGAAGTTACCAGCTGATTTACTTCAAGGTCCGTTATCTCCGCGGACGGGTTTTCTTCGAGGTCCGCTAAGAAATCTGCGAGGGCCTGGGATTTGATGGCCTTTTTTCCTTCGAACGAGATATCGTGTTCGCTGAGTTCTAGGGCCCACTTCATCAGTCTTCCGGATTTCTCCGGTGAGTGCAGCACGCTTCGCAAAGGCAACGAAGTTATTACCACGATCGGGTGCCCTTGGAAGTATGCCTGAAGTTTCCTTGCAGCGAATACTAGGCTCAAGATCGTTTTTTCTAAGACTGGATATCTTGTCTCTGCCGAGGTTAGAGTTTTGCTGGCGAAGTATACCGGTTGCTGTTTCCCCCCGACTTCTTTGACCAGGACTGTACTTACCGCAATCTGTGAATGTGAAAGATACAGATACAATTTCTCATTAGCTTCTGGTTTAGCTAAGAGTGGAGGGTTGGTCAAGAAGTCTTTGATGTCCGTTAGTGCTTTTCTGTAGTTTTCGGTCCATTCGAATTCTTGGGATTTTTTAAGTGCTTCAAAGAATGGCTGAAACTTTTCTGATGCCTTTGGGATGAACCTGGTCAGGGCCGCCAATCTTCCAGTGAGCTTTTGAACGTCTTTCTTGTTTTGAGGCTCTGCTATGTTTAGGATCGGCTTGATTTGATCCGGGTTGGATTCGATTCCTTTCTTCGTAACTAAGTACCCCAAGAATTTTCATGCTTTGACTCCGAATTGGCATTTGGTGGGGTTCAACTTCATGTTGTACGTTCGAAGGGTCTCGAATGCTTGACTTAGATGGTGAACGTGCTGGTTCGCTTGTTCCGACTTCACTAACATGTCGTCTATGTACACCTCCATGGTCTTCCCCAATTTATCAGCGAACATTTGGTTCATGAGTCTTTGATAGGTGGAGCCTGCATTTTTTAGCCCGAAGGGCATCACTTTGTAGCAGTAGATGCCCCGTTCCGTGATGAAAGCGGTTTTTTCTTGGTCGCCGGGGTGCATTAGTATCTGATTATAGCCGGAGTATGCGTCCATGAAGTTCAGCATCTCATATCCTGCGGTCGCATCAATGGTAAGGTCTATGTGCGGCAGCGGGAACGGATCTTTCGGGCACGCTTTATTTAAGTCGGTGAAGTCGATGCATACCCTCCATTTCCCATTCTTTTTTTTACGACCACCACGTTCGCGAGCCATTCGGGGTATTGGACCTCCCTGATTGACCCATTTGCAAGGAGTTTCTCCACTTCTTCGTTGATGACCTCATTCCGTTCTCGGGCAAACCTTCTGCGCTTTTGTCTCACCGGTTTCGCTCCTTCCTTCACATTCAGTTTGTGGGTAATGACTGCTGCGTCGATTCCAGTCATATCGGTGTGTGACCAGGCGAAGCAATCCTGGTGGTCCTTAAGGAAGTTTATCAACTCTTCCCTCTCTCCTCTCTCCAGCATGGCCCCTATCTTCACTGTTTTTCCCCTGTCCAGTGATATTTCGTCCACTTCATGCTCGGCCGGCTCATGGGGTGTTTCCGGCCGCGTCTGTGATTGCTATACTTCTGCCATTTTTTGCTTTAGGCAATTGGCATAGCATTCTTTGGATGCACTTTGTTCCCCTCTTATCTGCTTGATCCCGTGTGGGGTCGGGAACTTAATTAGTTGATGGTATGTTGAGGGTATGGCTTTCATCCCGTGAATCCAGGGTCTTCCCAAAATCACGTTATAAGCAGAATTGGAATTTATTATCTGGAAGGTGGTGTGGAGATTTATTCCTTCTGCGTACACCGGTAATTCGATTTCTCCGATGGTTGAGGTAGCTTTTCCGTCGAAGCCTATAAGGGAGACAGCCTTCCTGCGCATCGCTCTTTCGTCCAGCTGCATGTTTCTGAACGCCTCCAGGAATAGGATATTGGCTGAGCTACCATTGTCGACTAGTACCCTCTTTACCGTTAGGTTTGCTATGAAGATTTTGATTACCAAGGCATCGTGGTGAGGGGCGTTTATCTTTCCGGCCTCTTCTTCGGTGAAAGTGATGGAGTAAAGGTTGTTCGTGCTTTCACTCCTTATGCTGTATATGCTCAGAGTTTCTCTGAGCTTTCTTTTTGCGGCCGAGCTTGTTAGTCCGCATACGTCGGATCCCCCAGCTATCATGTTAATCACCCTTTCTTCTGCGTTTGCTACTGGAGTTGGGTGTATCCGTTGTCGGTTTTTGTCGGCTTCGGCCGTAATTTCTCTCCCTTTCTCGGTTAAGTATTCTCGTAGGTGTCCCGTTTTGATAAGTTCTGCCACCTCTCTTTTCAGGGTCCAGCATTCATCAGTGTTGTGGCCATGGTCTCCGTGGAATTGACAGTATCGGGACATATCTTTCCTTGCAGAGGGGTTTTTGGATTTCTCGGGCCACCTGACCCTGTCTCCTAGGGTCTTGAGCACTGTCAGAGCTTCCCTCGTGGGTATGGTGAGGGGGTACGGAAGTAGTTCCTTCTCCCTGCGTATAGGATCGGGGCCGGTGTAACTTGGCCTGGAGGGTCCGCTGCGATCGTAGTCTCTCTGGTTTTTTCTATGATCCTCGCTCCGTCCACTATTACTGCGGTCGTTTCGTCCTCGTTGACTGGAGGTGTTTTGCGGCCCCCTAGCATTCCGAGGCTGGAATTCTTCTTCGTATTCCATTGCATCTTCTGCTCTCTCCAAGACGTCTTCAAAGGTCCTTGGTTTTATCAGTTTGAGGCTTTCGTAAAATTTTGACGTTTTTACGAGCCCCTTTATGAAGGCCTTGATGGCGCTTTTGTCCCTGCACCCCGGGATGGCCATCTTAGTTTCTTTGAACTTTTTCACATATTGCCTAAGACTTTCATTGACCCCTTGTCTTAGGTCGTACAGATCGTCCACATCCTTTTCTTTTTTTCGGCTATCGGAGAAGTGGTTGACGAACTTCGTTGCTAGCGAAGAGAAGGATCTGATGCTTTTTGCAGGGAGGGAGGAATACCATCTCTGGGCGGTTCCGGTTAAAGTGGAACCAAAGGCTTTACACATTATGGCCTCCATATCTTCTTCTGGGATGTTGCACGTTCCCATGCGAGTCTTGTATTCTGCGATGTGGTCCTCTGGATCCGTGGTTCCCTCGTAGGGCTTCATGCTGGGCGTGGAGAACCTCTTGGGCATTCTGGTGTCTAGGATCCAGGACGCGAATGGTGTGTCGGAGTAGCGCGTAGTTGAAGAGCGCATCGTTATTCTTCTTCCTGAGGTTCGTTGTACCAGGTCCTTGAGTTCCCTAATTTCACGATCACGGCGCTTTTCACGACTTCTTTTAGACGATGTCGGCTTCGTCTGTTCATCATCGGAACTGCTTGAGCTGTTCAGATCTAGAGTTTTGCGACTCTCCGTCGACCCGTTGCTTTCTTCAGATCCTTCGTTGGAGCCTTCCTCAAAATTGAGTCTCTTCTTACGGAGGGGCGAATATTTCCGGTTTGATCGCTTTGTTCTCGCCTTAGAGGAGGCTTTTCTGGATTCTGCTTCTTTTTTCCATAGTTCTTTTTCTTCCTCTATTTTCTTGAGCATCTCCGTCATTATGGCGAGTTGCTCCTCTGGCGTCTTTGGAGTCGTGTCTTCTATGACGACGGTGTTGGGATTTGCTGGTGCCATGTATGATGGGAACAGAATCGGGGTAATCGGGATTTGGGGTTATTTTTCTCAGATCTCAGCCTTGTGTGAGGTTTCGTAGCCCCACGGTGGGCGCCAAACTGTGGTGCCAAATAAACCACAGCCAAATATTAGGCTAAGATTGCTTGAGAAAATAGCTAAAAAGCTTACAGAAATAATCTCACAGAGTTTTACTCTAATCAATGAAAAATTGGATCCTTTTACAATTATCCCTACCCCTTGTTTATAGGAGGTATTTGGGTCCTATTTCTATTTGGATTGGGACTCCTTATTTTCCCGGGGTTCGGTTTCCTTTTCGGACTTGGTCTTCCATTGGGCTTGACTCCCTTTTTCCTTTTGGGCTTGATCTCCTTCTAGGGCTCGGATTCTCATTTGGACTTGGATTCCTTCCTGGACTTGATTTCCTCTTTGGGCTTGATGGTGCTTCCCGGGTGTTTCGGTCCCTTCGGCCGCTGGGGTGCTTTCGGCCGCAGGTTAGTGAGCCCACTTCGGCCGAAGGGGTGTTGGTCTATTTCGACCGAAGGCTTTGGCTGAGTTTGACTTAGGTTTATTTTTCAATTCGTTGAGGGTCCGTAGCTTTCTGAGACCGTAAGTTGTTCTCCCACCACAAACATGTATGGTAAGTTTCAACATATAAATATTTTATTAAAAGTATTACGTGGTCTAAACTAAAGAGAATCTTTTGGTTTTTACAATTGACAATTTTATTGAAAAGAGTAGTATTGGAATGGAAGAACTTCTTCTCTAGATAAGTTAGTGATGCATCTTTTGGTTTATGTGATTAAAATGGTGGTGATATTTGAATAATCAAACTAGATTTAAAGTGGTGTTAGAATTTTTGGTTAATGAAATTTATTTTAAATAAAATATTATATAAATAATTAAAAATATGAAAAATTTTAAAAATGTGTATTATCAAATTTGGGTTAAATTTTTAAATTAATTTTAGAAAAGTTATAAAAATAAAATTTAAAATTTTTATTTTGAAACTTATATTAGATTTTCAAATCACATATATAGATGGTAGATTAAGTAGATTATATTGCACAAATTTATTTTAAATTTAAAAAAAAAATTATTTCAGTACTTTATTAAAATTAGCACATAAATTAAAATCAAAATGTGGAATATATAGTTTTAATTATAATAAACCTATTAATTGAATATATCACTATGCATTCATAAAGTATCTTATTGTACCATAAACGTTGTATGAAAACATATCTATATAAATAAAATAAGTAGGTCAAAGAAGATTTTTAGATAGTATAAATATTTATCTAACAAAACAATAAATAAATAAATAAAATTATTTTTGGTAAGATAAAAACTAACAAAAAAAAAATTTACATATCTAGTAAATATTAAAATTGTATTAAATTTATATTTACAATTTGAGTAATGTGTATCGAACTCAAAATTTAAATATATATATATATAAGTATATATAAAAGTGATTTTTTAAGATATCATTTAACATTTTAACAAACACTAATTTAAATAATTTTGTTAAAAACCTATTATGAATTATCTAAATCACTATTTTAAGTATTTTTTTTAAATATGATTTTAAAATTTTTGAATATAATTAAATTTGATATTCAATAAATATAAATTTAATAATGACAACAATTTTTATTTTTATATATACATTTTAACTATAATTATTATTATTATTATCAAACTTTCATTGTAATAATTAATCTAAAATTTAATTCAAACAGAAAACTATTACGACTTTTTTTTATTATTAATTCAACTGTTAATTTTAATATCCGACCCAAATTTTAATCACAGAAACTACCCCTAATTTTGTTTAGTATATAATAACATTGGTCAATTAAACTAATAATTTGATATGAATTAGATTATTCATAAAGAGATATATAATAGTATATCTTCAACACAAGCTTATTGGCATATATATTTTTTTAAACTCTTATCAACTAAATTTATATGTAGGAGAAGAGTGATAAAGACAACTTTCAATTAGATTTTAGAAACAGTTGAACTACTCATATAGATTTTAAAATATCTATGTATTTTAATTTCAATAATAAAGACCACATGTAACACGGCTCATAATAATTGTGGCTCACTACTTTAATTCCAATAATAAAGAGCACATGTATCACTGCTCATAATAATTGTGGCACACATATGAAGGATTTTTTTAATTAATTTAAAAAATAAATAAATAAAAGAAAAGAAAACAAATTCTAATGTGAACCGAGCAAAAGAGATAAAAGGATAAGGGTGTTGTTTGGCATCCAGACGAATTCATCCATAATTCATCCAGACGAATTATGGGGACAATATTACCCTTACAATGAACAAGCACGGGTCAATTCTTTGCATTAAATATATTTAGTTTTCAACAAAATCAACCATTATAAAAACTCATGTTGAAAGTCAATGCGATGTATCTCATACTTTAAATGAATTACTTTAAATGAATAACATTTACAAATATTAAAATCACATGTATCCAAAGTTGGAATGATAAGAAGTTGAAGAGAAATTCTGCATCTTTTTAAAAATTTACTTTTTAATAAATAATTTTTTTATATTTTTATAAAAATAAAATTTATATTTTTATTATTGACTTTTTAATAAATGAAAGGTCACATATTTTATTTTATTTTTAAAAATAAATAATAATAATATAAAATATATAAAATAAATTTAGTTTTAACATAAGCATTATTAACTATATAAAATAACAGTATGATATATTCAAATTACTATGTGTATATAAAATCATAAAATATATTGTCTATAGAGAAAATTAGAAGGAAATTTGGTGTATCATTTTCTTTTTCGAATATTCGGATAATCCAAAACTAAAAAAATTCTGATCCGTATCTGATCTGATTATTCGGTTTTAAATCCGGATCTCTAATCTGAAAACCCAAAATTATAAAAACCGGATTGGATATCATCATCATCATTCCCATTACCATTCTCACTGCCACCACCATCATCATCATCGCCATGTACATCATCATCGCCATGTACATCATCATCACCATGTACATCATCACCATCACCTCTAACATCCTCACCATCATTCACCATCCATCGTCATTATCATCATCATCATCACCAATTCCATTAATTTCATCGTCACCATTACCATCAATGTCATCATCGTCATCTCATCATAATCATCATCGCCATTGCAATCAACACCATTATTATCATCATCATCATCACTATCATAATCCTCGCCACTATCATTATCATCATCATGATCATCATCATCTCATCATAATCATCATCCTTGCCTCATCATCATCACCATTGCAGTCAACGCCATCATTACCATCATCATCACCACCACCATCATCGTTATCGTCATCATCATTGTCTCATCATAATCATCATCCTCGCCTTATCATCACCATTGCAATCAACACCATCATTATTGTCATCATTGCCATCATCATCCACGCCACCATCATCGTCAACATCTTGATCATCATCATCATCCCCATAATCATCATCATCGTCACCATGTCCATCATCATCGTCATCATCGCCACCATCACCGTCACAATCATCATCATCATTATCTTCGCCTCATCATCACCACCATTGTCATCAACGCCATCATTAGCCCCATCCGTATCAACATCATCCTCACATCATCATCATTGCAATCAACATTGTCATCTTTGTGATCATCATCCTCATTATTGCAATCATCCATGCCGTCATTGATGCCGGAAACGTGTGCTAAATTGGCTGAAACAGTATTGCGAATTGAATAAGAGGAACAATTCGTTACTGATGGCGGAAACGTGTGTTAAATTGATTAAAAGAGTATTGCGAATTGAATAAGAGGAACAATTTGTTCGCTCAATTGATTTACTGAAAATATAATATCAAGTCTGTTCTTTAGAAACCCTAAACACCCCTTTATAAGGTGTTACTCTTAACCCTAACAAGAAAAGAAAAACAATTCCAAAATTACAAAAAAATAATAATAAATTTGGGCTCCAAAAGAAAAACAATTCGAAAACCCTTTCTCAGAACGCCGATTCACTTCAACCAGTCAAATTTGGGCTCCAACTTCCATACCCAAAATCAATGCCGAAAACCCGGTGCATCAGTCACTGTCGTCATCTTCTTGCTATCGTCATCGATATCTCCTTGCCATCGTCGTCGCCGTCATCCTCGCTGTAGCTGTAAATAATACTTTTTTATATTTTAAACTAAATTGATATCTTTAATAAATTTATCTTAAATTTTTATTTTAAAATTTACTTCTTTATGACTGTGGGTCAAAAAATTTGTATTATATTTTTATTATTACAAATTTTTGCTTCTATTTTATATTTGATCCACGTTAAATTTATTTTTTTAATCAAATTTTTAAGTATTATTTCAAGAAATAAAAATAAATAAATTTAATCCGTACATTTTATATATATTGTTTAAAGATATGAGTTTTATAATTATGAATATTAATGATTCTTGAAAATATAAATGGATTGAAATTAATTAGTTTCAAGAAATAAAAATAAATAAATTTAATCCGTACATTTTATGTATATTGTTGAAAGATATGAGATTGATAATTATGAATATTAATTATTCTTGAAAATATAAATGGGTTGAGATTAATCAAAAGAAAGTCAAATATCTTCTCTTGAATAGCAAAGGGTAATTTGGAGATTTTAAAAGAAAAAAGATAAATTCTGTACATTCTGTACATTATTTTCTGTACACCAATCATTTTCCAAAGGATAATACAATGAAGATTTAATGCTTTTGTTGGTAGTTGAATATGTATTGTTAGTTTCAACGTACAAAATATTTTATTAAAAATATCATGTGGTCTAAAATAAAAAGAATCTTTTGGTTTTTACAATTTACATTTATGGAAGAGTGTAGTATTTAAATGGAAGAATTGGATAAGTTAGTGATGCATCTTTTGGTTTATGTGATTCAAACGAAAGTGATATCTGAATAATCAAACTAGATTTAAAGTGGTGTTAGAATTTTTGGTTAATTAAATTTATTTTAAATAAAATATTATCTAAATAATTTAAAATATAAAAAAAAAATTGAAAAAGGAGTATTATAAAATCCGGTTTAAATTTATAAATTAATTTTAGAAAAGTTATAAAAATAAAATTTAAAATTTTTATTTTGGAGAATGTTAGATTTTTAAATCACATTTAATGATGATAGATTAAATAGATTATATTGCACAAATTTATTTTGATTTTTAAAAAAAAAAACATATTTCAGTACTTTTTAAAAATTAGCACATAAACTAAAATCAAATTTTATAAGGTTTAAAAATAAAAGATCTCTATAATATAATATAATATAAATTAATATAATATATATTTTAATTTATTACTTTTATATGTACAAATAAAAATTGTCTTAAAAATTACTCTATATTTAAATATTATTTGATAGTACATAATTATTAATATATTTTATATACCACCATATTTAGAAAATATATTATAAAATTACCATACTAAAATCATAAAATACAATTAGTTATTATATTATAACCGTTTAATATTTGACTTTAAGTTACAAACTTTATTTTAAAAATATGTTAGCTTTGTAATTAGATGAATTAGACTATTTTTTAAAAAGTAAAGTAAAAATTTATTTTTGAATCTTTTTCAACACTCATCATATTTTTTAATGACTTTTTTTAAAAAAAATAATTTATAAATTTAAATCAAATTTTATAAAATTGAAAATTTTAAAAAATCACTTTAATATATAAATATATATTATACTGTATTACTTTAATAAATACACTTCAATTTGCTTTTAAAAATTATGCTTTATCACCAAATGTAATCGGAGAGCATGTGATTATGCAATTTGTTTTATAAAACAAATATAATATTTTATACCATTGTCTTATTAAAATTCTAATAAGAGTTAAAAAATAACATTGTGGTAGGAGACTAATAAAATTAGATTTACAAATTATATTAATAATAAATGAATTGAATTACAAACTAATTTAAATATGTATTTTTTGAAATAGATAAAATAAAAATTGAAGTTGAAACTCTGTAAAATTTATTGAGATAAAAATAAAATTACAGTAAAAATAAAATTAGATAAAACTAAATATTAATAAATTAAACTACAAGTTTATTTAAATATTGAAATTTTAAATTGATATATTAAAGACCTATATTGTTGAAAATAAAATATTATAAATAAAAATTGAACTGAATTTTTCATTTTAAGATCACCAACTCCCATCACGTGCCCACGTGCCAACGTAGACTATATTCAGGGATGTATTATCTCGTTCATACCTTCTTCTGTAACCTACACAAACAGCCGCCATCCTCCTTTGCGCACTCATCAGATCCATCGGATCTACCTCCTCTTACTCCTCCGGTCTACATGTCTTCACTCACCCAGTAGAATCTGGTATGTCTATTCTTACACCAAACTCGTTTCAATCCGAGACAGATGCCTCTGTTAAAGATAACAATGATGACTATTTTCTGTTTTATGGAGTGCTGGAATTAGAAATCTCTCCTCGTATGTCTTCATTTAAATATGTAATTGTAAAAGTAAGTTTTCATTTCTACTTAATTGTTTGGATTTTGCTATATTTGATTATTTGGTTGTTTTTTTAAGTACGGTGGTTTTTTTACATATATTAATAACTTATGTTTTCAATTACAGCTTAATTGGTTCACTTAGGTAATCTTCTCTGAAACAATGGTATTTGCTCATCAAAGGTAATCTTCTCTGAAACAATGGTATTTGCTCATCAAAGGACTGGCGCAGAATCCGGATCTCTCTCTTCAAAGTCATTTCCGCCACCATTTCATCAAATTCTACAAATTCCATACCTAATCCAATTGGCCATAATCAACACAACGCTAATAATCTGTATAAAACCATAACCATAAATGTCTAATGAAATTTCAATAAATTTTTTTTTTTTTTATAGAAAAAAGATGAGTATAAATTATGTACTTTTAGTTCATCTTATATTTTACATAAGATGAATCTCATCCCTGCACCATAGTTTATTATCTAACATTTTTTTTTTTAATCTTCATAGGATAACCCTCATATATGACTCTTTGGTTTCACTCTGGTCACTTTCTTAAAATGTGTAAGAAAGCATGTCAATTAGCCTTTTAAAGGCTTTCCAACAAATTGAGAAATATCAGGCCTAGTTAAATCTACCTAGAAGTGTGTATTTTTAAACTATTGTGCGAGTCAAAACGGATATAAGTGTTATTCAAAGAAGATTTATTGTCTATATTGAATGTCTCTGACCAAGATATTTTTTTAGAAATATACGGGTGAGCATTTTCATTATAAAAACCACACACTTACCAGAACACACTTACCAGAATATGTTATGGATGATTTTACCATAATTAAAATTTGAAATCAGTGGTAGTAAAATTTGAGTCTAAACACAAAACCTACTGAACACCCAATTCCGAATATAGAAATTGAAATGACTGAAATGAGAGTTTAATAATGAAGGAACAAAATCCTAAGGAGAAATAATGATGAAGTAGTGACTCAAAAATGTCAAGAAACAGAACTTAAGATGTAAGTCTTAAGTTCCTAAGGAAGACACTGAGAGAGTACTAGAAACAGATGAGGAAGATACCCCAAAATATCACAGAAGCGGATGAGGTGGGATTAAAATGGTAATGACAAGAGAATAATGAAATTAAAAATATGTTAGATTTTGAAATAGCATCTATTGAGAGAAAAGTAAATTATAATAAAAAAAAATAAACTTGGATAAAAAATATAAATCTTAATAAATTAAATTATAAACTTATTTAAATAATTAAATTTTGAAACTGGTTAAATAAAACGTGAATATTCAAAACATAGTTGAATGGTAAAAATGGATTATAAAATTAATTATATATATTTTAATCAGTAAATATGATAAAATAATTTTACACAAATTATTTTATTGATCCTCAAATTTTATTTTCAATAAAATAAAAAATATAAAAATAAATAAAATAAATATTAACATCAAAATTTATAATTTAACATTAATTCTAAATTGAAGGATTAAAATTTAATCAAAATTAACAAATTATTTAAATTAACACAAAATATCAAAAGTCTGGTAAAATAAATGTAATAATTATTAAAATTAAAAATAAAAATAAAATAAATCATACAATAAACTAATTTAACATTAATTTTATTACATGCCACTATTAAAAAATTATACATCAAATTTCATTTATCCCACATCATGTGTTCGCCTCCTGTGATGTACTATAAATTCAGGTTTTTTACATTCGATGAATCCATAGTGTTAGGAAATTTCCGATTTTATCCCAAATATTTCCTAGTTCCTAATTCGATTCAACCAAAACAATCAGCCCAAACACAAACATAATATTGAACGTGGTTCGGCAAATTGCCTAATCCAGAAAAAGATAACAACTTTATTATGAGAAATAAGAATTACAAGTCATTCAGACAACAACCTCTCTCCACACAAAATTGCTTTTTCTCAACTAGAATCTCTTTTAGGTGAACAACTCCACCATGGCGAGACAACCTCAAATCAAAATCTCCTTAATGGTGAGACAACCCAATTCGAAATTTCTTTAATAGCGAGATCCCAACCTTAATACTCGAAATCTCCTTAATGGCGAGATCCCAACCTCAATACTCGAAATCTCCTTAATGGTGAGACCCCAACCTCAATACTCGAAATCTTCTTAATGGCGAGACCCCAACCTCAGTACTCGAAATCTCCATAATGGCGAGACCCCAACCCCAATGATCATTACCCCTACTAGGTATGACCCAAATCCAATGATCACCACCCCTAAGGGACGAGATACTTTATTCTTCACGAGACAACTCTATTTATAGTGATCATCAAATATACTTTCCTAATTGGAATACAGTCAACCAAATTAGGAAAACCAAATATTTCCAAAAAAGGAATCAAACAATTAGGAAATAGATTCAAACTCAAAATAAAAAAACCTTTCTAAAAGGAAATCCTTGTGATTCAAGGCAATCCTAACACATAGTCTCACTTTGTTTTTAAACACAAACCGCGGAGTGGCGTCACCTTGTTTTCAGATACAAAGGCTTTTATCCTCCGTGGCGCACCACCACTCACTAGTCCATCCATAGTCCCTCCTCTTTCTTCAGTCACCCCTTGCGGTCCCGTATGTCTACACTTGCACCGGAGTCTATTGGATCTGAGACTGACGCTTCTGTTGATGACGATGATGATACATATGATCAGTTTCTGAAAATGGAATTGCAAATCTCTCCTTGTTTGTCTTCATTCAAGTATCATATTCTCAATGTAAGTTTCATTTCATTGTGATTTTGCTGAGTTAATATAGACAATATTTAAATTTAATTATGTTCCTGGTTTTTCAATTACAAAGTTGTTTGTACATATATTCATTCTGAGAGAGATAATTTTCATTTCTGATTATTTTGCTGTGTTTTTAATTATAGTGTTGTTGTTACTTATATTGTTTTGAAGGACCGGGTTCATTCAGCTCCTGCTGCCTACTGATATCAGAACCAGCATTTGTCACGACTGGTAATGTTTGTTCGCAGACAATAAAGACCTAAAGAGGCTGCTGTTGATTTTCCTACTTCCTGGGGAGGAGTCGTCTCCCTTATTGCATCGTAGTATTGACTTCTTCTCTTGTCAAGATATAGATTCTCCTTACCATTCTACAGAATTCATTGCAATGCATTTGAAAAAGCGGGAAGTTGCAGCTCACTAGTGACATCTTTGGAATATCTATTCGAAGGACCAGGTTCACAGATAATAGAGACCCCAAAGAGTCGGTAAGTTGAGGCTCCTCGAAGTAGTCTCCCTTGTTGCATCATGCCGATAAGGGTCAGCAACTTGAGGGATTATCAACGGCTGTTCTGCTGCCTACTGATATCAGAACCAGCATTCGTCACGACTGGTAATGTTTGTTCGCAGACAATAAAGACCTAAAGAGGCTGCTGTTGATTTTCCTACTTCCTGGGGAGGAGTCGTCTCCCTTATTGCATCGTAGTATTGACTTCTGCTCTTGTCAAGATATAGATTCTCCTTACCATTCTACAGAATTCATTGCAATGCATTTGAAAAAGCGGGAAGTTGCAGCTCACCAGTGACATCTTTGGAATATCTATTCGAAGGACCAGGTTCACAGACAATAGAGACCCCAAAGAGTCGGTAAGTTGAGGCTCCTCGAAGTAGTCTCCCTTGTTGCATCATGCCGATAAGGGTCAGCAACTTGAGGGATTATCAACGGCTGTTCTGCAGGCTCAGGACTTGAAACTCTTATAAGAGCTGTATTAGATAATGAAATTGATGAATATCAATCAAAATGATGAAATAGAGACCTTAACACAAGTGCGTGAACAAGCAAAAATCTGCAGCTCGATACTGACATCTTCAGAATCTCGATTTGAAGGACCAGGTTCACCGGTCCCTCTACCTGCTGATATCAGAACCAGAGATGATAAGATGATATCAGAATCACCCAGGACCAGTTCCTATTTCTAATGTATTCAAAGACATAAAAATATGTGAATAAAATATACCTGCAGAATTCTCCATGTAAAACATCTGTGAATAGTTATATTAAATCACAACATTTGATGTCGCTTCACAATTTATGAACTCATATCACATATGTAGAAAAATGATCGAATCAGAACCAAAGATGTTTCATTAGGTCTATAAAGTTTATTACAAGAAATAGATTTAAAATAAATAATTATAAGGATCCGACCTCCCAGCACCTCACTGGAAACCATTTATAAATATCTCTACGCAATGTACTTTTTATAGTATTGACACCACATCTACGCTTTAAGTGTTCACGTTAATCCCTTTTATGAAAATTTATTACATTTGTGATGTTAAGTCACAATATTTGATATCGCTTCACAAGTTTTGAACTCATATCACATATGCAGAAAAATGATTGATTTGGAACCTATGATGCCTCAATTGGTGTATACAGTTTACTACAAGAAATAGATTTGAAAAGAAAACCAATAGAATTTGACCTCAAAGTATTTTATTGGAAACCATTTATAAATGCATGTACAAAGTGTACTATTATATTTCAACCTAGTTGACACCCTTAAATGTGAATGTCTTTAAAGTTGTTATTTTTGTATGAGTATGGTTCTTTAGAGTGTGGGCATGACATCTACACTTTAAGTATTCACATTCATCCATTTTATGACTATTGATTACATTTATAATATTAAATCACAATATTTGATGTCATTTCACGATTTGTGAACTCATATCACCGTATGCAGAAAAATGATAGAATGAAACCTATATTGTCTCATTTGGTGCAAAAGTTTAATAGTAGAAAAAATCAATTTTTAAAAAAGAACCATTATTATTTTGTTACATACATCACAATTGTACACTTAATGCAAAATTTTTCCATTTTGTGATTTTTTTTTAAGTTTGATGGACAATTATTGTTTTTTATTGTCGATCACAAATTGTGATATTAGATTATAGTGAAAAATTATATATTGTAAAATCAATTAGAAACTTAATTCAAATAAATTTAATATACTAGAATAGTCTATCAAATTTAAGAAATAAATTAAAGAATAAGGAAATATATTCTTCTTAGTACCACTGGTGTGTAAATGACAATTCTTAAAAAAAAAATCCTTATTAAACTTAGGGAAGAGTATGAACGTAATATATTTACTCAAAAAAGTTTATAGAAACTCAATCTTATTCATTTAAACTATATGTGTATGATTAATAGGAAGGAAAAACTCAAAAATCTTATTGATGATGCCTCGAGACAAGTAAAGAATAATATTTGGATTGTTAAACCTCCATCAAATGTCACCGGATTGTTAAGAGGATATGCGAATAACAAATCCACAATACTATGTTACATCGATCTTATAGATGATACATTTTTTTGTTGTTCTCCATTCCAAAATCAACTCAAAACTAAATCTCACGTTCATGCAGTCTCATCCACTATTTCTGAGAAGTTATCAAAAACTCTGACCACGACTGAAGAATCCCGAATGTTTATTGGAAGCCTCACAACCTCAAATTTGAAATTCATTTTAACCCAGGTCTTATATAAACCTATTAAAAAATATAAAAACAATTAAACTAAAAAAATAGAAAATAATCTAACTCATTAAGACCAAATCAATCTAACAAAGAAAATAAACAACTCGTATGATGGAATCAAATCAAATAAAATAAAAAAGGAAATAATCTAACTAATTAAAATCAAATTAATCTAAAAAAATAAATGAAACAACTCACCAAAATAAGAATAATATCCTTACAACAAATTAAACCCAACAAAATCATGATCTGAATTCTATATGAAACAAATCAAAATAAACAACAGTAATTAATAAATCCATAAGTAAGATTTAATCAATATAGTAAAACCATGATTTTTACAGCATGACCAAATTCTATATAAAACATATCCAAATACACCATAATCCTTACAGCATAAAGCTCAATATGTTACCAAAAACATAGTAAAGCATGATCTAATACAAAAAATAATGAAATCAATATAAGTACTTTACTTCTTAAACAACCATGAGTAATGCTATTTTCTTCACTCTTTTGAATTCAAAATCACACATTCTGTAGTCAACAGCTAAAATTATTAAACCACATAGACCACCAAATTATAGACACAATAATTAATTAAACCCTAATTTAGTATTAAAAAATAAAGACAAGAAGACAATAAAATTGATATCCTTATAACAAATTAAACTCTAACGAAATTTTAGAATTCACAAAAGAGGGGTAAAAGATAGTTAATTAATATCTTAGAATCAAGAAGTGAACTAAGAGGAAGCGGGAAAAGAGGAGTGAAGAAAGAGAAGATGGTAATGGAGGAGGTGACCAAAGTCACATTCAAAGAAATAGAAGCGATGAAGGAGGAGGATGCGGTGAGACGGAGGTGGAGGCAGAATGAATGCAGTAGAAATGAAGGGAGAGACAGATGCGGCAGAGACCGACGAGACGAAGGAGGAGGATGAGCGATGGTATCAGCCAAATTAAATAACAATGATTTTATTTCGAGGGGTATGGATGTGGTTTTGAAATTTGTCGTGTTTTCCTTTTTAAATAATTTATCTGATATATTTGTTATCATTTATAATATAAAGTATTCATACATTAATGAAAACCTTAAAATATGTATTTTGTTTCAAACCCTTCTAATTGAAATAAATCCTTTTAAAAAAAGTGACGGTGACATATCCTTAATCGGTCCATGCAGTAGTTGAAGTTCAATGAACTAGTTTGATACATTATAATTATAATTTTTAATGGACTATAACTAATAAAAAACTTTATAAATATTCTAAAAAAGAATGATGTGTTATAATAGAATTTATATGTGTATTTATCCAAGTATAAATAATGGTACGTGTAGTATACATATTGTGGTGCCAAATAAACCACACCCAAATATAAGGCTAAGATTGCTTGAGAAAATAGCTAAAAGCTTACAAAGATAATCTCACAGAGTTTAACTCTAATGAATAAAAAATCGGATCCCTTTACAATTACCCCTACCGCCTATTTATAGGAGGTATCTAGGTCCTATTTCTATATGGATTGGGACTCCTCATCTTTCTTGAGTTTGGTCTCCTTATTATATTTGGAGAAGGATATCTCAGTTTGGGTTGATTCTGGAAACCATACGTAGGGCGGATTGGGCTTGGGCTTGATTCACGGTGTCCAGAAGGCTATTGGGTTCCTTTGACTCGATTCGGCCGAAGGCTTGTCGGGCCTTATTCGGCCGGTGGCCTGCTGGCTTCCTTCGACCGAAGGCTTAATTCCCGATATCGCTTGGCCTGATGTGCTTTGGCTTTTGATGTGTTGGGATGTTCTGAGATAGTTTTGGACTGGGTCCCTTGGGGCCTGGTAATGTGTATTTTCGGTCGAGATGGGTTTGGCCGGATTGCCTTGGTCTTGGGCTTTGGTCCAATTTGCTTGGGTCCTCGGACCACTTGAGTCGCTATAACTTCATCTCTGACCTTTAGGGGCTGTAGGTAGTTTTCCCACCATAGTAATCCCCATATTGCCATTACTTGGCTCTTTCGAGTATGGCAATATGTTGGTGGTTTGCTTCGATCGAATGGACCTTTTTCTTTAGTGATGCTTTCGACCGAAAAGATCGTGCTTTTGCCTGGTGTTTGCCAGCTTGTATTCCACTACTTGTTTGATATCTCTTTTGGGTTTCCACGTCAGCGTTTGTGTATCAAATCGTTTTTAATTTGACGGCTCCTCGACTGCTCTGCCCTAAAAGTGAAATCATTACCTTCCTATTTAAACGTTGGTGGGCCTCTCTCTCTCTTCTTCATCTATTCGAATTAATTTTTCTTGTGTTTCTCTCTTTATCATTTCTCCTTCGAGGTTCAGTCGCTATTTTCTTCTTCCACTGGAGTTCCAGTTCTGATTCATCTCGTTCTTCGCATTTTCAAGGTTAGCTCTGGTTGCTTCATTTTCTCTTCTCTTGTTTGGTTGTTTTGCTGTTCTTGTTTGATGAATTCTGGTTTGTTTCTGAGTTTGTTTTGCTTTTCTGGCGAGGTTCCGGTTGGGTCTAGGTTGTGGTTAAATCTCTACTGTTTGTCTTCTTCCACTAACTGGGTTTCGATTTTTCTTTTCGTATTTCTGCTACTTTTGTCTTTTTTAGATTATTTTAATTTTCACATGTACACGTGTTCATGTTTCTCATTGTGCAACCGTTTTTGTAAATCTATTTTTTTGTATAGCCCTAACTTTGGTCGAAGACCGCTAACCTGCCCTTTCTTTTGGTCGAGTGTAGATGTCTTCTAACTCTCTGGACATGTCTTCTTTTACCGGCCTTACTTGTGATTTTTCGGCTGAAGAGGATGGTGCCGAGTGTTCTTCCGTTCAAAATTTCTCGGCCGAGTCTAGGCCTCAAGGTATTCTTCCCCCTTGGCTCAACGTGCGAAGCACCATGACTAGGGGTGAGTTGGAGGCTACGCATTTCAGTGGCAAATTTCCTGATTGGATTGAAACGAGACTCCCAATGGACAATGAAAAGGTGGATGATGTTTTGGCCGATGGGTTGGAGGCTTACTATCTTAGGCATTTTGAGATTGGCCTTAGATTTCCCATTATGGGTCTGGTTGAGGAATTGTGTACTTGGTGCCAGATCCATCCTAGTCATTTGACCCCACTTGCCATCCGAATACTGCAGAGTATAGATCGATTGAAGGAGAAGTATAACTTGGCGTTTTCGGCCAAAGATTTCTTCTACTCTTATTGTCAAACGCAAGAAGCTCAATACTGGTAGATTTGTTTTGAATGCTTGGCCTCACGGAAAGATCTTGATTCTGGATTTCACCTCTAACGAGCGCCGATGGAAGGACAAATATTTCTTCATCAGGGGCGCTACTCGCTTGGGCAAGGGCCCAGGCTATCCTTTGTGTTAAAAGGATTCATGTAGATTTATTGTAACTTTTAAATTGTTTGGAAAATTTATTCGGCCGACTCTATTGACTTGTTTTGTTATTGCTGCAACTAAGCACAGTGCCAAACACTGCAAGTCGTCCCCCTCGGGCGCTCGCTAGGAGTGAGGCCATTCTCGCGCTTCCAAATAAGAAGTGTGGTGACAAGAGGTTGTTGCACGAGCTTTGTGTCAGTTGGCTTTGGGCGTTTACAAGGACGAGTAGGTGGCCTTGGCTTTGCTTCTTTTTTTCTTTTTTATGCGGTCGAAATAATGTTGATTTTGGAATTTGTCTGCAAAAATTGCGGACTACGTGATGTCGAAGCCATCAGGTCAACGGGCGCCTGCTATGCATGCTATAATGCGCCAAATTCAGGCAGAGTAAGAGAAGACTTTTCCCTCTGATTGAGGAATGAGTGTTTCAGCCGACGAGCGTTAAGAATCTTCGGCCGATAATGTCTGTCCTTCCAGCCCTCGCAACCCCTCTGACGGGGAAGGTCCCCAGGATCTTGAAGGGACCACGATCGGTGAGGAGCCCCAGGCTTCGGCTAAAGTGGAGAAAAGCCCCCATGTTTCGATCGAGCGGGAGAAGAGGCCCAGTGAGGAGGAGGAGAAGCTTGAGTGCCCAAGAGGCGTACTAAGCATACATGCAAGAAGTCTGCTTTTGATAGTGGCCTTTATCTTGAGTTTCCTAGCGATTCGTCGACCCGGAGAACCACAGATAGAATGGTATAGGGCTGTGCATGGTACCTTCTGGAACCGCTCCAGAATCGGAAACCGGACCAGAACCGGTACTAAAACTTAAAAAGAACCGATTATTTGGAACCGGACCGGAATCGGTACCAAAAATTATATTTTTCGGTATCGGTTCCGGATCCTCGATTAGAACCGGACCGGAACCGGACCAGAACCGGACCAGAAATGGAACCGAACTGGAACCAGTAAAGGAACCGGTTATTTAAATAATAATAATAATAAAATAGTCATTTTAGGTGAATTTCTTTCTAGGTAAAAAAATATATATCGTTCTCTTTTCTCACAATTTTTTTTTTAATTTTCAAATTGTATATCGCGGTTGTAATTTTTATATATATAATTCAAAAAAGTACTATTTTTAATCTTTTTTTTTATTTTTGCACCATCGAATTGTTTCAACACTTTTATATATATATATATATATTTCAAATATATTTAAAAATTAGAAATGATCCTGAAGTTTTGAAGAATATTGTTTACTTAATTAAGTTGAAGCCCTTACGCTTTCTGGAGTGTTAAATGTGTTTACTTGAACAATCTACTTGGAATATTAATTTAATTTTTTAATTACTTTTTATATTACAACTAAATTATGATAAATTACTATGTGTATGTTAACTAATTACTTTTAAAAAAAAAAATTGAAATGTAGAATATAGAGGGCTATGCAGTTTAGACTGAAGCGTGCAGAACATTTGAAACTTTTTATTATTATTTAAATTTATGCACAATTTATTTGAAGATTATGGAGCTTTTAAACTTATTTTCTTTGTCTAGACAACAAATTTAAATTTATTAGTGAAGCTTTTGGAGTTTGTTGATATGCAATTCGAGAACCAATTTAACAAATTGATTATGGTAATTGAGAACATTAGTAACTTTTCCATATGTATAAGTTTATTTTATTATATTTGTTTTGGAATGATTATTTTATAAATATAAATTTGACAAATGGTGATTCCAAAAAAAATTAATAATTGGATTAATTGTGAAAATTTTGATTATATTTCCAGAACAGGTACTAGAACAGTATCTGAATAACCGGTAATTCGGTTCTGGTACCGGTTCCTTCAAGGAACCGGTACCAGAACTGGTCCCGCTCACCCCTAGAATGGTCAAGGCTGTTGAGGGTTTCTTTTTCCCTTAGGATGACGAGTGGTTGCATTCTTTGTCCTTCACTCAGTTTCATGAACTATCTGTTGGAATCTTTTATAGGGTAAGTACCTCATTCGATTTCTCCATGTCTCCTCCTTTTTTTTTTGATTTTTGTTCTTTTTCTACTAGGCGCTAGAGGGTGCAGTGGGGATACGCTATCACTATAGTGCTGTTATGCGTGATAGGAAGGAAATGGAGGTGAGCGTTGACAAAGGTTCGACCGAGCTTAAGGCTGCTCAAGATGATTTGGGTAAAGTGATGGCTCAGTGCGTTGAGGCTATCAGGCGCTCCGAGGCGTTGCAAGCTCATAATTTAGGGCTCGAGTCATCTTGCAATGTGAAGGATGCTGAGCTCCCGCGGAAGGCCAAGGAAATCGAGGAGTTGAAGTCATTCAAGAGTTCAGTCGAAGCGAAGATAAAGTTGTTAGAGGGCCAAGTTGAGGCTCTGACAGAGGAGGCGATTCAAGTTGAGGTCACCACCAGATCTTTTACTCTTGAGTAGGTTTTTAGGGGTTCTTTGACTCCTCAGCTGGCCAAAGAGGACCTGGATGTCTTGGCTGCATTGCGGGATGGGGTTTGATTGTTTGGGAAATTTGTTGATTTTATTTGATGTAGTGTTCGCCCCCATGTAATACTTTGTTTAAATTAATAAAAGCGTTTTCGCCATCTTTTTCCTTTTGTGTTGTGTTCGGTCTTTGATTTCTCGTTCGTTTGTTTGCTTTGATTTCTAATTACATTGGGGTTTAATCCCCTAGCCTGTTTGGTTGAATCGATCGTTTCTGTTTACGACCGACTTAAATCCCCCGTTGCTTTGCGAATTCTTCGACTAGAGCGTACTTTGTTAGATTTCGTCCGCTATACTTGGAAGTTCCTTTGCTTGGGCTTTAGGTTTGTCATGAGTTTATTTGTTGTCGATTTTTCTTTGACCGAAGTTTTTAGATTTACCTTTTGGCGATTTTTAGGGTTGTCCTTTGGCAAAGTGTCTTCGCCCGAGACCTTCTGGTTTTGCCAGAGACTTGCCCTTTGGCAATTTTCAGGTTGTCCTTTAGCAATGTGTCTTCGTCCGAGACCTTCTGGATTTACTAGAGGCTTGCCCTTTGGCAATTTTTCGGGTTGCCCTTTGGCAATGTGTCTTCGCCCGAGACCTTCTGGTTTTGCCAGAGGCTTGCCCTTTGGCAATTTTTCGGGTTGCCCTTTGGCAAAGTGTCTTCGTCTGTGACCTTCCTGGATTTACCAGAGGCTTGCCCTTTGGCAATTTTTCGGGTTGCCCTTTGGCAATGTGTCTTTGCCCGAGACCTTCTGGATTTACCAGAGGCTTGCTCTTTGGCAATGTGTCTTCGCCCGAGACCTTCTGGTTTTGCCAAAGGTTTGTCCTTTGGCAATTTTTCGGGTTGCCCTTTGGCAATGTGTCTTCGCCTGAGACCTTCTGGATTTACCAGAGGCTTGCCCTTTGGCAATATTTCGGGTTGTCTTTTGGCAATGTGTCTTCGCCCGAGTCCTTCTGGATTTACCAGAGGCTTGCCCTTTGGCAATTTTTCGGGTTGCGCTTTGGCATTGTGTCTTCGCCCGAGACCTTCTGGATTTACTAGAGGCTTGCTATTTTGCAATTTTTCGGGTTGCCCTTTGGCAATGTGTCTTCGCCCGAGACCTTCTTGATTTACCAGAGGCTTGCCCTTTGGCAATTTTTCGGGTTGCCCTTAGGCAATGTGGAGTCGCCATTTGGCGATGTTTGGAGTATGTTCGAGAAGAATAGTAGGTAAGGAAAAAAGATTTGTTTTATTGCGTTAAGGTGGGGCCTCATTAAAAACCTTTTTTGGGGAAAAGAGTGCCCGTTAATACAAATACTGTGCTATATTCAAAATTTGTACCTTTTGAGGTTGTGTATGTTCCAGCTATGTTCCACCTCTTTTCCCTCTTTAGTGAGTAGTTTGTAGGACCCCTTCTCAGATGCTCGTTCCACTTGGTATGGTCCTTCCCAGCTCTCGGCCAATTTTCCATGAGCTTGGTTTTTCGTGTTATGGAGAACTCTTCTGAGTACCCAGTCTCTTGGGTGGAAGGCTCGGGCCTTGACCTTCTTCTTGTATTGTCTTGTTATCCCCATTTGGTACTCGACTATTCTTCGTTGTGCAGTTTCTCTTCTTTCGTCCGAACTATTTCCTTTGACGGCTAGAACATGTTGATTGGCCCGTCCATCTAGTCTTTCTTGTGGTGACAGGATTTCTGTCGGGAGTACTGCTTCCGTTCCGTAGACCATTAGGAAGGGGGTTTGCAATGTTGATGTTCTGAGGGTTGTTCTAAATGCCCAGAAGACTTCGGGAAGGGCTTCGGGCCATAGTCCTTTGGCTCCCTCAAGTTTTTTCTTGAGAGAATCCACCACCGCTTTGTTGGATGCTTCCGTTTGACCGTTGGCTTAAGGGTACCTCGGAGTTGAGTATGAGAGTTTGATGTTCATCTGGATGCAGAAATCTTTCAGGGTCTGTGCTATGAATTGGGGCCCGTTGTCGGTGATGATTTCCAGTGGTATGCCAAATCTGCAGATGATGTGTTTCCAAATGAATTTCTGTACTTCTTGCTCTCTGACCCTTTCTAGTGCTTCGGCTTCTATCTACTTTGTGAAGTAGTCGGTCACCATCAAGATATACCTTTTTCGACCATGGGTGGATATCAAGAAGGGTCCGATAATGTCCATCCCCCATTTGTCAAATGGCCATGGGGAGGTAATGCTGTGTAGAGTCCCGGCGGGGAGATTGGAGTAGTTAGCGTGTCTCTGGCACTTGTCACATTTCTTTACAAGTTCGGCTGCATCCGTTTCATGGTTGGCCAGTAATATCCGGCCCTATGTGCTCTGAATGCGAGGCTTCTCCCTCCTAAGTGATTCCTGGCTGATCCATTGTGGAGTTCTTTTAATACCAGTTCGGCCTCTAAAAAGGAGATGCAGTTTAGAAAGGGGTCACCTATGGATCTTTTGAAGAGTATTCTCCCGATGATGCAGAATCTGACGCCCTGAGCTCGTAGCTTTCTAGCTTCCGCTTTGTCTTCAGGTATTTAACCAGGATTGATGTAGTTGTGGATAGGAGCTCTCCAGTCACTTTGTTCTATGGTCATGGCTTCCTCGTACTCAATGGATGCTTTCGGGAGGAAGGCGTACACGATTGGTCCCGTTGGTTCGTCTTTTTGCATTGATGCCTCAAGGTTTGCCATGGCATCTACCCTCTCGTTTTCTTCTCTCAGGATCTGCTTTATCTCAGCCCTTTGGAAACGCTTCATGAGCTCTTTGGCTATCTTCAGGTACTTGGCCATTTTTTCATTTCTGGCCTGGTATGTGCCATTTATCTAATTGACCACTAATTGGGAGTCGCATTTGATTGTGAGATTGTGCGCTCCATTTTCTTTTGCTACCCTTAATCCTGCAATCAAGGCTTCATATTCGCCCTCATTATTAGTGGCGGGAAATTCGAATCGGATGTCTTGAAGAATCAGGGGTAGGTTTGGAGGCTGGAGACATACGCCCAGGCCACTGCCACTCTGTCTGCTGGCTTCGTCTACTTCTAGTACCCATTTTTCGGTCGAGGATGTTACTAATTGATTTACTTCGGCCTCAGTTGCTTCAGTTGGTGGGGCTTCCTCGAAGTCTACCATGAAATCTGCAAGGGCTTGAGATTTAATCGCCTTTTTCCCTTCGAACGATATGTCGTGTTCGATGAGTTGTAAGGCCCACTTCATTAGTCTTCCAGACTTTTCAGGGGAGTGTAGTACGCTTCGTAAAGGTAGAGATGTTATTACTACAATCAGATGCCATTGGAAGTAAGCCCGAAGCTTTCTTGCAGCAAACACTAGGCTCAATATTGCCTTCTCTAGGGTTAGATACCTTGTTTCTGCCGAGGTTAGAGTTTTGCTTGCGAAGTATACCGGCTGCTGCTTTCCCCTGATTTCTTTGACCAGGACGGCACTCAGTGCAGTCTGCGAATGTGATAGGCACAAGTATAGTTTCTCATTAGCTACTGGTTTGGGTAAGAGTGGGGGGTTGGTCAGGAAATCTTTAACGTTTGCTAGGGCCTTTCTGCATTTTTCTGTCCACTCAAATTCCTTAGATTTTTTCAGGGCTTCAAAGAATGGTTGGAACTTTTCTGACGCCTTTGGGATGAATCTAGTTAGGGATGTCAGTCTTCCAGTGAGTTTTAGGACGTCTTTTTTATTCTATGGTTCCGCTTTTTTCGGGATTGGCTTGATTTGATCTGGGTTGGCTTTAATTCCCCTTTTTATGACTTGATACCCCAAGAATTTCCCTGCTTTGACCCTGAATTGGCACTTTATGGGGTTGAGTTTCATGTTTGACGCAAGTGGTGGATGTGTTGGCTTACTTCCTCTGACTTTACCAGCATGTCATCGATGTACACTTCCAGTGGTGTCACTTCCATGTCTTATGACATTTTATTCATGAGTCTCTGATAGGTAGAGCCGACATTATTCAGGCCAAAGGGCATTACTTTGTAGCAATAGATGCCCCGTTCAGTGATGAAGGCAGTTTTCTCTTGGTCATTGGGGTGCATTAGTATTTGATTGTAACCGGAGTATGCATCCATAAAGCTTAACATTTCGTATCAGACTGTTGCATCAATGGTGAGATGTGTGTTGCAGCGGGAATGGATCTTTCGGACAGGCCTTATTTCGGTCCGTGAAATCGATACACACTCTCCATTTCCCATTTTTCTTCTTGACGACCATAATGTTTGCGAGCCTGTCCGGGTACTGGACCTCTCTGATTGACCCATTCACGAGGAGTTTTTCCACTTCTTCATTAATGATCTTGTTTCGCTCCTGGGCGAATCTTCTTCGCTTCTATTTCACTAGCTTCGTGCCTTCCTTCACATTTAATTTATGGGTTATGATTATTGCATCGATTCCTGTCATGTCTTTGTGTGACTAGGCGAAGCAGTCTTGGTTGGCTCTGAGAAAGTTTACCAGTTCTTCTCTTTCTCTCCCTTCTATCATGGCGCCGATCTGCACCGTTTTCTCCACCTTCTGATCTAGTGGTATTTCATCTACTTCATTTTCGGCCGGTTCTTGGGGTGCCCTCGGCCGGGGCTGTATTTGTTATACTTCAGCTACTTTTTATTTTAGGCAGTTGGCATAGCACTCTTTTGATGCATTTTGCTCCCCTCTTATCTACTTGATCCCGTGTGGAGTCGGAAATTTAATGAGTTGGTGGTATGTAGGCGGTATTGCCTTCATCCAGTGAATCCAGGGCCTCCCTAAAATCACA
Source organism: Cardiospermum halicacabum (assembly GCA_031304145.1). NCBI lineage: Eukaryota > Viridiplantae > Streptophyta > Magnoliopsida > Sapindales > Sapindaceae > Cardiospermum > Cardiospermum halicacabum. The sequence continues at coordinate 24,748,842 of CM062391.1, read as the reverse complement.
TTGTAGACCGAGTTTGAGCTTATTACTAGGAAGGTGGTATGGAGGTTTATTCCTTCCGCGTATACTGGTAGCTTGATTTCGCCAATGGTGGAGGTGGCCTTGCCGTCGAAGCCGACGAAGGATATGTCCTTCCTGCGCATCATCCTTTCGTCCAGTTGCATGTTTTTGAATGTCTTAAGGAACAGGATGTTGGCTGACCTGCCATTGTCGACCAACAATCTTTTCACCGTTAGGTTTGCTATTGATATTTTGATTACCAGTGCGTCGTGGTGTGGCGTGTTAACCTCTCCGGCCTCTTCCTCAGTGAAAGTGATGGAGTAATGGTTTTTTGTGGCCTCGCTCCTGATGCTATATACGCTCTGAGTCTCTCTGAGCTTTCTCTTTGCAACTGAGCTTGTCAGTCCGCATATGTCGGATCCCCCGGCTATCATGTTAATTACCCTCTCTTCGACATTTGCCACCGGGGTCGGGTTCATCTGCTGTCGATTTTTATCAGCTTCGGTCGCGATTTCCCGCCCCTTTTCGGTCAAATATTCCCACAGGTGTCAAGTTTTGATCAGCTCCACCACTTCTCTTTTTAGGGTCCAACATTCGTCAGTGTAATAGCTCTACCACCCATGGAACTGACAGTATCGGGACATACCATTTTGTCCGGAGGGATTCTTGGATTTTTTGGGCCACCTGACTCTGTCCCCCAGGCTTTTGAGTATCGTTAGGGCTTCCCTCGTAGGTATGGTGAGGGGGTACGATAATAGCTCTTTCTCCCGACGTATGGGGTCAGGGCCTGTATAACTCGGTCTGGATGAGCTTTCACGGCTAGAATCTCTTGGGTTGTTTCTGTAATCTTTGCTTCGACGACTATTGCTATGGTCGTTCCGTCCTTGAGAGCTTGGGATGCTTTGTGGGCCTCTATGATTCCTAGGCTGAAATTCTTTTTCATACTCCATTGCATCTTCGGCCCTCTCCAAAACATCTTTGAAGGTCCTGGGTTTTATTAGCTTAAGACTTTCGTAAAATTTTGACGTTTTTACGAGCTCCTTTATGATGGCTTTGATGGCGCTTTTATCCCGGCATTCTGGGATGGCCATCTTAGTTTCCTTAAACTTTCTTACATACTGTCTGAGACTTTTAACTGCTCCCTTTCTCAGGTCATAGAGATCATCCACATCCTTTTCCTTCATTCGGCTGTCAGAGAAGTGGTTGACGAATTTCGTGGCCAAGGAGGAGAAAGACTTGATACTCTTTTCAGGAAGGGCCGAGTACCATCTTTAGGCGGTTCCCGTCAAGGTGGAGCCAAAAGCTTTACACATTATGGCCTCCATGTCTTCTTCAGGGATATTGCACATCCCCATGCGAGTTTTGTAGTCGACGATGTGATCCTCAGGATCTGTTTCTCCCTCATAAGGTTTCATGTAGGGGATGGAAAACCCTTTTGGCATCCTAGTATCTAGGATCCAAGATGTGAATGGGGTGTCGGAATAGTTCGTTGTTGAAGAGTGCATAGTGACCCTTCTCCCCGAGGTTCGTTGTACCAGATCTTTTAGCTCTCTAATTTCAGGATTGTAGCATTTTTCGCGGCTTCGCTTGGACGACGTTGGTTTTGTCTGTTCGTCGTCAGAACTACTTGAGCTGCTTCGATCTAGGGTTTTGCGACTCTCCGTCGACCCGTCACTTTCTTTTGACGATCCTCTGTCGGAGTTTTCTTCAAAGTTGAGTTTCCGTTTACGTATAGGAGAATATTTTCGGCTTGGCTGCGTGGATTTGCCTTTGGAGAGAGTTGTTGATTTCCTTCTAGACTCCGCTTCTTTTCTCCACTGCTCTTTCTCTTCTTCTGCTTTCTTGAGCATCTCGGTTAGGATCGCCAATTGCTCCTCCGGCATTTTAGGAGTTTTGTTTTCGGCGTTGTTGGTCAAATCTGGACTCATCTTGTAAATTGCTGAAGATTGGATGGTAATGGTGTTGATGACACTTTAATTGGATTCAGGGAATCTTAACCTGGTGTTAGGTTTCTAGCCCCACGGTGGGCGCCAAACAAACCACAGCCAAATATAAGGCTAAGATTGCTTGAGAAAATAGCTAAAAGCTTATAAAGATAATCTCACAGAGTTTAACTATAATGATTAAAAAATTGGATCCCTTTACAATTACCTCTACCCCCTATTTATAAGAGATATCTGGGTCCTATTTCTATATGGATTGGGACTCCTCATCTTTCTTGAATTCGGTCTCCTTATTATATTTGGAGAAGGATATCTCAGTTGAGGTTGATTCTGGAAACCATATGTACGGCGGATTGGGCTTGGGCTTGATTCACGGTGTCCAGAAGACTGCAGGGTTCCTTTGACTCGATTCGGCCGAAGGCTTGTAGGGCCTGATTCGGCTGGTGGCCTGCTGGCTTCCTTTGACCGAAGGCTTAATTCCCAATATCGCTTAGCCTGATGCGCTTTGGCTTTTGATGTGTTGGGATGTTCTGATATAGTTTTGGACTGGGTCCCTTGGGGCCTAGTAATGTGTATTTTCAGTCGAGATGGGTTTTGCCGGATTGCCTTAGACTTGGGCTTTGGTCCAATTTGCTTGGGTCCTCGGACCACTTGAGTCGCAATAACTTCATCTCTGACCTTTAGGGGCCGTAGGTTGTTTTCCCACCACACATATATGACTAATCCATTATTATATAGATGCTATAAAGTTAAACGAAGAAAAAAAAAATACTAAACTAGTGTTTAATTACTATCAAACCTCAATGTGGAATATAAAGTTTTACTTATAATAAATCTATTAATTTAATATATCAATAATATTACTATGACATTCATAAAGTACCTTATTGTACCATAAACGTTATATGAAAACATATCTATATAAATAAAATAAGTGGGTCAAAGAAGATTTTTAGATAGTTTGAATATTTATCTAACAAAATAGTAAATAATACAATTATTTATATATTTAATAAATATTAAATTTGTATTAAATTTATATTGGCAATTGGGAGAAATCCAGAAAAAACCCATGAAGGTTTGTTCAAAATACCCAAAAAACCACACTTGTTTTATAAATACCAAAAAAACCACTTTTTGATATTTTTAGCAGATTTTTGATGCAATGACTTTTATGCCCCTAAAAATAAATCAAAAAAAATTCCAAGTTTGATTCTAAGTATGGAAATTTTTTTATAAAAATATTGAAACAAATAAACTTAACCAATTTATTTAAAATTATAATTTAATATAAATATATTTATATATAATTCTAACATATTATCATCTACTTGATTATATATTTCATTATTTTTCAATTAATACTTAATTTTTTTCATTACAAAAATATTATTTTATATAAATTCATAAAAAAATATGAATGAGGTGTTTAATAGTCAGTAAGTACAAATATTTTGAAACAAATTCATTGATTCACAATTTCAAAAAATTAATTTTAATTTTAAAAAGTATTCACTCTCAAATTTAATAACTACACGATTTGAAAAATTAATTACATATTCAAAATAGAAAAAAAGTAAAACAAACGAACCCAAAATAATCAGATTGATTCACATCAGGTTGGTATGTGTGGTTTTTTTTTTGTCACTTTAACAATTTTTATTTTTTTTAATTATTAATATTATTAATTTGTAACATTACATAATTGTCCTTGGTCAACTTTAATTTTAAAGGTCAAATTAGACCAAAGTAGTTTTTTATCCATTTTTAATAAACTTTAGTGGTTTTTTAAATATTTCTAAAACGAATGTGGTTTTTTGGGTATTTTTGCAAACCTTCGTGGGGTTTTTGGATTTCTCCCTTTGCAATTTGAGTAATGTGTATCGAACTCAAAATTTAAATATATAAATAAATATATATATTTAAATATATATATATAAGTGATTTTTAAAAATATCATTTAACATATAATAAACACTAATTTAAATAATTTTATTAAAAACCTATTACGAATTATCAAAATCGCTATTTTAAGTATTTTTTTTTTAAATTTGATTTTAAAAATCTTGAATATAATTAGATTTAATATTAATAAATATAAATTTAATAATTATAGAAATTTTTATTTTTATATATACATTTTAACTATTATTTTATTATTATCAAACTTTCATTAAAATAATTAATTTAAAAATTAATTCAAACCGTAAACTATTACGATTTTTCAAATTATTAATTAAACTATTAATTTCAATATCCGACCCAAATTTAAACACTTGAACTACCCTAAATGTTTTTAGTATGTAATAAGATTGGTCAATTAAACTAATAATTTGATATAAATTAGATTATCCATAAAGAGATATATAATAGTATATCTTCAACACAAGCTTATTTTCATATATTTTTTTAAACTCTTGTGAACTAAATTTTTATGTCGGAGAAGAGTGATAAAGACACCTTTCAATTAGGTTTCAGAAACAGTTGAAATACTTATATATTAGCTTTTAAAATGTCCATGTATTTTAATTTCAATAATAAAGACCACATGTATGACGGCTCATAATAATTGCGGCACACATATTAAGAATTTTTTATATAATTACTCCCTCCGTCCCACTGAAAGTGTCATATTGAGTAAAAAAATTTGTCCCAGTTAAAGTGTCATGTTTACACATCCCAAGTAGAATTAATTAATTTCTTCCCATATTACCCATAGAGTTAATTAAGATTGTTTTATATTTCAATAGTTACCCTCCTTATTAATTAAGGGTATAATAAATAATACACCATGCATTTATATCAAATTAACTCATTTCTTAATCTGTGTGAAAATAGAGAAAGTGACAGTTTCTCTGGACGGAGGGAGTAAAAAATAAATAAATAAAAGAAAAAAGACAACAAATTCTGATGTGACCAGGCAAAAGAGATAGAGAGAGAGGTTATGCGTACAGACAAATCGTGTACAGATTGTACTTTTCAAGTTTTAATGGGTCTATTATACCCTTCATCAATACTCTCTTTCTATTCTATTATCTCTCCATTAACATCACTCCCTTTCATCATTCTCTTTCAATTTATTTATTTTTTTTTTATTCTCTTTCAAACTTCCAACGAACATTAATGTGGAGCGGAATATAAAAATATATTAGTCCTGCTATTCAATCTCTCTTTGTAACCAATTTCTCTAACACATTATAATTAATTTTCTTATAACAATTTTTTCTTCAATTTTTTCAATCGTCCTATTTAAAATATTAAAAATGAATTAATTATTTATATATAATTTTAAAATATAAATTAATTTATATTAAATTAATTACTTAATTAAACATTTAAAATTTAAAATTAATAGATTATTTTAAAATAAATAATTAAGATAAATTATTTTAAAAATAATTAAAATGATTAGTTAAAATTTTAATAGGTACTAACATTTGGTATTTTACATTAGCCAAACACTTAAATTAACTATAAAACAAAATTTTGTTTTTGGTGACTTTAAAATTAATATGATGAATTTAAATATTGTTTTATTCATATATATATATATATATATAAAAGATTAATGATATAATTAGAATATATTTTATTATGATTATAATTTGTATAAATTTTAAAATATGAACTAAATATTTTAATTAATCAAACTTAAAAATAACATTCAAGTCAGCTCTCGACTTAAAAGATAAAGTAAAGGAAAAGAATAGGGAAAGCAATGACTTCCAGAGTTCCTGTCTGAATGAAGTGACAGATAGACAGTAAAATACCTGGAGCTTTTAGGTTCAATTGATAAGGATTGGCAAGATGATCACAATCGAAGATTGTGCTTTTAGAATGTGACCGAGAGACATGAATGGGGTGAGACATTAATTTAAAATGTATGGTTATATTAAAAACTATAATAACATAACTGTACAATAATTATTTTTTTTATTACTATGACAAAAAGAAAAGTGAATATGAGACATTAGTACTGTAGTGTGTTTTTTCAAAACGGATCCGATCCTGTAAAATTAAGCAAGGCCGAAACTCATTGTATTCAAGGTCCAGACCCATGCTCTTAAACGATCTATGAGGGCCAAGATCTTATCCGATGCTCTTACTGTTTGATATGCAGCCAAAGTGAATCCAAAATTTTGCGAAAATCCTTCGGCGAAGATATCAGTAGTTCCGGTTAACGGCCATCCCAGGTTCCTATAAATAGGAAGTTGACATTCACTTTTAGAAATCATTTTTCACTAACCAAAACTCACCAAAATCGATACTCACTACTCCCAGATCTCTTCTGGCACTCCGATATCCCTTCACGATCTCGATCGTAATTTCGATCCCAATTAGACAGGTCATAGTACTATTCGTGTTGCCTAATTGCTTCATTATTCTTCTGACCGAGTAAACAAGACGTTATTATTTCTCACTTAGTTCTTTGTTTTCACTGTTTACGTTCAAATTTGACTTGAGTATCAGAGTGCATACTGCACTTGACTCATGATCGTTCTTGCTCTCAGTGTTTGATTGGTTTTTTAGTAAAATCGAATAAACTGATTTTTACCAGTGGGTTTAAGGATGCTTAAGAAATGGGTTTTAATAATTTTGTCTGACTTTTTTCATAACAATTCCGCAAACGAATTTGGAATATTCAAATCTTTTACATTTCTCTAATATTTATTAAAAATATGTACATTTGTGTAGGTTATATATACATATATTGGTGTCCGATTCGGATTTAGAGCTCAAGCCTAAAATAACTAGCAAGCCCAAGTCCAAGGTTCAGGCCCGGATCGTTCACTCATGCCCAAGTCCGATTCGCAACCTTTAAACTGGCAGATATAAAATTGAGAAGATTTCAGATTCTGTGGAGATCCTTCTGCAGAGATCTCAGCAGAACCACCCGACAGATAAACCAGATTCCTTACTTTACCTTTTACTTTAATTGTTCTTACAACATCTAAAAGAAATCCGTATTAGTGTCTACAAAACTTCCTATTTGAAAATGAATATGAAAATTCTTATTGAAAATCCATTAGTTCCTGCATTATCTCAGGCTTGAAAGTAAGGATTGTTTTAACAATGCAACTTAAGGATGAAAAAAATAAAACCAATTGAAAATCGAAACGAACCGGTATATTTGGATCATTTCGATTTGATCTTTGCCTTCAATTGGATTCGATTTAATTTTGAGGATAAAAAAATTATTTATTTTTTTTCAATTTAATTAAGGTTACCTTTTTTCCATTCGGTTTTGATCCATACCCACTTATTTATTTAAATCACATTGATTTTTATTTTATTTTTTTTTATTGAAGAAGACTGAATGGAACTAAAATTTCTAGTTAGTTTTATAACTCCAAAATCGGAAAAGTTCAAATTTTCAAATTATTATTTAAATAGATATTTATTTTCTACTCAACCTAAATTATTTATTTTTTTTAATTTTAATTTAGGTTACCTTTTTTCCATTTGATTTTGATCCATACCCACTTATTTATTTAAATCACATTGATTTTTATTTTATTTTTTTTATTGAAGAAGATTGAATGGAACTCAAAATTCTAGTTAGTTTTATAACTCCAAAATCGGAAAAGTTCAAAATTTTAAATTATTATTTAAATAGATATTTATTTTCTACTCATCCTAAATTTACACATGTATATATTTTTCATATAAAAAATTAAATTTTTTTTACATCAATGAGATTTGCCAATTTGTATAATATATAAATTTTTATGAAACTAATTTATTATAATTATAATAATAGGTTGTACTTATATTTTAAATACATAAATGAAAGAAGTTAAAAGTATTAAAGAATAATATTACATACAAATGTTAATGAAAATTAAGATTGATATAAAAATAAAATTAAAAAGTAAATATATAAGAAGATAAAAGGAAGAGATAAAACAATATTTATTGTTCTGAGATAAAATTAAATACTCTCGTACGAATTTCAAGTTATAACTTTAATGCTTCTTAATTAATTTTCTTTAGTTATTCTCTTTCTTCTTAAGAGTAAAAAAGTAAGAAAATTTAAACAAAATCGGTACGAATTTGTCTGTACAAAAAACATTTTCTAAATGATAATATAATGAACATTTAATGCTTTTGTTGGTAGTTGAACATGTATTGTAAGTTTCAACAAAATATTTTATTAAAAATATTATGTGGTCTAAAATAAATTGAATCTTTTGGTTTTTACAATCACAATTTTATTGAAAAGAGTAGTATTCCAATGGAAGAACTAACTTATCTATAGATAAGTTAGTGATGCATCTTTTGATTTATGTGATTAAAGTGGTGGTGATATCTGAATAATCAAACTAGATTTAAAATCGTGTAGAATTTTTGGTTAATGAAATTTATTTTAAATAAAATATTACATAAATAATTAAAAATATAAAAAAGATTAATAAATGTGTATTATCAAATTTGGTTTAAAATTATAAATTAATTTTAGAAAAGTTATAAAAATAAAATTTAAAATTTATATTTTGAAACTTATATTAGATTTTCAAATCACATCTTATATTGCACAAATTTATTTTAGATTAAAAAAAAAATTATTTAAGTACTTTATTAAAATTAGCACATAAATTAAAATTAAAATGTGGAATATATAGTTTTAATTATAATAACGCAAAGTATTGGGTGTTTCTGAAACACAATAAATTACTGTGTTTCAGAAACATAGACGTGCCAATTTTATTTAAAAAAAAAAAAATTCATATATTTCACATTTATTCTCTTCTCTCTCTCATTAAAACCATATCTTTGTTTTTCTCCTCTCTTTTCAACTTGTTTCTTCTACGAACAATCAACAGAAAGAAGTCGTTATTGAATCTGCGTTTCAAGTTCCTTCCTCTTCAAATAATGGTAATGAATATTATTACGATTTATCTTGACTTGAATGCTTTTATTTCAATCTTGAACTACATCGATTTATTGTTGTACTTCAATCTTCAACTAGATATATTTACAGAGTACGTTTCATAATTGTTGTTAAATAAGCGTTACAAGTATTATCCTTCGAACAGAGACAGTTAATTGTCACACATATACATGAAACACAGGCACAGATAATAACCTCGCAGACACAGATAATAATCACACAGGTATATATAGCATCTCAATAGATACATATAAGAATTGCACATACACAAATATATAAATCACAGGCACATATAATGACCTTGCAGGCACAAAAAATAACCACACAAGTACATATAGCATCTCAACAAATACATATAAGAATTGTACAGACACAGATACATAAAACACAGGCACAGATAATAACCTTGTAGGCACAAAAAATAACCACACAGGTACAATTAATATCTCAACAGATACATGTAAGAATTGCACAGACACAGATACAAAAATCACAGACACAGATAATAACCTCGCAGGCACAAAAAACCATTCAGGTACAATTAGTATCTCAACAGATACATATAATAATTGTACAGACACATATATATATATAAATTATGTTTTGTAATAGCGCTCGAAGTTATGTTTTGTAATAGCGCGCGTTTTTATTTTGAATGTTATGGTTTCACACATGTGAAACTTGTAACACAATAAGTTAGTGTGTTACATGTAACACCTAAGACGCTCTCTTATAATAAACCTATTAATTTAACATTTCACTATGGCATTCACAAAGTATCTTATTCTACCATAAACGTTGTATGAAAATATCTACATAAATAAAAAAAGTAGGTCAAAGAAGATTTTTAGATAGTATAAATATTTATCTAACAAAACAGTAAATAAATAAATAAAATTATTTTTGATAAGATAAAAACTAAGAAGAAAATATTTATATATCTAATAAATATTAAATTTGTATTAAATTTATATTTACAATTTGAGTAATGTGTATCGAACTCAAAATTTAAATATATATATTTAAATATATATATATATAAGTGATTTTTTAAGATATTATTTAACATTTTAGCAAACACTGATTTAAATAATTTTGTTAAAAACCTATTATGAATTATCTAAATCACTAGTTAAGTATTTTTTTTTTAAATATGATTAAAAAAATCTACAATATAATTAGATTTAATATTAATTAATATAAATTTAATAATGACAACAATTTTTATTTTTCATATATACATTTTAACTATAATAATTATTATTATTATTATCAAACTTTCATTATAATAATTAATCTAAAATTTAATTCAAACCGAAAACTATTACGACTTTTTAAATTATTAATTCAACTGTTACTTTTAATATCCGACCCAAATTTTAAACACATAAACTACCCCTAATTTTGTTTAGTATATAATAACATTGGTCAATTAAACTAATAATTTGATATGAATTAGATTATTCTAAAGAGATACTTCTATAATAGTATATCTTCACCCTAAGCTTATTGGGGTATTTTTTTTTAAACTCTTATGATTGAAATTTATATGTAGGAGAAGAGTGATAAATACAGACAGTTGAACTACTCATGTAGATTTTAAAATGTCAAAATCACATGTAACTCTGCTCGTAATAATTGTGGCATAGTACTTTAATTTCAATAATAAAGACCACATGTATCATTGTTCATAATAATTGTGGCACACATATTAAGAATGTTTTATTTAATTCAAAAATTAAATAAACAAAATAAATAATAAATTCTTATGTGAACAGAGTAAAAGAGATAAATGATAATACAATGAACATTTAATGCTTTTGTTGGTAGTTGAACATGTATTGTTAGTTTCAACATACAAAATATTTTATTAAAAATATCATGTGGTCTAAAGTAAAAAGAATCTTTTGATTTTTACAATTGACAATTTTATTGAGAAGAGTAGTATTTTAGTGGAAGAATTGACTTCTTCTATAGATAAGTTAGTGATGCATCTTTTGGTTTATGTGATTAAAATGGCAGTGATATCTGAATCATCAAACTAGATTTAAAGTCGTGTTAGCATTTTTGGTTAATGAAATTTATTTTAAATAAAATATTATATAAATAATTAAAAATATAAAAAAAATTAAAAAATGAGTATTATAAAATTTGGTTTAAATTTATAAGTTAATTTAAGAAAAATTATAAAATAAAATTTAAAATTTTTATTTTGAAAAATATGTTAGATTTTCAAATCACATGTAATGATGGTAGATTAAATAGATTATATTGCACAAATTTATTTAGATTTAAAAAAATATATATTTTTTAGTACTTTTTAAAAATTAGCACATAAATAAAATTTTTTTTTTATAAGGTTTAAAAACAAAAGATTTCTTTAATATAATATAATATGATATAATGCAATATAATATAAATTAATATAATATATATTTTAATTTATTACTTTTATTTGTAAAAATAAATTTTTTCTTAAAAATTACTCTATATTTAAATATTATTTGGTAGTATGTAATTAGTAATATATTTTATATACTACCATATTTGAACATTAACCACAAAATCTAATTACCAGTCAGGAGATCTTTTAATTCTAGAACTAGCTCTGACAGAAGGTACAAAACTAGATGTATTAGCATTGCTGAAGATGTATTAGCATAAGTAGGTATGTGATCTGTGTTTGAAGTATTTTGAACACAATTTAGCAGATTATTGATGTTAATTTGCTCATGATTATCAAACTCGGAAAAATGAGTAAAAACAGCATTATCTAAGTCACTTGAATCTCCAGGAATATCAGCAAGTAGATCTGGAATAGGTAGAGGGCATGAAGGCGAAGGTGTATTATCAGTGTATGGAAAAATACTCTTATAGAAGATTACATCTCTATTAATATGAACTTTATGAGTTTTCAAATTAAAGGTCTTATAGGCTTTGTATCCAAGCAAATATCCTAAAAAGATACATTCAAATGCTCTATCATCAAACTTGGATTTGTGAGGATAAGTGTTTGTGGTATAGCACAGACATCCAAAAGATTTCATAAACTGATAATCTGGAGCTTTCTTATGCAGAATTTCAAATGGTATTTGCCAATTTAAAAGTGAAGATGACAATCTATTAATGATATCAACAGTTGTATGAATGACATCTCCCCAAAATTTTAAAGGCAGATTTGCTTGAGATTTAAAAATTCTAGCAACATTGAGTAGGTGTTTATGTTTCCTTTCCACTCGGTCATTTTTCTGGGGTGTGTATGGGGCAGATTTTTTATGGTGTATTCCATTTGTAAGGAACAAATCTTGACAAAAGGATGATGTAAATTCACTCCCATTTTCTGATCTTATGGCTTTTATATGAAGGTTATACTGTGTATACACAGATTTGATAAAGTTTGAAAGGATTTTGTGGTTTCAGTTTTGTGTTTCAAGAAGAAGATCCATGTGACACGACTAACATCATCTACTATAGTAAGGAAATAAGGTGATCTAGACAAAGAAAATTGAGAATATGGTCCCCACAAATCAATATGAAGAAGATCAAATACATGTGAAGCAACAATATTCTTTATAATTGATGCACCGGGCTTTCGGCATTGATTTTGGGTATGGAATTTAGAGCCTAAATTTGACTGGTTGAAGCGAAACGGCGATCTAAATCAAACTCATAGCCTTTGGCAATGACCTACAATGCATTTCGTTGTTTCAGGATCGTTTAGAGGGGTTTTTTGAACTTTTATTACTTTAAGGGTTTTTTTCGTAATTTTGGAATTATTTTGTTAGGATTAAGAGTAACGCCTTATAAAAGGGGTGTTTAAGGTTTCTAAGAGGCAGACTTGATATTATATTTTTCAGTAAAGCAATTTAGCAAACGAATTGTTCCTCTTATTCAATTCACAATACTCTTTCAGCCAATTCACACACGTTTCCTGCATCAATAATGTTGGACTTATAATGAATATGGGCTGGCCCAAGCCTTATATAAATGTGGAAGCCTTATATAAATGTGGGCTTGGGGCCTTTGGGCCTGGGTGATAGGTCCACCCAAGATAAGCCCGGCCCATATCTCACTTACTTGTCCATTAAGCAATGGATTAGTGAGAGATCAGGAGATTAGAATTCAAGAGTTTGAATTCAAATGAGTCCTAGTTCAAGTGAACTAGCCAAGGACTACTATAAATAGAGTCCTCCTCTCATTCATTCAATCATCCCAAAAACTTCACATCTCAGAGTATTCTCTGAAACGTGAATTGCAAACAGTGTTTGCAAAGTGAAACCTACTCCAAGGTTTCCAAGAGTTTAAGTTTTGAAGAGATTCCGCGTTCGTGTTGTAGAAGTGCAATTGGGGTTCTTAGCCGGTGAACTGAACAGTATTTCAAGGAGATTTATCGTCGACCAATTGACAGTAATCTCCTTTTTCCTTTTCCGCTTATTATTTGTATGTTGATTGCGTAGTATACATATAGGATCGACATTGGTATCAGAGCCTGTCTATATTACTGTTGTTGGTCGTAATAATTACGCTGTCGTTATTTTTGCTTGAATGAAATAGAAATTATGTGCTGGAAATAGTATTTTGCATGTGATTTTTGTGATCTTGTTTGAGATTTAATTTATTACACGAATTTTTCCAACGTGCAAATTATATATCGTTGGGTTTGTCTTCGAATAACGAATCCGTCGATATATAATATGAATTTTTTTGAAGAGAAACAAAGGAGTTATGGCCTTCTGAAGTTTGGGGACAGATTCGAACGAATCAGATCCAAACAGCACTAATGTTTTTCATGTTGAGCAATTTTGACCAGTCACAGCTTCGGAGAGAGCAGTTCACCGTCGACGACCGGAGCCCCGAAGACGACAACCGACGGCACGGCAGGAGAGAGGACGGCGAGAGGAGCAAACGGCCGCCGTCGCACCACGGCAAGGCGGCGCGTGCACCTCAAGCGCCAGGCGGGCGTGTGAGGCGCACAGGGGGCGGCCTGCTCCCAGTCAGGGTCCCATTCAGCACTTTTTGCTGACTGGGCAAGCTGACACCTGGTGACGCGTGGCGCATAGGTCAGCACTTACTTGGCTGCCTACGTGGCAGCCACGTCAGCCCAAATGCTGACTATGCAGCTGACGCACATGTGACACGCGGTGACGTCTCGTCGCGCCACATGTCACCGGCGCGTGCAGCACCCACCCGGCACTAGCCGGCGCGTCGCCGGTCAACTGCCGACCTCCAGCGGCGCGTGACTGCCACGCGCTGCCGCCGACGACCAGAAAAATTTTAAAAAAAATTTATTATTTTTTCCAATTTTTTTTTGGTTTTTAATTTTATTTAAAAGCTAACCTTTTTATGCCATTTTTGAATATTTTAAGCATGCAATTTCATGGAAAATTTTTGGAAATATGATTTTCTATTTACTATGGCATTTAATTATTATTTTTATTAATTTACTAATGCCGTTTGCATGCTTATGACATGTGCATTTTTTGTTTTGCACAGGTTATGGTTCATAGATATGGTTATGTTGTGGACAACGACTTCTGGGTCCCCGCTGAGAGGGTTGCTCAGTATCCAAACAGGCACCTTGCACCGGCCCTCGTCTACATATTTCCTCCGAATCTTCCTCAAATGATGGTGCCACCTCCCTTTGGACATGCTTACCCAGTCCAGCAGCAGCATCCGGTTGCTCCACCACCTCCTCTTCCACATCAGTCGATGGGTTTTAGATGGGCACATCCTTTTCCCAATCCACACCCCCCGGTGGGACATTATTTCGGTCCACCGCCTCCTCAGCATCCACCGATGGTTCCACCACCGGCCCCAATGTATCCTGAGCATCATCCGGTTGCTGAAGCTTTTGTTCCTCCTCCTCTTGAGCAACACCCGGTTGCTCAAGCTCATGCACCTCCCTCATTTCCGCATGTGCATTGAGCTTATGTGCCTAGAGAGAACATCAACTTCATGGATGACATACTAGCAGAGCAGCAAGCGGCTGCTGAAGCTGAGTTGCAGCAGCAAAATGAGGCAGATGATGAGTTCGAAGATGAGCTCGCCCAATGGGCTGGTGAATGAGAGATCCCTGAGTGGGTTGATGAAGAAGAGGACGAAGCCCAATGGGGTGGAGAGGAGGAGGAGGTCGCCGAGTGGAATGGCGACGAAGAGATGGAAGTCGTCGATTTGGACGGCGACGAACCCGAGATACCTGATGAGGCTCAGGATGGCGATAGTGTGATTACTGAGCCCGAGTACACCCCTCTAACACCTTCCGATTGGGACCCAGAGGACTATCCATAGACCATATATCTTTTAAAGTTATTCATGTTTTGTTTAGAACTGTTTAGTATGCAGTTTTTATTTAATATATTATAGATATATATATATATATATATATATATATATTTACATGAATTCTTTATGATTATTCCTTGGTTGTTGAATAATTTAGTGGATGCTCTAGGCTTGCATGCTTAGACTTGTTTGCACACTGCATGATTAACAAGTTGATGAAGTTTGAGGATAAGGATGGTGATTGGGTAGATTGCCTATCTTCTCCGATTCCCCCTCAGATTGTTTCGATGAGTTTTTGACTGTTTTAGCTAGTGCATTTATACTACTATCGGATGATTATGCTAGATTAAACATAGATGGTCTTATGTATCTTTTTGGTGCTTGTCAGTGATGGCTTCTGCTACTAAGTCTATTGTCTCTGAGCTGAACAAGGGTGACAAACTCAATGGAGACAACTACGATATTTGGCATCGCAAGATCCTGTATATCCTCGAGGAGCAAGAAGCTTTCGAGACCCTTTCGAACACGATGGTCGAACCAGCGCATGGTTCCACTGCACAAGCAAGGCGTGATATGGACGCCTATTTGTCCTGGAAGTGCAAGAATAGCATTACGCGCATCACCATATTGTCGAGCATGACTGATGATTTGATGTGTGCTTTTGAGGATTACCACACTACACAGGCTATGTGGTTAGCACTCAAGGACAAATATGGTGGGACTTCAACCACCAAGCTCCGACGGCTGATGATTAAGTTTGATACTTATCGCAAGCGCAGTGATCATACTATACGCCAACATCTTCGTGAGATGGCTAACATGATCCGCGAGTTGAAATCAGTTGGTCATGTCCTAACGGACGAGCAACAAGTGCAGGCAGTAATAAGGTCCCTCCCAAACAGTTGGGAAAATATGAAGATAAACATGACACATAATGATAACATCAAAACATTTGATGATATCTCCCATCATGTGGAACTTGAGGACGAGCGCTTAGAGGCGGCAAAATCCTCTGGTCAGCTTTACATGGCTGGTTCTAATGTGCGTAGGGGCAGTAATGCTAAGCGCAAGAGGGGTAATAAGGTCAGCAAGAAAGATAAGGATTCGAGGAATCCTGCTAAGCCCAGGACCAAAAACCCTCAAAAGAAGGCCAGATGTGGAAAGGGGCAGAAAAGAGACATGAGAAAGATCAACTGTTACAATTGTAACAAGATGGGACACTTCGCTCGTGATTGTTCCGAGCCGAAAAAGGAGTTATCCTATTCTGATCTTAATTTGTCTAATGTTTTTGTTTCTAGCACCGTTTTGCTTGCCGAGTCTTATTCTATCTGGATTGTAGACTCAGGGGCAACTGACCATGTAGCTAGAGACAGAGGAGCGTTCGTAGAGTACCGACGCATACCGCGTGATACTAGATGGATATATGTGGGGAACAACTCTCGAGTTGAAGTAAAAGGGATCGGCACTTGCAAACTGAGGATGCAAAGTGGCCACGTTTTACTACTACATGATGTCCTCTACACTCCTGAGATTAGACGTAGTCTCGTTTTGGTCTCTGTTTTGATGACTTTTGGATATAAACTTATGTTTGAATCGAAAGTTTTGAGTTTGTATTATGACTCTGTTTTTATTGGTTCTGGAGGAATGGCTGGTGGATTTATTTATCTTTGCATTGATGATTATGTGAACCTTTCTTATGTCGATATTGATACTAGTTTTACTCTTGTTGCATCTGGTGATATTGATATTTCCACTTGGCATGCTAGATTTGGTCATATAGGACAAGATAGAATGAACAGATTGGCAAAAGAGGGGATTTTAGGATCTTATATTAAGATCGAGTTGCCAGTCTGTAATCATTGCCTAGCTGGGAAGGCCACTAGAAAACCTTTTGGAAAGGCCAATAGGGCCACTCTTCCTTTGGAGATAGTTCATTTAGACATATATGGACCTATGAATGTTAGAGCTAGAAGTGGTGCATCATATTTCATTACCTTCATAGATGACTTCACTCGTTTCGGTATAGTCTATCTAATCTCCCATAAGTCTTAAGCTTTAGATTGCTTTGGAAAGTTTTTGGCTATGGTGGAGAATCAACTAGATAGGGCTGTAAAAGTGCTACGCACTGACCGAGGCCGAGAGTATCTATCTGACCAATTTAAAACGTTGTGTCAGGAAAAAGGTATAGTAAGACAGTTGACTATTCCCACGACTCCTCAGCAAAACGGAGTTGCCGAGAGGAGGAATAGAACACTGTTAGAAATGGTACGATCAATGATGGCATAAGCAAATCTTCCAATATCTTATTGGGGAGATGCACTTCTGACAGCGACCGACATATTAAATAAGGTTCCAACGAAATCAGTGACTACTAGACCATATGAGTTATGGACAGGTAGAAAACCTGACCTCTCCTATTTGCGACCCTGGCGGTGCGCGTGTTATGTACATGATCTTTCTAGCCCATATGGGAAGCTAGGTGCGAGGGGTAAAAGATGTATTTTCATAAGATATCCTGAGCAATCCAAATGATATGTACTAATAGGAGAAAATTCAGATGGTACCATTTCTGAATTAGAGTCACGTGATGTTGTATTCCTTGAGAATGAATTCCCCAAGAGGGGTGAAGTAAAAAGAGAGACTTCCTTCTTTGAACAAAACAAATCAGAGGACTTTGTTCCTCCACAGATGGATATTGATCCTAGTGGGAGTGAACAAGTGCTTGAAGAATCAGCTCCACTGGTACATGACAGTGGGAGTACGCAGATTCCTGATTCTTCGATGCCCGAGTCATCGAATCGAAGAAGTAGAAGAGTCTTCATTCCCCGACGACGTTATGAGATTGAAGGAGAAACGTTCATGATAGCTTCACACGATGGTGATGAACCAAAGAACGTAAAAGAAGCTCTCAATTCACCCGCCAAGGATCTATGGATGAAAGCCATGGAAGAGGAAATGAAATCGATGAAAAGTAACCATGTCTGGGACTTGGTTGACTTGCCGCCAGAACGTAGAGCCATCGGAAATAAATGGGTCCTTCGCGTTAAACGGAAGGCTGATGGTTCGATCAAGAGATACAAGGCAAGATTGGTGGCGAAAGGCTATACCCAACTTGAGGGCATAGATTATGAGGAGACGTTCTCATCTGTGGTGAGATTCGCTTTAATTCGCCTAATCTTGGCCTTAGTCGCACATATGGACTTGGAAATGCATCAAATGGATGTCAAGACCGCTTTCCTCAATGGAGGACGGGAGGAAGAGATTTACATGGAACAGCCTGAGGGTTTTATAACTAAAGGAAAAGAAAAGAAAATGTGTAAACTCTTGAGGTCCATTTACGGACTCAAACAATCCTCCAGGCAATGTTACCTGAGATTTCATGGCTCGGTATTGTCATATGGTTTCAAAATGACACAAGAAGACCATTGCATTTATGTGAAGAAGTCCAGTGACGGTTTTGTGTTACTGTCATTATATGTAGACGACATTCTCTTGGCTTGCAACAACAAGGACATTCTAATGTCAACGAAGAACTGGTTATCGACAACTTTTGAGATGAAGGACATGGGTGAGGCTGCCTATATATTAGGAGTCAAGATTTCAAGGGATCGAAGTAAGAGGCTATTGGCTTTATCGCAAAAGCTCTACATCCAAAAGATCCTTGAACGTTTCCATATGGATAATTGCAAACTTATGGATACACCCATTGCAAAAGGGCAGACTTTGAGTCTTGAGATGTGCCCTAAAACTCCGCAAGAGCGTTAGAAGATGCAGAAAGTTCCATATGCAAATGCCATCGGCAGCCTGATGTATGCTATGTTGTACAAGGCTTGATATCTGCTATGCAGTAGGACTGGTAAGCAGGTATCAGTCTAATCCAGGACAAAATCATTGGATTGCTGTGAAATGAATTCTAGCATATCTAAAAGGAACCTCAGATTATGCTCTATGTTACCAAGGTGGTGAAAGCCATCTAGTGGGTTACACTGACGCTGATTGGGGTGGCGACTTAGATGAGAGGAAGTCAACTTCCAGTTATGCCTTCATTCTGAGTCATGGAGCAATCTCCTGAAGTAGCAAGAAGCAGACTTGCATAGCATTGTCCACCATGGAAGCAGAATTTGTAGCCTGCTCGGTGGCTGTGCAGGAAGCTGTCTGGCTCAAAAGGTTTTTAGATGACCTTAACCTAACTGAGAGTGAGCCAAAGCCAGTCACTGTATATTATGATAGTCAGGCAGCGATTGCCTACACTAAGGACGCTAAGTATCACAGTAAGTCTAAGCACATAGAGACTAAGTACCACTTTGTCAGGGATATAGTGACAAAGAAGCATGTAACAGTCAGATATATATCTACACATGATATGGTAGCAGACCCATTTACTAAGGCTGTAACTAGAGATGTTTTTGTCAAGCATTCTAGGTCTTTAGGTCTACGTAGATTGTAATGTCTTGGATTGTTATGCCTATGTTTTAATGATAATTGTTTATCTTCATGTGTTTTCTGGCATATAGAGAGTTGATTCATCCGAGAGTATGTCGTCAGGTTTGAGAGACTTGCGCACTTGCACGCGCAGTTGCCTTGATTATCCGGTGATAATGCAAGATGAGATCTATACACTCATGTTCTGAATAGGAGTTTCATGAACTAAGAGGGGTGTATAATATGATCGCCTTGACGTGGTCGTCAAGATGAGATTCTCCAACATGGATTGAGAATCGCTCATGAGAACCACAATCATGAGACCTGACAAGCCGGACTAGACTTTTGAGTCATCGCACTTTGAAAGTGGGAGTGATCAAGTCTGAGGAATAGCTTTGTGCTATCGTCCAGACAATGAACTATCATAATAGACATACGCGCCTAATGTAGAGGCAAGGTTCATTGTCGCGCATGCTTTTATACCGTGCGAGCTATAAGTTGACCCTATGGGAGATAAGTTTGAGAATAGTCCCTACTCCATATCGTGCAAAGTCCCATATTTATTTATCCTTAGTACAATCTCTTTTGTATCCGGAGTGTTGGGGTAATGACTGTGTCATTGGCGTGTATTTCTATGGCTACGGTAAATGCGGCCTATGTGACATGACCGTGATGTCGGTTACTTTCATCGACTTTTGGGACAAGAGTGAATTGGAAGACTCTAATTGTATTCACACTACTTAAATCACACGCTAGCGGACTGTGGTTCTTGGGAACACAGTTGTGATTAGAAGATAATAATATTAAATTTAAATTTATAATCTAAATGATTAGCATATAAAGCAACAATTTATTAATCTTCCACTCTATTACTATTGTCAGTTTTTTTTATATGGGTTCGATCTGGCTACCACTATTCCAAAGCGTGTAAAAATTAATTTGGACCGTTGTTCATTTATTTTAATAAATAGTTTTTTCCAGTTCTGTTTATTGAATTTTTTATTATTTAGTTTGTTCCTATTATAAGGGAAGAATTAGTGTTTTATTTTGGTTAGTGTTCTGATTCAGTCGCGCTAGTGTCTTGGATTTTGTGGATCAGTGGAGTTCCATGTGATTTGATTTGTAAAAGACTATAAAGGCTTCATTATATATAATATTTTCTAGAGTATTTTCTTTTATCTTGCTTAGCTTCTACGGTATAAGAGCTTGATTTGTGAGGTGTGTGAGAGTGAATGAGAATGAATGAAATGATGGTCTTATTTCAAACTTCTTTGAGAGAAAGAGTGATGGCTAATGAAACTTTTGTTTAACCATCTGTTTCTCGCTTTGATGGTGATGGAAATTCTCTTGAGGTCCAAGGAGTATTGGCAGGTGGTCATCGATGGGATTCATAAACCTGTAGGTGAAGAAGTTTGTAAAGGAATTGGGAAAATTTACGATCGAAGGATTTGAAAGTAAAAAATTATATATTTCTCGCAATTGACAGGTCAATATTTATCTTTCTCAAGAAGGATAGCTCAAAAGATATTTGGGATTCCATGAAGGCTAAATATCAAGGCTCGACCAGGGAAAAAAGGCAGCAACTCTAAATGCTTCGCTAGGAAATTAAAACTTTTCGAATGAAAGCACATGAATCAATTACTGATTTTTTCAAGGCTCATGAGAATAATAAGATGCGTTCATGGAGAAAACAATGGAGGATGTGATGGTGATTGAGAAGGTACTTTGTTCATAAACACCTAAATTCAATTTTGTAGTGTGTGAAATTGAGAAGTCTAAGGATCTGGATATGTTGTCGGTTGATAAACTATAAGGGTCTTTGCTAGTCATAAACAAAAATTGGTCACAAGCAACCATCTCAGAAGTTAAAAGATGAAGTTTCCATCTAAAATGGTAAAGGAAAATGGTGAGTTAATGCTCATCGAAACAAATCTAATATAAAGTGTTACAGATGTCATAGATTTGGTCATTACAAGTCTGAATGTTGAATAAATAATGATGATCAAAAGAAATCAAATCTGGTTGAGATAGAGAATGAAGCATAAAAACTTTATCTATTAATGGTTGTATGTCATGTGTATAAAGATAGGTCAATATTTTCTTTTCCAGATGAAACATATCGTGACAATGTGATATTTTGTGAAAATTCTAGGATCTCCAATATGGGGAAAGGAAACGTAACATTACACTCAAAAGAGATTGTTCACACTATCTCTAATGTGTTTTTGTTTCTGAACTGAGAACAAATTTGTTGAGCATTGGTCAATTACATAGATGAAAATTTGAGTCTCATTGCACAATCCAAAATGAATTCAAATAGGTTGTTTTCACTTTGCCTAAAAAAACAGTACTAATTTCTTGTTTTGTAGTAAGTTTGAAGGATGATGCTTGGCTATTGCATTTTTATTTTGGTCATCTATATTTTAATGGTTGAAAGACTTTACGACACAAAGATATGGTGGAGGACTTCTAACGAATGTTGTTCCTCTCAAGTCTATGCAGACTGTTGTCAATAAACAACACCGAGATCCATTTTCAGAAGGGAAAGCATGAGGAGCCCAGAAAGTATTGGAGCTGGTACATTTGGATATTTGTGGGCCAATAAAGCCAGTGACAAGTTGAGGTAAAAATTACTTCGTCACTTTTATCGACGATTATAGTCAAAAAATTTGGATTTTTCTTTTGGAGAAAAAGTCTGATGCATTTTTTTTTTTTTTAAGAAATTCAAAGTGGCTGTTGAAATGGAAGTTGATAATATGATTAAAATAATTTGTACTAATTAAGGAGGATAATATACCTCTAATGAGTTTCAAAAATTCTGTGAAAAGTTATTTGACACAGCAAAATGAGATCGCTGAAGAAGAAACCACACAATTAGAATATGGTTAGAAGTCTTCTTTCAAGAAATGGTGTTCCAAAAGAATTTTGGGGAAAAGCGGTAAGTTGGAGCACTCATATATTGAATAGAAGTCCTACAACTGATGTTCAAAATATGACACCCGAGCAAGCATGGATTGGAAGGAAACTAAAAGTGATCATTTCTTAATATTTTGTCGTGTAGCTTATGCACGTGTACAAGACTGGGAAAGGAGCAAACTTGATGACAATGGTGAAAAATGTATTTTTCGTTGTGTTAGTTCTGAGTCAAAAGCCTATAGACTTTATAATCCTAACACAATGCAAATTATCACAAGTCAAGATGTTGTATTTTCGAAATATAAAATCTAGCCAAGGAGTAAAAAAAGAATGGATATGTGCAGCTCCTACCTATAGATTTTGATGGTAATAAGTATTTATCACTTACAGGTGATGAACAACAACCTGTGGACATAATTGAAATTTCTACAATAGTAGAAACTAATGTCAACTGATAAGAACCGCACATTAAAACAAGGCATACTTTTATGAGTGACTATGAGGTATATGATTCTAATCAGTATGAAGATTCTCTTGTTCATCTTGTATTATTTACAAATTGTGACCCTACAACCTTTGAGGAAGCTGTTATAGAGACAAAATGGCGAAAAGCTATGGATAAAGAAATTCTTGCTATCGAGAAGAACAATATATGGACACTAGTAGAGCTCCCTTAAGGTCACAAATTAATTGGTGTGAAATGGGTCTACAAGACAAAGCTCAAAAGAAAATGGAAAAGTGGACAAATATAAGACACGCATAGTAGAAAAAGGCTATAAGCAAGAGTTTGGTGTTGACTACAACGACGTTTCCACTCCGTTGTCAAGGTTGGATACAATTAAGATAGTAATTTCTTTGGCTGCACAAAGTTCTTGGCCAGTGTTCCAATTGGACATTAAATCAGCTTTTCTACATGGTGACCTAAAAGAGCAAGTATATATCAAACAACCTCTTGATTTTATGAAAAAAGAAAATGAGCATAAAGTGTACAAGTAAAATAAGGCTTTGTATGGGCTAAAAAAAGCTCCATAAGCTTGGTATAGTTGAATTGGAAGTTAGTTTTTAAAGGAATGCTTTACAAAATTTCCATTATGAACATACACTTTTTGTTAAGATGAGTGTTGTAGGAAAATGCGCATTGTGTGTCTCTATGTGGATGATCTTATTTTTCCTAGAAATGATATCTTGATGTTTGCAATTTTTTGTATGTTTAAAATTTTTTAAAAATATATGATGGAAGAATTTGATGTCTTATTTGGGTAAAATACATTACTTTTTGGCTATTGAAGTTATTCAATCTACTACTGGAATATTTATGGTCAGCATGTTGGTAAAATTCTAGACAGGTTCAATGTGACAAAATGCAATGCATTCAGTAGAGTATCGGTAGAAGTTAACAAGAGATGCAAAAAGCAAGTCAGTAGATGATCGAATCTACAAGCAGATTGTGGGGAGCCTAGTGTATTTATCTGCTAAAAGACCTGATATCAATTGTGGTGTCAGTTTGATTAGCAGGTACATGAATAATCCTAAAGAGACACATCTAATCGTTAAGAGAATTCTTTGACATGTGAGAGTGTAAGGTTTTGCTTTTGTTGGATAATTATTCAAACTGCAGTATTACTTAGTCAAAGTCAAATCAATTTCATGTTTTCATGTTATTTAATATTTTCTTAAAGCTATTATTATTGTAATCTGCTCTAGATTTTAAGCAGTTCAGTTTCATTCTTTTTGATGTAACTATAAATAGAGTCTTTGTTTAGTTGAATAATCATTCAATAAATATAGTCTTTTTTATATTTAATTTCTTTAATTTTCACAACATGGTATCAGAGCCTTGTTGAAACACTTTTTTTTAAATAAAAAATTAAAAAATCGCTACATTTGGTGCTGGTTTCTCTTCTACTCAACAACTTCTGCCAATTTTCAATGGTGAGAAGTATGAGTGGTGGAGTATTAAAATCAAAACACTATAAAAATCACAAGATTTATGTGATTTGGTGGAGTATAGGTATGTCGACATATTGGTAAGCGATGAGGAAAAAGAAGTTGATGAAGAAACACAAAAGATCTTGGAAGAAACATAGAAAAGGCTAAAAGAAACCAAGAAGAGAGATGCGAAAGCGTTGTTCATTCTTCAACATGCAGTGCATGAGACAATTTATTTACGGATCGTAGCAGCGTCTACAGTAAAGGAAGCCTGGACCATTCTACATAATGAATTTCAAGGTAATGCACATGTCATGGTTGTAAAATTGCAATCACTAAGACGTGATTTTGAAACTTTATTGATGCAAAATGATGAGCCCATAACTATTTTTCTAGCAAGAGGGATGTCAATTGTAAGCCAAATGCGTTCCTACAGTGAACAAATATATGATGAAACTATTGTTGCAAAAGTCTTACAAAGCCTCACACCAAAGTATGACCATGTGGTGGCAACCATATAAGAAGCAAAAGATTTATCATTACTTTCAATTGATGAATTCATGGGTTCTCTTCAAGCTCATGAGTCACGCATCAATAGGATTGTTGAAAAACATGAAGAGAAAGCATTTCAGGAAAAATCTAAAATAATTAAGCACGAGAAAACTAATAACTTGGTATGCCCATACTGCAAAAAAAAAAAAAAAAACAAACCATCCACACTATAAATGTTGGTGGAGACCAGATGTTAAGTGCAACTTGTGTGGACAACTAGGACATATTGAAAAGGTGTGTAATAAATAATTTTTTTTTGAAAAAATTCAAATTTTGTTGCATAGTATGTTGGTAAATTAAAAATAATATTGAAATAAACTATTACTCACTCAAGTAAAAGATAATACAAATACATAAATAAAAACCATAATAAAAAGTTTACATGACATCATAGAAATAAAATTCAAATAAGAAAAGCAGCATTGCTTAAAACTTGCCTGAATTGCTCCCATTTCCTATCAAAATGATCAGAATCTTAAAAAAAAATTTAAACCACCATCACCTTATTGTCTTTTAGCAATGATTTTGTACGGTTCATTTCGATAATATTGTCATAAAATTGGATCAGAAATTGCTTCCACATCTTTGTCCAGAATTCTATTTTTTTCATGCTCTTTCTTAAGTTTAATTTTTTCTCTTTCATTTTCTGCTTTTAACTTCTAAAGTTCAACATCTTATTGGTATATACTCTGATTTTCTTGTATGGTAGAGAAATTTGTTTCAAACGTGCCTAATATGCGTTCACTATTTTTTTCTCATATAATCAAAATATTATTGCATTTCATCAGTTTACTTTTTTTTTTTCACACCTCCCAGCAGGTCGTTCAAAAGTTGCATTATTGCAATGTATATCCTCATCTTGACTTTCTAAGTTATCATTTAAATCAACATGGAGACATACCTAGAGAATATGCATTACTAGAACTATACTGTGATGCATCAACTCGCATACTTCGCTTTCAGGAAGCTGGAGATTGCATAGTATCAAATTTATTTTCCATATTCTTGGGGATGGACTATATATGATCAAATTTGAAACCGATCATCTATTTATTATCCTTTGTCGGTAATGCTTTTGCCCGAAATAACTACATATTATATAAAAAATTTAATTATCTTTTAAGTTAATATTAATAGTTTATAAAGAAATATATAAATAAAAATAAAACAATACTTACAATATCTTGCTCAGAAGCTCCACTCAGATGTAAACTTTCAATTTGTTGAATGCAACCTTTCAAATTTGAAATAGCTGCACTAATTATTTGCCATCTATATTAAAAAGATTTTTTGGATCTAAAATTCATGCACGAGACTGGTATTATTTTCTAGTACTCGGTCTCAATGCGTGACCAGAATGAGTCGCCCGATTGATTAATACCAATAATTGGATTTTGAGAAAAATCTAAATATGCATGACATAAATCTAGGTCTTCTTGAATGGTGTAGCTTGCACTTCTTATGGAATTGTGAGAAACGCTAACAGGTGAAAATGAAGACATCTTTTTGTGATATAAAGACTTAAAAATAAGAATAAGAATAATAGGTTATTGCACTTATGTATAAGACTTCTGGTCTTTCTACTGCTATATATAGTAACAACTCTCTCCAATTAGTGTGCTGAAGCACATTAGCTATTAGTCGAAAAAACATATATAATGAGTTTTGACATGCATTAGTCAAATCATATCTTATTCATAAAAATTTTACAAGCACTAGTCCTTATCACAAGTTGCCCACTCCACTTTCAGTCACCATTATAATTGTACAAGTTGCCAAGTTGTGTGCACATGCATGTATACGGCACACTATGTAACCATTACATACACTACTTATTACTTATACTCTCACTCACCCACCCACAACCACACACATTGTATACAGAATCTTATATGGATTAGTCAAATCAAATATTTGTATACACATTACTACTTACTCACACCCACCAACACCTATTGTATAAAGAATCTTATGTGCATTAGTTAAATCATATCTTTACATGCACTTGCCTATAAAAGTAATCAACTACACTTTTTATCAATGTTATGATTGTACAAGTTATATGCACTTAAACTT
Source organism: Cardiospermum halicacabum (assembly GCA_031304145.1). Classification (NCBI taxonomy): domain Eukaryota; kingdom Viridiplantae; phylum Streptophyta; class Magnoliopsida; order Sapindales; family Sapindaceae; genus Cardiospermum; species Cardiospermum halicacabum. The sequence goes on along the minus strand of CM062391.1, from coordinate 24,721,833 downwards.
TGAAGATCTCTTCACGTGCATGCAAACAACATACTATGAAATAATTACACACTACTTGTTACCCATTCTCACTCTCACCCATAGCCACACACCACACACTACTTGTTACACAGAATCTTTTCACATTGTATAATTTAGTTCCATTACAAAATATTTTAGCATTTGTTTGTATTTGCACTTTGCACGTAATCATTACACATACAACTTTGTATATCAATTAACACTCACACTCATTGTAACTTCTTGAGATTATACACATGCATGCATTGAATCTGAACAAGTACAGATTCCTCTATAAGTTTTCATTGTAAAGAAAATTAATAATGATGACAATATTAGAATACGTAAATAAATAATACACATATGTATTATTAGTGGTTTACAAATAGTACACGTTTTACATAAATATTACATATTGTACTCAGTTAAAAAAAAATCTACTTACATTATAATGAATTTATCTTCTTCATCTTCATCCTCTGATGATGATAACGAATTATCTTCCATTATATTGGAGCAGAATCAATAACTTCTTGCACAACAAGTCAATCTATTTCAAATGTATGTCAACTCTCATGACTTATTATTTCAATCGAGTACAGAATAATCAAGCAACACATGGAGGTTCAATTCTCAGACATCAAGTGATTAACACTGACCGAGAAGCAGCTGATCGTAATTTATGGAATGATTATTTTTTATTATTATCAATAAAGTGAAAAACCATGATAATTATTTTCAGCAACGTACTGATGCCCTTGGTAGATTTGGATTATCTGCTCTAGAAATTTCCTATTGTTTTTCGAATGTTAGCATATGGTGTCCCGGCTGACTCGACTGATGAATATATAAAAATTGGAGAATCAACTGTTGTTGAAAGTATAAAAAGATTTTGTCGAGCTATTGTTGAAGTGTTTGGAGAAAATTATTTGACATCACCAAATGCTAATGATGTTGCAAGATTGCTTCAAATAGTTGAAAATTGTGGTTTTTCAGACAAGTAAGGAAGTCTCAATTGTATGCACTGGCATTTGAAAAATTTTCCAACAGCTTAGGCTGGACAATATACCAGCCGTAGTGGATCTCTAACAATTATTCTCGAGGCTATTGCTGATTATGATGTATGGATATGACATGTATATTTTGGTTTGGTAGGCTCAAACAACGACATTAAATTAGAATCATCTAACTTACTTGCTGACATTATTGCAGGTAATGCTCCAGAAGCTCATTATGTTTTTCAAGGAAAAGAGTATAACACTAGTTATTATTTAGCCAATGGCATATATCTTAAATTGTCAACTCTTGTGCAATCTATTCATGATCCTCAGGTCTAAAGAAAAAATTATTTGCAAAAAAGTAAGAGGCTAGTCGAAAGGATGTTGAGCGTGCATTTGGCATTCTCAAGTCATGGTTCATCATAGTCAAGAGACCGACACGTATGTGGAACAAGCAAGTTTTACATGATATAATGAGAACATGCATCATAATGCATAATTGGGAATGAACGTGATTTAGAAGCAAATATCAATGAAAGGCAATAAACATTGATCCTTGACGTTCCAATGGTTAATAATCCCATAGACCAATTTCAACAATTTCTAAATCGGTATAGACAAATTAGAAATAGAAAATGTTACTTTGAACTTCGGAATGGTTTAATTGAACATTTGTGGGAATAATATAGAAATTCTACCGAATAAACCCATTGTTTAATGTATTACTATGGATACCATCGAATATCTTCTTATATCATAATAGGATATTAAGTATATTTATATAAATAGAATAGTGCAAAGAAAATCTGTAGATAGTATGAATGTAATAAATATAAATATAATAATTCTAATAAATTTACTTTGAAATTTTTATGTACAATCATTATTTTAACCGTAATTATTATCATCTAAGAGTCATTATAATAAATAATATAAAAATTAATTTAAACTGTAAATTATTATAACTCTATCAATTATTATTTCAATTGTTAATTTTAATATTTTATTTAAAATATAAAAACTTAAATCATTCCTAAATTTAGTTAACACATATAATAAGTAATAACATCGGTTCATTTATTTTTAATGGGCAATTAAGTTAATAATTTTATGATGAATTAGATTATTGATAAAGAGATATAACACTATATTTTTAATATAAGCTTGTTGGAATATTCCTTTTAAATTCTTCTAAACCAAATTTCCCATATCAAGAAAAGTAATAATAAAACTATTCAACTCCACAATTTAGATTTTAGAAGCAGCTTGACTTCTGGTCCACATTTTAATTTCAAGAATAAAGTCATATGGAAATATACTCATAATAACTATGACACACTTGTTAAGATTTTTTTATTCAATTAAAATAAAATAAAATAAAATAAAAATAACAATTCTGATGAGAATAGTTTTAAGAGTATTGCTATATGAATCAAATTGATCCAGATCAACAGTATTAAATAGAATAAAATGTCGAATTTGTCCTTCAATTTATATCTACTTTTACATTTGTTGCAATTGGAATTTACTTATCCTCTCCCCGTTTAACTCTAGTCCTTTTAATAACGACAGGTTTTAAATTTTTATTTACTCATTCTTTCTCTCTCTCTTTTTATTATTTTTTAAAATTTATTTTTTCCTCTTCTTTTATTCATTTTCTATTAAATGAATTACCTAAAAAAAAAAGAAATTTAAATGGAAAGTATAATAACTATTTTTGCTATGTAAAATAATTTTCAACAATAAAAATCTAAATATTTAAATTTGAAATATCATCTTGATATCAAATTAAAAGTTATTATTATTTTTAAAATTTATAATATAAAACATTAATTTTTAAATTAATATTTTAATTTTTTTCTAAGGAGCATTTGCAGCTAGAAAGTTTTTCTTAAGAATTTATCTATGGTCTAACAGACCGACCTGAAAGAGATTCAATATATACAAACATATCTATGTGGAAATGAGTGAAATTTTATTTGGTTAGAATTTATTTTTTAATACTTTTTTTTATATGAGTGAAATTTTATTTGGTTAGAATTTATTTTTCAATACTATTTTTATTTTATTTTATTTCTATATTTTTTAAAGAATTTCTTTTAATCAATAATATTATTTGCATACTACAAGAGATTCTTTTGAGAGGCCCTAAGATAATTTTACTACATTTTTATTCATTTTTTTTTTGGATAAAAGTAAACTTTATTCCAACTGAAACACTCATAAACACCACAAAAATATACGCCATTTGCAACTACAAGGCTTCGTAGCCAATCTGTTGCACATCCGTTGCAAAGAAGGATTTGCTTCGAATTTGTGACGAAAGGCATCCGTTACAAAAAATGGCGACACAAAAATCTCTTTTCATCGGACCGTTGCAAAATTGCGACGGATTTGCTACAATGAGCCGTTGTAAAATTTGGCGCTCAAATATTCGCTTAAAAATAAGTCGTTGCAAATTTGTTGCAAAAAGAATTGAGTGTCGTCGCAGTTCTGTAGTAAATTCGTAGCAATTATAACTTCCCACCAATTTCAAATGCCCATAAATGCGAAGCAAATCCGTAGCTAATATTCACAAAAAATTATCATTGTAATCCATTGCAGATAGTCGTCGCAATTTCGTAGTAACGACGATGCAAATAAGTTGCAATTACGTCGCAAATTGGTCATAATTTTCTAGCTAGTTTTACTGCTAGTTTGCATAAAATGCGTAGCAAATCCATAATTATATCTAAATATGTATGTTGCAAATCTGAAGCTAATCGGGTACAATTTCATCTCTAATTGGTCATAATTTCATAGTAAATTCGTAGTTAATTATACTTTCCACCATTAAAATTAAAGTAAATCCGTTCAAAATAATAACTAATCTAATTATTATTATTATTATTTATATCATTTATATATCAAATGCAAACCTATAATAATATCTAAATTTAATTAAAAAATTCCAAATTTACACTTTATTTTTCAAATATTCTTTTCATCGAAATAAAATGCAGTAGTTATCAAGACATAGTCTAAAGGTCATTTCGATTAATTTAAATTAAAGACTTCAAAGTTTTAAAATATCAACCTAATGTTTGACTGGTAAACTATAACATAAAATGATAAAATAAATACTAAACTGAAGGCTAGTGCTGATCATCATTTGGATGTTCATCTTGTGCTGCTCGATCTTCTGCTGGTATGGTTGATTCTGTTGGAACCCATCTAGATGGTTCAGTTGGTCGTCCTAGTAACATATTTTGAACCAAGTCTGGTTCTTGACCAAGAATCGAGTCATATCTGCCATCTTACTCTCTAATTTGCTCTCTATATGACTTACTTTATTACGTATCTCATCGCGTATCTCAGTTAACAAGTTCTCATTCACTGCTTCTGGTGTACTCCCTCTACCTTTCAATATGCGAGAACTTGCTATATTACCCAACCCATATATTCTTGCCCTCTTTGACCCTCATACTGCTTCAACAAATAAATCATCATCATCCTTGGTACCAAATTCTATTTCCTCTCCATTTGCCTCTTGGCTGGATTGTGCTTTTCTCAATTTTTGATAGTTTTCCTGAAAATGAAAATCAAAACAAGATTGACTTATACACAGTCCACTAGCCAATACATATACTTCACAAGTGCCATTCACAGATGGTTAAACCTATCTAGCAAAGTATTCACAAAGTTATACATATACAACACCAGCAGGATACAAAAATTCAATATAAATTTATAATAAAAAACAATCCTTAAATTAACATGTTATTTCATGCCTTCTTAGAGGTATAGCCAATGGCTTGCACAATTTCTAGCAACAGTTGTACGTATGCCAGTATTTGCAAAGCCAATGACATGTATAAACACTAGCAAAAAGAAAAAAAAAATATTTTCCAATTTCTAACCCATTTACTTGCCAATGACACGTATAAATACTAGTTTGTACGTAGAGCTTATCACTCTACAACATTTTAGGATATTTTTTTCATAAATAACAATTTTATCCTGCCTAGCTAGTAATCTAATTAAAAAATTCATCCAACATCCCATACATAATATCCTTCAATCGTTTTAATTTATAAGTACCAAGATAGTAACAGTTTATAAAGGCAATGCTTAGGAAATATAGATTATTCTTTTCATCCCATACATTTATCAATTTTTTCATGTTTATACATCGAGCTAGGTTAGAAACATAGCCATCAGGAAACCTTAGTTCTTTTAACCACTCACAAATTGCTTGTTTTTCATGCTTATCCAATGAGTATACTGCTTTTGGATATTTACCAGTTTCAACATTTTTCTGTAACTCTGGCCTATCACATAACACTGTCATATCCTCTATTGCTTTAGCATTATCTTTCGATGTACCATCAATATTCATAATGGTATTGAATAAATTATCAAAGAAATTTTTTTCAATATGCATCACATCGAGATTATGCCTAATAAGTAAAGAACTTCAATATGGCAAGTCCCAAAAAATACTTCGTTTCTTCCATCCACTCCCACTTCATGTAGCAATTACCGCATTTGCTTAATCTGAATCTAGATCAGTAACTTTCAATAAACCAAGAACATTAAGCTCAGCTACTATTTCTTCCTAAGTTCTTATAGGTGGTGGCATATCATGAATTATTTTATTCTTTCTAAACCAAGTTCTATTCCTTCGCCATGGATGGTCAACTAGAGGAAATTTCCTATGATTATCAAACCATGTTTGTTTTGATCCATTTGAAAGTGTAAAGGCATCTGTGTCTTCCATACAATGAGAACATGATAGCCTTCCAACAGTACTCCAACCAGAAAGTATTGACAAGACAGGGAAATCACTAATTGTCCATAACAATGCAACATGCATAATAAAATTTTGCTTCGTTGACACATCATATGTCATAACCCATACCTCCCATAATTGTTTCAACTCTGCAATCAATGGTTGTAAAAACACATCTATTTTCATTTTCGGATTGTTAGGCCCGGGCACTAGTACTGTTAAAAACATGTACTCTGACTTACCACACATCCACAGAGGAAGATTGTAAGGAGTGATAATGATTGGCCATGATGAGTATGGTTCACTGTATTGCCCAAATGGTTGAAATCCATCTGAACTCAATCAAATCATGACATTTCGTGTCTCAGAAGCAAATAAGGGATAAAGATCATGAAAGTGCTTCTAGGAAGGAGATTTTGATAGATGACTCATAACTCTCTCCTCAGACTTGAGTTCTGCATGCCATCTCATGTCTTTTGCCGTGGCATTAGATGCATAAAGGCGTTGTAACCTTAGAATGAGAGGAAAGTAATGCATGACCTTGTGTGCTTTCTTAACATGGCCAGTTCGTTTGTATCTTGATTGTTGGTAAAACTTGCACACAAGCATATCTACATCACCACCCTAGTATATCATACAATTATTTCTACAACAGTCAATCTTTTGCATAGGAAGACCCAAACATTCAATTAATCTTTTAGTTATATAGAAATTTTCTGGGAATACATTATCCTCTGGTAAAACTTCTTTAATGAATTCAGCTATCTGATCAAAACATCTCTCTGAAAAATGGTGTTCTGCCTTCAAGTTTAACATACAAGCCATTGCAGAAAACTTGGTATGTTTTTGACAACCAGGCCATAGTGCTTCATTAGATTCTTCGTTTGGTTCCTCCTCCATGTAATCAGAATGGGAAGAAACTCCAAGCCCTTGTAGAACCATTTCACAATATTGTCCACCTACTTCACTATGCATTTGATTGACTAATCCAATATCATGATCTCTAAAACCTCTACTTGTGTCACCAACCCATTGTTCTCCATGTACTATTCAGTGATAGTAATTAGGCATAAAGCCAAATTTTGTCACGAACCGGACTTCATCAGTACTTAAACCAGTCTCACATTAGTCTACCAAATATTGATATTAATATACATACACTATATATTACGGATAGTCCCAAAATACCCAACCACTCATGAATTAACATTCAAATTTGGCCTAAACCTTAAGTCCGCACAGTTTATACGCCCAACCACCATATGATCAATTAATTTTGTGGAGATCATTCTATGATAATTTTTGGGATCATACTCTTATCTCTTCCAACTGACCTTCCTCAGGTCGTTATAAATAGAAGAGACATCCTTACTCTAACCCATTCAATATCCATTTATCAAACTTCTACCAAAATTACTATTCACTAGTAAACACAAATTCTGACGATATCAAAATTCAAATGACTTTAGTCAATTTTTCTTCTCCATACTTGTGATCTAAGTTTAAATATCCAATTAGTCGATACTAACCCATCAAGTAATAGCATTTACTTGTTAATTTTATTATTATAATTATTTTTTTAACATTATGTTAACTTGAGCATTGTAGTGCCTTTTGTAAACACTTTACCAGGGTTTAAGCCTGTTAAAATACTGGTGAAAAATTTAATTTCAAATGTAACAATACTGCGGAGCCTACCATTTCATGCCCACTTTTATTGTCTACCTTACATGACAATACATGATTGAACAAATATTTCATAATTATTAATATTAATGCATTAATTTTTCTATCCAACCAATTTTTGTCACGTAAAGTAGACAGGAAAAATAAACATAAATCAGTAGGCTCTCTATCATTACTCTTTGAAATAAAATTATGTAAATAAGAACACATATTAAAGTATTTTTTAAAAAATTATATTCAAATAATAACATTTGTTTAATATTAATTTATTAATAAGAGAAATTTCTCAAAGAAAAAAAAAGGGTGTGATAGTAAAAAAATAATAATAAAATCAGTCTCAAATTTAATATGTACACATAATTAATTATTTATTTTATTAAAAAATAATTCATAAATTAGTTATTTAACGTTTCTAATATTTCAACAAACACATTTAAAGATTTTTAATAAAAACAGAAATGGTAAAAAAAAAAAAATTGAATTACCAAAAAAAAAAAGAAGAAATAAATTACATTATTTAAAATATAGTCCATTAAAATATAGTGAGTTACCATTAATAATAGGTATTAATATTGTCATTAATTGTGATCCATGACCTTAATATTGTAATTTTATTTTATTTAATGTGGAAAAACTAATTGATATTGATTTGAGGATGGGTTTTGTAGTTTTAAAAGGAAAGAGATATGGAAAAACACCATCATCAATTAATAGTTTTGTTTAATTTTATGGTAGTTGAGCACATGTATTATGTGGTATATAATAAAAAGATAACATTAGTTTTTACAACTGACATTTTTATTGAAAATAATATTATTTGAATGGAATTATTGGATTTTTCTACACGAAGTATAATGTGAGTGATGGTATCTTGTTTTGTGTGATTAAGATGATATTGATAAGTGAAACCAGGGACAGGGACAGAGCTAGAAAATATAAGTGAGGGGGGCAAATAAGATTATAATAGTAATTTACGGGGTGCCCCCGGCGTCCTGCGATAAATTATGTTTTAATACATTTTAAAAATATTATTTCAAACATTATAGTTTTATTATAAAATAATTTTGAAAAAAAAATTATTATCAATTATTAAATTTATTTTATAATTTAAAATTTTATATTTAGCATTACTATTATTATTAAAAAAAATAAAGGGAAATTTCTTTTTATAGACCATAAAAAGTTTACTATACAATTATAGGCCACTTATGTAAAGTTTGCAAAACTAAAGTTTGATATTCACTCCATAGGCCATTCACAGACTGTGACCGTAATTCGCAGACTATGACTCTAATTCATAGCATTTGTGAATTGTAAAGATTCAAGGGTATTTTGGAAAATTTGGCATATATGGTGTGAAAACTAAACTTTTAAAAGTCTGTTTTTGTATGTTTTTCAAAACATGCCTATAATTGCATTTTGAACTTTAAAAAGCCCATTTGAAAGAATTTTCACAAAAATATATAGTATTTGAAGTTTAAATGACGGTTTTCTTACTAAAAACTATCGATGAATTTATTTATAATGGATAATTATAATAATTTAGTAATATAAAAATTAATTGAAAATAATGATAAATAATTATTTATAATTTATTATAATTATATTTGCAGATATTATAAATTTTAAATATTTTCTAATATTCATAATAAATTTAGGAATACAAAAATTAGTTGAAAATAATGATAAATAATTATTTATAATTTATTATAATTATATTTGTATATATTTATAAATCTTTAGTATTTTCTAAATTTATAAATTTTTATTATTAATATTTTTATAATTATAGAAAAAAACTATATTAAAAAAATAAAAATAAACACTATATAAGCGAGGAGAATAAAAAATAAATAAGCGAGGAGAATAAAAAATAAATATTATAATTCAAGAAAAAAATGAAATGGGGTTACGAAGATGTGAACCCATGACCAGCTTGATCTCCCTCGTAAGATGTAACCATCAAGCCAATCCTATTTAATTAAAAATAATTTTAAAAGCATATATATATATACTTCCTCTGTTATTTATTAGTAGCTACGCTCTCTGCTTTCACGTATTAAATGTTAAACTTTAACGGTAAATATCTTTAATTTTACATAATTAAAAATTACGACAATTTTATATTTAAAAAATAGATATTAAAATGAATAAAACAAGATCTCACCTAACTATATTTTTTCTTATATATAAAAAATAACATGTAAATTAATATCGATTGATAAATAGTATTCACTAGTGTAGCCACTATTAAATAACGGAGGTAGTATAAAGAAATTTGTGAGGCTTGGAGGGGGCCATGGCACTATTTATTAATATAGGTCTTTAACATGATACTATTTATTAATACATTTAAATATGGGAGATAAATATATATTGTTTTCTCTATATAATTGTTATGGTAGACTATTTATTATATTATATTAATTACAAAAAGATATTTTCTTAATTTATTCAATATAATTTACATTATTACTTTATGGGAAAATTTTACTTTTATTATTTTATAATTATTTTATTTATATTATATATGAGTTTCAAAAATATTTAAAAACAAACTTTTAAAACTTCACTTTTAAAATCGGGATAACGTGTGAAGTTAAACGAGGTGATTTGTTAAAATTTGAATGACTAAAAATAAATTTTTTTTTGTTAATTTTGAATTTTTAAACTTTATTTAGTTTATTTTAGTTGCTGAGATTATAAAAATTTATATTTTATTTTATGTCTCATATGAAATATATGTTATGAGACATTACCATACCATATATTGAAAAGTAGAAAAAATATATAAAATTTTCTAAGAAAAAAGTATAATTATAATAAAAAATAAATTTGCATAAAAGATAAATATACTAATAAGAGTATGTTTGGAATTAGATTTTCAATTAATTATTAAATCAACGTGTTACATTGAATGTTAATAAAAGATAATTATGTAGGATTTTAAATAGCGTTATCAGATAGCTTTAAGATTAGATTTTAAATTAAGATTTATTATTGATATAAATATAATTTGAAAATAATGATATAATTAATTATAAAAAAAGTTAATAAAGTAAATCACTGATCACAATTGAATTGCAAACTATCTTAGATAACTTTCGTAAACACTATTCTAAACGTGAATTAAAACTCTAAATACGATTTTAAACACTATCTTAAACTTAAATGCCAAACACTGAATATTGCCATTGAATACACATTTATTTTAAAAGGCTAACTTATAATCTAAAAGCTATCTAATATGTTAATCGAAATTTTTTTCCAAACATACACTAAATATTAATAAATTAAATTATAAATTGATTTAAATATTTAAACTTTAAACTGATTAAATAAAATGTACAGTATAATCTAATTGTGAAAATGAATTTTAAATGATCTCTTCCCATCAAATTATTTAATTATATATTACGATTATTATTCAATTCAATGAATACCACTTATCAAATTATTAATCTAAAATCAGTGATCAAAACATTAATAAAAAATGTTAAAAACCTATATTGATGAAAACAAAATATTGCACTTATAAGATTATTATACTTTAATATTGACCATATTTAAAAAAAAAAATTACCATCATTATAGTTAATTAAGGTTTTAATACATGGGCGGATTACATTTTAAGGTCCCATCTAACCCATCACGTGCTCACATGTAAGCACTCCCTTATGTTATAAATACGTGACTAACCCTTGCCTTTCATCACATATCTTCTCTATAGCTTTAGCGTTCTTAATTCGAGACACAGACCGTGAGGTCGATTTGGTCGGGATCGGTTGCTTATATATATATATATATCAGTTGCAATATTAATTTTAAATTATATAAATTGGTTTGGTGGGTAAGATTACAATTGATAGGATTTGGGTTCGAATCTTTCTCAATTCAAATAATATTTTTGTGTGGCGCTAACCAACCCATACTATCTCCAATCAAATTATGATACCAGGTGCCATAGGTTTTAAATAAAATTTGATATTCATTAGAAAATAAAGTAGAATTTTATATAATTCTATTAAATTGATAGTTACTATCAATTTATTAATTTTAAGAGCTCATGGATAATAAATTTACTAATTCTAAGAGCTCATTAACATATGGATTGAAATAGCATGCATCCCAAATTTAATAAAATTATATAATATTTTAAATGGTGTGAGTTGATTGGCTATCTTTTCCAGAACTCATTACACCTAATTCGTTAGAAAATATTGTAGGTAAGATAGAAAGTTAAAATTTTGAAGAGTAAAGAACACACGGATTTTCTGTGGTTTGGCCAAAACTGTCTACTCCACGTCGTACTAGTATTAGGGTTTCTACTCTCTTTTTGAGTATATAGGGTTTGCAATTACAAGAGATCTATTTATATTCTAGCGGGCTCGACACAATCTGAGCCCAATATAAAAGAGAAAAATAAAATAATAAAAAACAGACTCCACACTTAACAATCTCCCACTTGGAGGCTGACATCACTATTTTTCTCACTCTTGTAAATCGGGTAGACCCTTCTTTTCCTTCACTAAAGCAATAGCCTTCTTTGCGATCAGCTCTGAAGTCCAGCTGAAGCTATGCAATGCTTCTGCTTCTCTTTGGTAACCACCTTAGTAAACATATCTGCCGAGTTGTTATCACCTGCTATCTTTACCAAGGTTAATACCTCATCAACAATCAGTTCGCGGATAAAATGATATCTTAGTTGAATTTGCTTCGTCTTGGCATGAAACACTGGATTCTCTGCAAGATTGATTGCACTCTGACTATCACTGTAGAGTACACTATGAATCTGTTCTTTACCTAATTTTGCCATGAAGTTTTTCAACCAAATCATCTCCTTGCTAACTTTTGAAATAGCCATGTACTCAACTTCTATAGTGGAGAGCGCCACACTTTTCTGAAGTCGAGACATCCAGCTAACAGTTGTACCACCTAGAGCAAAAATATACCCTACAGTACTTTTTCTTCCATCCAAATCGCCTCCTAAATATGCATTAGTAAAGCCTTCAATGATAGTATTTGTTTGTCTGAAACAAAGTCCTCTATCCGCAATGCCTTTCAGGTAACAAAAATGCCACTTTACTGCTTCCCAATGCTCTTTTCCTTGATTTGACATAAACCGACTCACAACTGCCACTGCATGAGTAATGTCTGATCTAGTACATACCATCGCATACATCAAACTACCAACTGCTAATGCATAAGGAACTCTGCTCATGTAATCTCTATCTTTATCTGTTTTTGGTGATAGCTTCTTTGAAAGTTTAATGTGACTTTCTAAAAGGGTGGTCCGGACTGTAGCATCCCGAAGATTAAACCTGTCAATTATCTTTTGAACATACTTCGTTTGGGACAGCTTTAAAGTACCTTCTTACTTATTTCTGATAATCCTCATCCCAAGAATCTGTTGTGTAGAACCTAAATATTTCATCTAAAAAACATCAAATAATTGATACTTTAACTTGTTGATTTCTATCATATCAGATCCTACAACAAGCATGTCATCAACATAAAGTAATAAAATTATGTAGGAGTTTGCAAAAGACTTTATATAACAACAATGATCCATCTCACATCTCTTGTAACCATTATTAGTCATAAAGCCATCAAATTTTTAGTACCACTGCCTAGGAGCTTGTTTCAAACCATACAAACTTTTCTGCAACTTACAAACCATGTCTTCTCTACCAGTAATCTGAAAACCCTTTGACTACTTCATATAGATATCCTCGTCAAGATCTCTATGTAAGAATGCGGTCTTTACATCAAACTACTATAGATGTAAATCCTCTACAGCTACAAGCCCCAAAACTAATCTGAAGTAGTCATTTTGACTACAACAGAGAAAATCTCATTGTAGTCAATACCCTCCTTTTGCTGAAAACCTTTTACTACTAATCTTGCTTTGTATCGCTTACTTCCATTAGGTTCTTCCTTAACTCTATATACCCATTTATTCTCAAGTGTCTTCTTTTCTACCGGTAACTTAGTCAATGACCAAGTCTTGTTCTTTTCAAGAGAAGACATCTCTTCTTGCATTGCATCCTCCCACTGCTTAGAATCATCCATCTGTATCACCTCTGAGTAACATTCTGGTTCACCATGTTCTATCAAAAGCAAATAAAAAATGGATGGAGAATACCTATCCACTTGCTTTCGATCTCTGTTAGACCTCCTCAATCCAACTATAGATGTAGCTGAATTTATTGGTGTATCTTCGTTTGCACCAATATCATCTTTAGTAATATCTTCCAACACTGCTTCTCTTTTCTCAATCTATTTCATTGTAACCTCAAAATCTGCCATAAACTTGTCTTTGTATAAGATGTCACCGTGAAAAATAATATCTCTACTTCTGAAAAACCCTTCTGCTATTGTTATCCTAGAAACGATAACCCATGTCATCAGAACCGTAGCCGATAAAATAGCACTTTTTCAATTTTGAGTCAAGTTTATCTCTGTAAGAATCTGTAACTCGCACATATCAAACGCAACCAAAAGTTCTCAAGTGTGAAAGATTTACCCTTTTCCTAACCAAACCTCTTCAGAAATCTTGAACTCTATGGAATTGAAGGTCCACAATTTATGAGATATGCTGTTGTATTAACTGCTTCTGCCCAAAACTTCTTTGGCAGCCATGCATGTAGTCTCATAATTCTCGCCCTTTTATTAAGAGTTATGTTCATCCGCTCTGCTACACCATTCTGCTGCGGTGTTTCTAGAATGGTTTTCATCATTCTTATTCCATTCTCTACACAATACTCTTTAAACTCACAACTATTATACTCTCCACCATTGTCAGATTTCAAACATCTGATTTTCAAATCAATCCGGTTCTCAATCTCAGGTTTTTCATGTTTTAAAAGTAGAAAATACATCAAATTTATTTTTCAGAAAATAAACTCATACCTTTCTTAAAGCATCATTGATAAAGGTGACATAATAATGAGCTTCTCCAATTGACTCCACGGATGTAAGACCATATACATCAGTATGTACTAGTTCAAGTTTTCTAGCCTTAGGTGTCTTAGCAACCTTTGTGAAAGTCACTCTCTTTTGCTTTCCCTATACACATGGTTCGCAAAAACTGAGATCAACAATCTTCAACTCTGGAATCTTGCCATTTGTTGCTAACTTCTTTATGCCCTTCTCGCTCATGTGTCCTAGTCTATGGTGCCACAATTTTGAAGGACTAACACTATTGTTGATTGTATTTAAAGAATTTGATTTTTCTGCAACATACAAGGTTCCAACCTTATGTCCTCCTGCTAAAATCAGATTACCCATTGAGACCATCCATTGCCTATTTGCAAAAGTTGTATGATAACCATCTACATCCAACTGGCCTACTGAAATCAAATTTCTCTCGAGTCCAGGAATAAACCTAATATCTCTTAGTTTCCACACCATTCCTTTAGGAGCCTTCAAGCTCACATCATATTTCCTTTCAATGAATAATGGTTCATCATCAGCAAGATGAACCTTTTCAAGCCTTCCCGGAACAAAGTTGTGTGGTAATTCCTTGCATGGAGTTGAGTGGAACGACGTACCCGAATTTATAATCCAAGATTCTATTGGACATTCTACATAGCAAGCAAGTGCATCAGAATCTTCTATCGCTGCGTTCACCGAATCATTCTCTCTTTTGTCTTTCGGGTTTCTTATTGATTTCTTAAATAACCTGTCTTGTTGCAATTCCAACATACAATATCTTTACGCTCTTTCTTCCCACTTGTCTAGTCACTTCGCTTTCTCGATTTAGGTCTACCTTTTTGGTTCTGACCTCCCTGAGTTTTTTTGCCTCTGCTTTCAAAATACAACGCAGAACCCGATCCCGATGACTCTCCAACATTACGTTTCAGTATATCTTCACTGAGAATCAAATCTCGAATGCATTTAAAATTGAGAGTATTTGTTCATGATGAACTGCTTATTGTTGTAACCGTTGCCACTCAACTATCTGGCAAGGATGATAATAAAAATAGCGCCTCAACTTCATCATCAAATTTAATCTTTACCTAATCTAATATCAATATAGTAGAATTAAATTCATTCACATGATTTGTGACCGACCCTCCTTTCATCCTTGTATTCACCAACTGACGAATCAAATATACCATATTAGAAGCGAAAGGCTTCTCATAAATATTTGATAACGCCTCGATCAATCCGTAAGTAGCCTCCTAGTTGACATATTGTACGCAACATTCCTCGCCAACGTCAATCTGACCACGCCTACAGCTTGTCGATCCAGAAGTTTCCAGTCTGCGTCTGACATACCTTTTGGCTTATCTTTCTAGAGAGGTTAATGTAATTTTTTCTGATACAAATAATCTTCGATTTGAATCTTCAAAAATCTGTAATCTAATCCATCGAACTTATCAATCTTAACTTTCATATCTTCTGCCATTGCTTCGAACTAGGCTCTAATACCACTTGTTAGGAAATATTGTAGGCAAGATAGAAAGCTAAAATTCTAAAGAGTAAACAACACACTGATTTTCTATGGTTTGGCCAAAAATGCCTACTCCACGTCGCACTAGTATTAGGATTTCTACTCTCTTTTTGAGTACATAGGGTTTATAATTACAAGAGATCTATTTATACTCTAACTGACCCGACACAATCTAAGTCCAATATAAAAGAGAAAACTAAAATAATAAAAGACAAATTCCACACTCAACATAATTATTAAAATGTCAAAACTTATTTGCACTCCATTGTAATTAATTCGACTTCTAGATTGTATATGAAGATATTTCAATTATAATAAATCCATTAAGTCTACGGGGGATTTTTTTTAATAGGATTTTAAAAGTTTGAGTTTTAAAAATATATCCATTTTGAAAATTTACAAAACTAATCTTTGTAAAAGTTTGTTTGTACTTCATAGAATGTGCTGACTTTTTTGTCATTCTAATTTAAAATCAAATTAAAAAATCAAAGTATAATTTTGAAAATCTTAAAGAAAAAATTGTATTCCTGAAATACCTCTTTGCAAATCTAATCCTAATTGAACCCTTCAGAATAAAAAAAAATAACAATTTTCTTCTTCAGCTTCTAGTTGCGATTCCAACACAATAATCAAAAACTCCATCAATAACTCCATCAGCTTTCGTCTTCAGCTCGTGATTCTGGTTCCAACACAATGATGACTTGCGACTTGCAATTTTTTCCTCCTTCAAACGATGACTTGCAATTTGCGTTTTTCTCATTCTTCAACACATTGCGACTCCAATTCCAACACAACCATCAATGACTCCATCAGCTTTTGGCTTCAGCTTGTTCTTGCCTATTTTTCATCGCTTTGATGTCGTATCCATCTTCAACAAATTCTTCAGATTCAGTATTGTGGAGAAATTGTGGTCGTTAAGCGGCCGAAAGATCGCCACGAGTAATTTAGTTTGGAGGAGTGATGGCAGCTCTCTGAGTACTACTTGACAAAAAGGAATGATGTTTTATATTTACATGAGAGCTTAAACTCAATTCTTATCACTTTTTGATTGAACTAAAGGCGAAAATGATTTATTTAATTATTATTTCAGGATCCATAGTCAAGAATACGAAAATATGGAGAATCAGCTAGAAAGTCATATATTCAAGCAAGGAAGTTTTGAAG
The DNA here is from genome assembly GCA_031304145.1 of Cardiospermum halicacabum. Taxonomy (NCBI): domain Eukaryota; kingdom Viridiplantae; phylum Streptophyta; class Magnoliopsida; order Sapindales; family Sapindaceae; genus Cardiospermum; species Cardiospermum halicacabum. The sequence continues at coordinate 24,704,756 of CM062391.1, read as the reverse complement.
AGATAAGATGATGCATGTGGAACAAGTAAAGAGGAATTTAGAAGACCCCAAAGGCTATCCAAGCCCTAGTATCATTCACTAACCCACCAGCAACCTACTAGGGTGCTCAAATGACTCCATCAGCTTTTGGCTTCAGCTTGTTCTTGCCTAGTTTTCATCGCTTTGATGTCGTATCCATCTTCAACAAATTCTTCAGATTCAGTATTGTGGAGAAATTGTGGTCGTTAAGCGGCCGAAAGATCTCCACGAGTAATTTAGTTTAGAGGAGTGATGGCAGCTCTCTGAGTACTACTTGACAAAAAAGAATGATGTTTTATATTTACATGAGAGCTTAAACTCAATTCTTATCACTTTTTGATTGAACTAAAGGCGAAAATGATTTATTTAATTATTATTTCAGGATCCATAGTCAAGAATACGAAAATATGGAGAATCAGATAGAAAATCATATATTCAAGCAAGGAAGTTTTGAAGAGATAAGAAGGATGCATGTGGAACAAGTAAAGAGGAATTTAGAAGACTCCAAAGGCTATCCAAGCCCTAGTAACATTCACTAACCCACCAGCAACCGACTAGGGTGCTCAAATAGGTACCGAAGCATCACGCGTCCCTTGGTCCGCTCTCTAGTTCATATAACCCTACAACTGGTGACTCGACCAGGGGGTGGTGACTTAACTAGGGTACTAAAAGTTGTACTGAAGTAGCTTACGTGCCCCGGTGCAACATGACTAGGCCGCACCTTGACTAGGGCTCCAGATTTGGCACCGAGACCTCTAGCTTGTCATGGTCCGGGTTCTGGTATCCCTTACCAGGCATTTGACCAGAGTGCCAAATCTAGTATTGAAGGCCATTTCATGGCCTGGTTTATGCCATAGTTATTCTAACTAGGCCGCAGACTAACCTGCCATAAATGGTACCGCAAGCAATCTCGCGCCCTGACTGGTGCCCTGGTAAGCTTTACTAGGCCATCTTAGAACATAAAGAGATGTTGCGCCCTAGTAGTCTTTACTAGACCACCAAAAATCTTGGTACTTTTGGTTGATCTAGAGGGCAATTTTGAAAGAAAAAAATGTTGGGTATAAAGAGAAAACTTGCAGGGTTTTGAAAAGAGGTTCTAAGCAAAGTATCATCCTAGAAATTTAAATAGTCTTGGAGTCTTGGGAGAGACCAAAAACTATCATCTACAAGTCACATCAAGAGAGAAAGCAATCAACTCTTCGGTGGCTTTCGCTTCAAGCAGCAAGGGCATAATCTCTTCTAGCCGTTTTAGTTGTTCTTTTTTATCTCTATGTCTCTTTTGTGTGTAGATTGAATCATGTGTAGCTAATAGATTGAGGTTCTTTGAATCATGACTTTTATGATTCTTATTATCTTTTGATTAATGGATGATGTGGATGTTCATTTCATATGAATTAGCGTTTAATGTTTGTGAATGATTGATCAACATTTACATGACTAAATGACATCAACTACCTTGAAATAGTAGGGATTGCTAGATTTAAATTCATATACTCTAATGAACATAGTGTTAGATATAGGTTGTCTGAATTAGAGAATTAATGATAAAGAGCTTTATTAAACTCACTATATCACTTAAGTGATGTAAGTGAACCAATAGGGTGGTTAATATACTTTGATGAAAATTTGGAGTGGTGATTAATTTTGAAATTAATTGAACATCATTGACATTAAGTGGGTTGCATGGTCACAATACGGATGGGGGATGAGAATCTAATCCACTCAAAGTGAATTCATTTATTCATTAATTGCATAGTTACATCATTGAATATCAACCCCAATTTATTATTGATTTCAACTTTATTGGACTTCACAAATTATGTTTCACTTATAAAACAACTCAATCTCTGTAGGTTGACATTTATTACTACTTGACGACATTAGAGTGCACTTGCACTTAAGGTGAAAATTACCGTTAGGTATGAACTTAGTTTTTTTTAATAGGTGATTCATGATTTTAGTTTCATTTCTACAATGGACTCATGGTTTAACTGCCAGAAGCTGAAGTTGCCAAAAAGTTACGGGTATGAGTTCCAATATCTTATTCTTTCCTAATTTTTATCATTTTTAGTGGTATTTGATTCCCTATTTTGATTTCAATATTCCAGGATATAGTGAGTTATTTGATGCTTGATGAGGGTGGAATGTTGCTAAATTTTAGGATTAAAATTGGTTTTACTTCATGGATATTTTCTGCTAAATTAGTTCGATGAATGTTTGATGTTGATTGCAATTTTCGTTACGACTTTTCTCTCAAGTTTTTTTATAAGACTATTAATATTATAGGCTATGAATATTGAGTGCTGATTCATTTTGCTATCGTTTTTTTATTGATTTCATTGATCCTTAATGATATGCTTTTATCAACTTGAACTCTTATTTGCTATTGAAATAATAAACTTTGTTTAATGTTGTAATCGAAACAAGTTATGATATGTTGTTTAATATTAATAATATTGGTTTGTTTAATATGGAGATTGAAACTAGTTTTATTCTAATATTGAATTAACATTGCCATTTTGAACTTAGAGATAATTGATACTGCCAATTTGAACTTGAAATTTTACTTTTGATATTGATTAGTAATATTTTTGAATTGAGCTTGATCTTGTTCTTGTTTGTTGTTATGAAAATGATAGATGAAGTAAATCCTAATTCTTACTTTTAATATTGAATTGATATTATTCTTATTTTGTTGATTTCAATTTTGCTTACATGGGTTGTTTACTGATTTCATCTTAATTGGTTAGATTTTTTTTTAAAAAAAAATTCAAATAGCTTGATTATATTTTCTTATATGAGTTGTTTCCTCTATTTGTTAAATTGATTTGGTTTTAATTAGTTATATATATATATATATATATATATATTTTTTTTTAACTTTTTTGAGTTTATTTGATTTGATTATGTAATATTAGTTGTTTTATTTTCCATATTAAATTGATTTGGTCTTAATTGATTAGATTTCTTATTTTAGTTTAATTTATTTGATTATATTTTCTAATACATATTGACTTTTTGTAGGATTATATATTCAACATATTCTAAATTGCTTCTACAGGTAGTTGTTGTATCAATGTACACCCTTTTAACCATTTTTAAAAAGGTGTTAAAAATGGTGACCCTGGCTAAAAAATTCTGCATGACTATCAGAAGCTCCATAACCTTAAATTTTGCATTCATTTGAACTCAACTCCTGTTCCGACCAGATACTCCTCCTAAAAGGATCATTTTCATTAGACAAAAAGAAAAAAAAATGGGGTCACTATTATTTAGGATTGCTAAACCTCCATCTGATGTCACACTCATTTGTTAAGGGGATAGACGAATCACAGTCCTTCATCTTAGAGACAACATAATTTTTTGTCATTCTCCATTCCAAAACTAACTAACCACTAAATCTCTCGTTCACGTAGTCTTTCTCATCATTTTAAACATTTTTGAGAAGGTGTCAAAAATTCTGACACTGACTCAAAAATTCTAAACGTCTATCTGAAAGCCCGTAACTTCAAATTGATACCTCATTTAGGGTATAAAGTTTACTATAAGAAATTCAGTTGAAAAAATAATATAAGGATCTAACATCCAAGCGACTTATTGGAAACTATTCATAAATGTCTCTTAACAATGTACTCTCAAATCCAGTCTAGTTAACAATCCAAAATTCGAATGCCTTTCAAATTGTTATTTTTGTATTGAGTATGGTTCTTTATAGTGTTGGCACAACATCTACGCTTTAAGTATTCATGTATCCATTTTATGACCATTTATTACATTTGTGATATTAAATCACAATATTTGATGTTGCTTCAGAAATTCTGAACTCATAACACATATGCAGAAAAATGATAACCTATTATGTCTCATTTGCTGTATAAAGTTTACTATAAGAAATAGATTTAAAAAAACTTATAAGGATTTGACCTCTAAGCATCTATAAACTTATAAGGATTTAAAAATTGATTTGGAAACAATTTATAAATGTCTCTAAAAAATGTACTCTTATATTCCAACCTAGTTAACACCCCAAAATTTGAATGTCTTTAAAATTGTTATTTTTTATAAGTATGGTTCTTTACAGTATTGGCAAAATATCTACCATTCAAATATTTATGTTCATCCCTTTTATGACCCGTTATTACATTTGTGATATTAAATCACAATATTTGATGCCGCTTCACAATTTATGAACTCATATCACATATGTAAAAAAATGATAGAATGACAACCAAATGTGTCTCATTTGGTGTATAAAGTTTATTACAAGAAATAGATTTAAAATAAACAATTATAAGGATCTGACCTCCAAACACCTCATTGGAAATCATTTATAAATATCTCTACGCAATATACTCTTACATTTCCAACCTAGTTAACACCCCAAATTTTGAATGTCTTTAAAGTTTTTATTTTTGTATGAGTATGAATCCTTATAGTATTTGCACCACTTCTACGCTTTAAGTGTTCACGTTAATCCCTTTTATGAAAATTTATTACATTTGTGATGTTAAGTCACAATATTTGATATCACTTCACAATTTTTGAACTCATATCACATATGTAGAAAAACGATTGATTTGGAACCTATGGTACCTCAATTGGTGCATACAGTTTATTACAAAAAATAGATTTGAAAATATAACCATTAAAATTTAAAGTCTAAGTACTTTATTTGAAACCATTTACAAATGCATGTACAAAGTGTACTCTTATATTCCAACCTAGTTGACACTCATAAATGTGAATGTTTTTGAAGTTGTTATTTTTGTATGAGTATGCTTATTTACAGTGTGGGCATGACATCTACTTTTCAATTATTCACATTCATCTATTTTATGACTATTGATTACATTTATAATATTAAATCACAATATTTGATGCCGCTTCACAATTTAAGAACTCTTATCACATATGTAGAAAACTGATCGAATGAGAACCAAAGATGTCTCATTTGGTCTATAAAATTTATTACAAGAAATAGAATTAAAAAAAAAATAATTATAAGGATCTGGCCTCCAAACACCTCATTGGAAACCATTAACAAATATCTCTACGCCTTGTACTCTTACATTCCAACCTAGTTAACACCCCAAAATTTGAATGTCTTTAAAGTTTTTCTTTTTGTATGAGTATGGTTCTTTATAGTATTGGCACCCCATCTACGCTTTAAGTGTTCACGTTAATCCCTTTTTTGACAATTTATTACATTAGTGGTGTTAAGTCACAATATTTGATATCGCTTCACAATTTTTGTACTCATATCACTTTTGTAGAAAAATGATTAATTTGGAACCTATGATGCCTCAATTGGCGTATACAGTTTACTACAACAAATAGATTTCAAAATATAACAATTATAATTAGACGTACAAGTACTTTATTTGAAATCATTTATAAATGCATGTACACAATGTACTCTTATATTCCAACCTAGTTGACACTCATAAATGTGAATGTATTTAAAGTTGTTATTTTTGTATGCGTATGCTTATTTAGAGTGTGGGCATGACATCTACACTTCAATTATTCACGTTCATCTATTTTATGACTATTGATTACATTTATAATATTAAATCACAATATTTGATGTCGCTTCAGAATATATGAACTCATATCACATATGTAGAAAAATGATCGAATAAGAACCAAATATGTCTCATTTGTCCTATAAAGTTTATTACAATAATTAGAATTAAAATAAATAATTATAAGGATCTGGCCTCCAAGCATCTTATTGGAAACCATTTACATATATCTTTACGCAATGTACTCTTACATTCCAACCTAGTTAACACCCCAAAATTTCAATGTCTTTAAAGTTTTTATTTTTGTATGAGTATGGTTCCTTATAAAATTCGCACCACATCTACGCTTAAAGTGTTTACGTTAATCCCTTTTATGTCAATTTATTACATTTGTGATGTTAAGTCATAATATTTGATATCACTTCACAATTTTTGAACTCATATCACATATGTCGAAAAATGATTGATTTGGAACCTATGATGCCTCAATTGGCGTATACAGTTTACTACAACAAATAGATTTGAAAATATAACCATTAGAACTTGACGTCCAAGTACTTTATTTGAAACCATTTAAAAATGTCTGTACACAGTGTATTCTTATATTCCAACCTAGTTGACACTCATAATAAGAATGTCCTTAAAATTGTTAGTTTTTTTTATAAGTATGCTTATTTATTGTGGTGGCATGACATCTACTTTTAAATTTTTTACGTTCATCCATTTTATAACTATTGATTACATTTATAATATTAAATCACAATATTTGATGCCGCTTCACAATTTATGAAATCATATCACATATGTAGAAAAATGATCGAATGAGAACCAAAGGTGTCTCATTTGGTCTATAAAGTTTATTACAAGAAATAGATTTAAAGTAAAAATTTATAAGGATTTGACCTCCAAAGACCTCATTGGAAACCATTTATAAATATCTCTACGCAATATACTCTTACATTTCCAACCTAGTTAACACCCCAAATTTTGAATGTCTTTAAAGTTTTTATTTTTGTACGAGTATGGTTCCTTATAGTATTTGCACCACATCTACGCTTTAAGTGTTCACGTTAATCCCATTTATGACAATTTATTACATTTGTGATGTTAAGTCACAATATTTGATATCTCTTCACAATTTTTGAACTCATATCGCATGTGTAGAAAAATGATTGATTTGGAACCTGTGATGCCTCAATTGGCGTATACAGTTTACAACAACAAATAGATTTGAAAATATAACCATTAGAATTTAAAGTCTAAGTACTTTATTTGAAACCATTTACAAATGCCTGTACACAATGTACTCTTATATTCTAACCTAATTGACACTCATAAATGTGAATGTCTTTAAAGTTGTTATTTTTGTATGAGTATGCTTATTTACAGTGTAGGCATGACATCTACTTTTCAATTATTCACATTCATCTATTTTATGACTATTGATTACATTTATAATATTAAATCACAATATTTGATGCCGCTTCACAATTTAAGAACTCTTATCACATATGTAGAAAACTGATCGAATGAGAACCAAAGATGTCTCATTTGGTCTATAAAGTTTATTAAAAGAAATAGAATTAAAATAAGTAATTATAAGGATCTCGCCTCCAAGCACCTCATTGGAAACCATTTACAAATATCTCTACGGAATGTACTCTTACATTCCAACCTAGTTAACACCCCAAAATTTGAATGTCTTTAAAGTTTTTCTTTTTGTATGAGTATGGTTCCTTATAGTTTTGGCACCACATCTACGCTTTAAAGTGCTCACGTTAATCCCTTTTATGACAATTTATTACATTTGTGAATTTATGTCACAATAGTTGATATCGCTTCATAATTTTTGAACCCATATCACATATGCAGAAAAATGATTAATTTGGAACTTATGATGCCTCAATTGGCGTATATAGTTTACTACAACAAATAGATTTGAAAATATAACCATTATAATTTGACGTCCAAGTACTTTATTTGAAACCATTTATAAATGCGTGTACACAATGTACTCTTATATCCCTACCTAGTTGACACTCATAAATGTGAATGTCTTTAAAGTTGTTATTTTTGTATGGGTATACTTATTTACAGTGTGGGCATGACATCTACACTTCAAGTATTCACGTTCATCTATTTCATGACTATTGATTACATTTATAATATTAAATCACAATATTTGATGTCGTTTCCTGATTTGTGAACTCATATCACAACGTCAGAATGAAAACCTATATTGTCTCATAGTAGAATTCAATTTTTAAATTATTATTCTAGTTACATACATCATAATTGTACAATTAATTCAAAAATTTTCCATTTTTTTGTGTTTAATGGACAGTTATTGTTTTTTATTGTCGATCACAAATTGTGATATAAGATTATACTTATAAATTATATATTGTAAAATCAATTAGAAACTTAATTCAAATCAATTTAATATACTTGAATAGTCTATCAAATTTAAGAAATAAATTAACGAGTAAGGAAATATATTCTTCTTAATACCACTAGTGTGTATATGATAATTCTTAAAAAAATTCGTCATTGAACTTAGGGAAGAGTATGAACATAATATATCTACCCAAAAAACTTTATAGAAACTCAATATTATTCATTTAAACTATCTGTGCATGATTAATAGGAAGGAAAAACTCAACAATCTTATTGACGATGCCTCAAGACAAGTAAAGAATAATATTTGGATTGCTAAACCTCCATCAAATGGCACCAGATTGTTAAGAGGATAGGCGAATAAAAAATCAACAACACTATGTTACATCTATCTTATAGATGATACTTTTTTGTTGTTCTCCATTCCAAAATCAACTAAACACTAAATCTCACGTTCATGTAGCCTCATCCATTGTTTCTAATAAGTTATCAAAAACTATGACCTCGAGTGATGAATTCTGAATGTTTATTGGAAGCCTCACAACCTCAAATTTGAAATTCATTTTAACCCAGGTCTTGTATAAACCTATAAAAATAATATAAAAATAATTAAACTAAAAAAATAGAAAATAATCTAACTAATTAAGACCAAATCAATCTTACAAAGAAAATAAACAACTCGTATGATGGAATCAAATCAAATAAAATAAATAAAAGGAAATAATCTAACTAATTAAAATCAAATCAATATGAAACAACTAACCAAAACAAGAATAATATCCTTACAACAAATTAAACCCAACGAAATCATGATCCGAATTCTATATGAAACAAATCAAAATAAACAACAGTAATTAATAAAATCCATAAGTTAGATTAAATCAATATAGTAAAAGCATGATTCTTACCGCATGACCAAATTCTATATAAAACAAATCCAAATACACCATAATCCTTACAACATAAAGCTCATTATGTTACCAACAACATAGCAAAACATGATCTAATACAAAAACTAATGAAATCCATATAAGTACTTTACTTCTTTAACAATGGGTAATGTTATCTTCTTCACTTTTTGAATTCAAAATCCCACATTCTATAGTCCACAGCTAAAATTATTAAACCACAATGACCACCCAATTATAAACACAATAACTAATTAAACCTTAATTTAGTACTAAAAAATAAAGACAAAGAAGACAACAAAATTGATATCCTTATAACCAATTAAACTCCAATGAAATTTTAGAATTTATAAAAGAAGAGTACAAGATAGTCAATTAATACCTGAGAATCAAGAAGTGAACTAAGAGGAAGCGAGAAAGGAGGAGTGAAGAAATGTGAGATGTACTGGAGGAGGTGACCAAAATCACATTCAAAGAAATAGAAGCGATGAAGGAGGAGGATGCGGTGAGATGGAGGTGGAGGCAGAATGAATGCAGTAGAAATGAAGGGAGAGATAGATGCAGCAGAGACGACGAGAAGAATGAGGAGGATGAGTAATGGTATCGGCCAGATTAAATAACAATAATTTTATTTCAAGGAGTATTGATCTAGTTTTGAAATTTGTTGTGTTTTCCTTTTTCAATGATTTATCTGATATATTTCTAATAATTTATAATATAAAGTATTCATATATTAATGAAAACCTTAAAATATGTATTTTTGTTTTAAACCCTTCTAATTGAAATCAATCCTTTAAAAAAAAGTGACGGTGACATATCTCCATACAGTAGTTGAAGTTAATGAACTAGTTTGATACATTACAATTATAATTTTTAATGGACTACTAATAAAAAACTTTACAAATATTCTGAAAATAATGATGTGTTATAATAGAATTTATATGTGTATTTATCCAAGTTTAAATAATGGTATGTGTAGTATATATATATATATATAACTGGTTGATTATTAGATATTATAAAGTTAAATGGGGATAAAAAATTACTAAAGTTGAAAGAAGTACCTTCCTCATTTTTTATTATTATTAGTATTTAGTTACTATCAAACCTCAAGGTAAAATATATAGTTTTACTTGTAATAAACCTATCAATTTAATATATCAATAATATTACTATGGAATTCATAAAGTATTTTATTGTACCATAAACGTTATATGAAAACATATCTATAAAAATAAAATAAGTAGTTCAAAGAAGATTTTTAGAGAGTATAAATATTTATCTAACAAAACAGTAAATAAAAAAATAAAATTATTTTTGATAAGATAAAAACTAACACGAAAATATTTATATATGTAATAAATATTAAATTTGCATTAAATTTATATTTTTACAATTTGAATAATGTGTATCGAACTCAAAATTTAAATATATAAATTTGTATATATATATTTAAATATATATAAAAGTGAATTTTTTTAAAAAATATCATTAACATTTTAACAAATGCTAATTTAAATAATTTTGTTAAAAACCTATTATGAATTATCTAAATTAATATTTTAAGTATTTTTTTTAAAATATGATTTTAAAAATCTTGAATATAATTATATTTAATATTAATAAATATAAATTTAATAATTACAACAAGTTTTATTTTTTATATATACATTTTAACTATAATAATAATAATTATTATTATTATTATCAAACTTTCATTATAATAATTAATCTAAAAATTAATTCAAACCGTAAACTATTACCACTTTTCAAATTGTTAATCAACTGTTAATTTTAATATCCGACTCAAATTTTAAACACTTAAATGCCTCTAAATTTGTTTAGTATATAATAACATTGGTCAAATAATAATTATTGATATGAATTAGATTATTCATAAAGAGATATATAATAGTATATCTTCAACACAAGCTTATTGGCATATTTTTTTTTCAAACTCTTAGGAACTAAATTTATATGTAGGAAAAGAGTGATAAAGACCGCTTTCAATTAGATTTGAGAAACAGTTGAACTACTCATATAGATTTTAAAATGTCCATATTTTTTAATTTCAATAATAAAGATCACATGTAACTCTGCTCATAATAATTGTGGCACAGTATTTTAATTTCAATAATAAAGACCACATGTATCACTGCTCACACGTATCACTGCTCATAATAATTGTGGCACCCATATTAAGAATTTTTATTTAATGAAAAAAATAAATAAATAAAAGGAAAAAACAAAACAAATTCTTATGTGAATGGAGTAAAAGAGATAAAGGACAATACAATGAACATTTAATGCTTTTGTTGGTATTTGAACATGTATTGCAAGTTTCAACATACAAAATATTTTACTAACAATACCATGTGGTCTAAAATTAAGAGAATCTTTTGGTTTTTACCATTTACATTTATTGAAAAGAGTAGTATTTGAATGGAAGAACTAACTTTTTCTATAGATAAATTAGTGATGCATTTTTTGGTTCATGTAATTAAAACGGCAGTGATATCTGAATAATCAAACTAGATTTAAAGTGGTGTTAGAATTTTTGGTTAATGAAATTTATTTTAAATAAAATATTATTTAAATAAATTAAAATATAAAAAATTTTAAAAAATGAGTATTATAAAATTTGTTTTAAATTTATAAATTAATTTTAGAAAAGTTATAAAAACATAATTTAAAATTTTTATTTTGAAAAATGTTAGATTTTCAAATCACATTTAATGATGGTAGATTAAATAAATTATATTGCACAAAATTTATTTTGATTAAAAAAATATATTTCAGTACTTTTTAAAACTTAGCAAATAAATTAAAATCAAAATTTATAAAGTTTAAAATAAAAGAACACTATAATATAATAATATGATAATATAATATAAATTAATATAATATATTTTAATTTATTACTTTCATATGTACAAATAAAATTTTTCTTAAAAAATTACTCTATATTTAAATATTATTTGATAGTATATAACTATTAATATATTTTATATACCACCATATTTAGAAAATATATTATAACATTACCATACTAAGATATAAAATACAATTACATATTAAAATTTAGTTATTATATTACAACCATTTAATATTTGGCTTTAAGTTACAAAGTTTTATTTTTAAAACATGTTAGCTTTTCATATTAAATTTTCTAATTACAGATTAGATGAATTAGACTATTTTTAAAAAATAAAGTAAAAATTTATTTTTGAATCTTTTCAAAACTCATCATATTTTTTAATGACTTTTTCTAAAAAAGTAATTTATAAAGTTAAATCAAATTTTATAAAATTGAAAATTTTTAAGACTCACTTTAATATATAAATATATATTATACTGTATTACTTTAATAAATACACTTCAATTTGCTTTTAAAAATTATACTTTATCACTAAATGTAATTGGAGAGCATGTGATTATGCAATTTGTTTTATAAAACAAATATAAATTTTATACCATTGTCTTACTAAAATTTTAATAAGAGTTAAAAAAAAATAACATTGTGGTGGTAGGAGACTAATAAAATTAGACTTACAAATTATATTAATAAATTAATGAATTGAATTACAAACTAATTTAAATATGTATTTTTTGAAATAGATAAAATAAAAATTGAAGTTGAAACTCTGTAAAATTTATTGAGATAAAAGTAAAATTTTTTGAGATAAAAGTAAAATTACAATAAAAATAAAATTACATAAAAATAAATATTAATAAATTAAATTACAAATTTATTTGAATACTGAAATTTTAAATTGATATATTAAATACCTATATTGGTGAAAATAAATTATAATAAATAGAAATTGAACTGGATTTTTCAATTTAAGATCACCAACTCCCATAACGTGCCCACGTGCCAACGTAGGCTATAAATTCAGAGGGATGTATGATTTCGTTCATACCTTCTTCTATAATCTACACAAACAGCTGCCATCCTCCTTTGTGCACTCGTCAGATCCATCGGATCTATCTCCTCTTACTCCTCCGGTCTACATGTCTTCACTCACCCATTAGGATCTGGTATGTCTATTCTTACACTAAACTCGCTTCAATCCGAGACAGATGCCTCTGTCTAAGATAACAATGATGACTATTTCCTGTTCTATCGAATGCTAGAATTAAAAATCTCTCCTTCTAAAAGTAAGTTTTCATTTTTATTTAATTGGTTGGATTTTGTTGTATTTGATTATTTGGTTGTTTTTCAATTAGGGTAGTTTTTTTTACATATATGAATACCTCTATTTTCAATTACAACTCAATTGGTTCACTCACGTAATCTTCTCTGAAACAATGGTATTTGCTGATCAACACCCTTAATTAATCAAGGCTTCCACCCGCTCCATGTAAACGACATCACCTACATGCGGCAAGATCACCAAAGGACCGAGGCAGAATCTCCAGATCTCTCTTCAAAGTCTTTTCCGCCACCGTCTCATCAAATTCTACAAACTCCATGCCTCCTCCAATTCTTGGCATAATCAACACAAAACTACTAATCTCTATAAAAACATAACAATAAATGTCTAATTACATTTCAATAAGTGTAAATTATTTATTTTTTATAAAAAAAAATGAGTATAAATTATGTATTTTAAATTCATCTTATATTTTAGTATTTTAAATTCATAAAAAAAAGATGAATCTCTGCACCAGAGTTTATTATCAAAATTTTAGTTTTTTTTTTTTTTTTTTTTAATCTTCATTGGATAACCATCCTATATATTTAGCTGTAACAATGCAGAACCTTAAAGTAGCTTGGAAACGGTTTCAGGAGTCTCAACGAGAGAAATCCAAATCAATCAGTGAATTCAAACTCTTTGGGTTCACTCTTGTCACCGTCTTAAAATGTGTAAGAGAGCATGTCAATGAGCCTTTTAAAGGCTTTCCAACAAATTGAGAAATATCAGGCCTAGTGAAATCTACCTATAAGTGTATCTTTAAGACTATTGTGCGAGTCAAAACGGATATAAGTGTTACTCACTTATGAAAAGAATATTTATTGTCTATATGGATGTTTCTTTTATCAAGGCCAATAACACAAAACCTATTGAACACCAATTCCGAACATAGAAACTGAAATAAGAGTTTAACAATGAAGGAACAAAATCCTAAAGAAAAATAATCAGAAATTGGTGACTCAAAAATGTCAAGAAACAGAATAGGTTCCTAAGAAAGACACTTTGAGAATAGGTTCCTAAGAAAGACACTAAGAGAGTACAGGAGATAGAAGCAGATGAAGAAGATGCCCAATGAATATCACAGAAGCGGATGAGGTGGGATTAAAATGGTAATGACAAGAGAATAATGAAATTAAAAATATGTTAGATTTTCAAATAACATCTATTGAGAGAAAATTAAATTATAATAAAAAAATTAGATTAAAAAATATAAATCTTAATAAATTAAGTTATAAACTGATTTAAATAATTAAATTTTGAAACTGGTTAAATAAAACGTGAATATCCAAAAGTAAGTGAACTTTAAAAAGGGATTATAAAATTAATTTTATATATTTTAATTAGTAAATATGATGAATTATTTTTTACACAAATTATTTTATTGATCCTTAAATTTTATTTTAATAAAATAAAAATTATATAAATAAAAATAAAATAAATATTAACATCAAATTTTATAATTTAACATTAATTCTAAATTTAAGGATTAAAATTTATTCAAATTATCAAATTATTTAAATTAATGCAAAATATCAAAAGTCGGGTAAAATAAATGTAATAATAATAAAAATTAAAATTAAAAATAAAATCAATCATACAATAAACTAATTTAACATTAATTTTATTACATGCCACTAATAAAAAATTATACATCAGATTTCATTTATCCCATCATGTGTTCGCCTCCGGTGATGTAGTAAAAAATCAGGATTGTTTTACGTTCGAGGAATCATAGTGTTAGGAAATTTCCGATTTTATCCCAAATATTTCCTTGTTCCTAATTCGATTCAACCAAAACAATCAGCCCAAACACAAACACAATATTTAACGTGCTTCGGCAAATTGCCTAATCCATGGAAAGATAACAACTTTACTATAAGAAATAAGAATTACAAGTCATTCAGACAACACTCTCTCTCCACACAAAATTGCTTTCTTTCTCAACCAGAATCTTTTTTAGGCGAACAACTCCACCATGGTGAGACAACCCTAAAATCAAAATCTCCTTAATGGCGAGATAACCTCAAATCAAAATCTCCTTAATGGTGAGAGAACCCAAATCGAAATCTCCTTAATGGTGAGATCCCAACCTCAATACTCGAAACCTTCTTAATGGCGAGACCCCAACCTCAATACTCGAAATCTCCATAATGGCGAGACCCCAACCCCAATGATCATTACCCCTACTAGGTATGACCCAAATCCAATGATCACCATCCCAAAGGGACGAGATACTTTCTTCTTCATGAGACAACTATATTTATAGTGATCATCAAATATACTTTCCTAATTTGTTTCCTTTCCAACTAAGGAATACAATCAACAAGATTAGGAAAACCAAATCTTTCCAAAATAAGAAATCAAACAATCAGGAAATAGATTCAAACTCAAAATATAAAACCTTCCTAAAAGGAAATCATTGTGATTCAAGGCAATCCTAACACATAGTCTCACTTTGTTCTTAAACACAAACTGTGGCGTGGCGTCACCTTGTCTTCAAATACAAAGGCTTTTATCCTCCATGGCGCACCACCACTCATTAGTACATCCATAGTCTCTCCTCTCTCTTCAGTCACCCCTTGTGGTCTAGTATGTCTACACTTGCACCGGAGTCACTTGGATCTGAGACAAACGCCTTTGTTGATGACGATGATAATCCATATGTGTAACGGATTGTTTTCGGGCTTAGTAGATTCTATCGAAATGTAGGGGTTTATTTTGGATTTTTATAGAATTCTGGTTAAGTTTATAATTATTCCTGACTTAGTGGGGTTAAATCGATTTCCTGGTGTTTGAGGGGGTTAGTTGGTTATTGGACATGTTATATATATGTATTTAACATTAGAGTTTCTATTAGGGTTTCATTATTACTCATTAAACATGTTGAGAGGCAGAGAGACTTCTGTGAGGAGGCCGGTGAAGTGTTTGTGCGTTAGAGTTCCGACGTGTCGGGGGTAAGTCTTTCCGTCCTATTTCTGTTTCGATTTGACTGTCTTCTTGCGTCTTTTCGGTCCTGAATTCGGGTTCATTCAGGTTCTGTTATATACTGTCCACGGCTCGGTTAGGGTTAGAGCTCTCTCTATATTCGAATCAGACAATTCTCGGTAAGTTATCTCGTACCATTCTAGGTTTTGCTGAACGAAAATCGTTATTTCAGGGTTTTAAGTGGGTTCTGTCATTCAGGTTCGTTTGGTCGAGAGACTATAAGTGTTCGGATTTTAGGTTCGTGTGGGTAATCGTAATCATGGTGGTGTGAATCACGGTAAGAGGGTTAGGGTTTCGATGTGAGTTTTAAGGGGTTTTGATCGGGTTCGTTCTGGTCTGTCGAACCGGTGTTCGAATCGTTTTTCGCTTCACTGCAGTAGTACTTATTTGTTTGTGTAATAATCTGTAGAAGCACCGGACGAAGAGGCAGATCAAGCAGCGGCGTAGATCGGATTCTGCTCGGACTGACGTGATCTGTGAGTTAGGTTAGTGGTTCGTTTTTAGTCCGAAATATTGCTTGCTGTATGTTGGTTGTTTATGCATGTGTCGTGTATTGCTGGTTTGTAAACTGTTACCTACACTGCCCTAATTAACCATGATATTAATAAACGATAAACATTCTGTGGATTAATAAATTAACGATATAGGACTGCACTATACCCGGATTTCATAAAATTCATACACTGAAATTGATAACTGGTACCTAAATAATCTGGTTTAAAAAGTTAACAATCGAACTGTGAGTTTAGCCCTTAGTCTGTGTACTGGTAGAATATATGGCATGCCTAGGGATAGAGGATCCTCACTACTGAAATAATTGGCTTGAAGTGCCTACACTAATTGTAGTTGAAACTACTATACTGATACTATTTACTGGGCTTCGGCCACACTGTACTGCTAGTGTAATCCCGTTTTCCACTGTTAGCTGCTTTGGGCATAATTCTGTTAAATAACTGGTTTAATTGTAATTAAGAATCTGTTCTGGTTGCTGGTTTGTGTTACTGGACTGTTAATGGATGGTAAATAGCTGTATTTATTGCCTGAATTGGACTTAATTAAGTGATCACAAATTGGTTGGTATTTCGGTCGGTTGTAACTATAAACCTAAAGGTTAAATAATCGGACTTAAACTGTTATATACGGAATTTTAATGACGAAACCTCCACAGAAAGCTTAAACTTAAAATCTGGTTTCCTAGCGCCCTATAAGAATATTAGGATCCTAGACCGTGAATTTTAGGAGCCTATTTTAGGATGATAATTGAACTTGAACGAATAAGTGGATAATTGATAATTTGGGTTCGACTAAAAGAAAGATAAACGATAAACTGCTGAATGGTAGGATGTTTGGTGTGTTGACTGAAATAGTGGACTCTAGGGAGTTTGTAGAGCCTTGCATTGTGTGCTCCTATGGTTAGAGTCGAGTCTAGGTCACTCTATATGTGTATGTTGGAACGCGAGCACTAACTTAGACTAATTCATAGTCTAACGTTTTCTTTATTTCTTCCTATTCTGTAATCTAGGATTAAATCCCAGGTTGAGTGCAGGTACCCCGATTGTTTAGGCGCTGTCTCATTTACGGATCACGGCATGCATCAGCATTCTATTTTCTTTTATTTTATTACTGTTAGGATATTTTCGTACATTTGATTCATGGATTGTATTTGGGTTTTTTTTTTTATTTGAGGACTTGTATTGGACATTGGTTTTGTTATCTATTTTTGGGAATGTTGGACTTTTGGACTATATTACTACTATTTTTCGTATTTTTGATTTATTCGACCGTTATGTTTCTGTATTTGTTGTGTGGCGACAGATTCCTAACCATGGTTCTACCAGGGTAGGGGTTTGTCGTTACAATATGATCTGCTTCTGAAAATGGAATTGCAAATCTCTCCTTCTATGTCTTCATTCAAGTATTGTATTCTCAATGTAAGTTTCATTTCATTGTGATTTTGCTGAGTTAATATAGACAATATTTAAATTTAATTATTTTCTTGATTTTTCAATTACAAAGTTGTTTGTACATATATATTCATTCTGAGAGAGATAATTTTCATTTGTGATTATTTTGCTGTGTTTTTTATTATAGTGTTGTTACTTATATTGTTTTGAAGGACTGGGTTCATTAAGCTCCTGTTGCCTGCTGATTTAAGAACCAGCATTCATCATGGCTGGTTCTGTTTGTTAGCAGACAATAAAGACCTAAAGAGGCTGTTGATTTTTCCACTTCCTGGGGAGGAGTCGTCTCCCTTATTGCATCATAGTCTTAACTTCTTCTCTTGTCAAGATATAGATTCTCATTACCATTCTACAGAATTCATTGTAATGCAATGTGTTAAAAGTCAATTGGGCTCGCTTTTGAACCTTAACACAAGTGCGTGAAAAAACGGAAAGCTGCAGCTCATTAGTGACATCTTCGGAATATCTATTTGAAGGACCAGGTTCACCTGCTTGCTGTGTTCAGAATCACCATTTGCAATGGCTAGTTCTGTTTGTTCACAGACAATAGAAACCCCAAAGAGTCGATAAGTTGAGGCTCCTCGAAGTAGTCTCCCTTGTTGCATCATGCCGATAAGGGTCGGCAACTTGAGGGATTATTAACGGCTGTCCTGTAGGCTCAAGACTTAAAACTCTTATAAGAGCTGTATTAGATAATGAAATTGATGAATATCAATCAAAATGATGAAAGAGAGACCTTAAAACAAGTGCGTGAAGAAGCAAAAATCTGCAAGTCGATATTGACATCTTTAGAATATCAGTTTGAAGAACCAGGTTCACCGGTCCTGCTACGACCAGAGATGATAAGCTGATATAAGAATCACCTAGGACCACTCACCCAGGACCACTTCCTATTTCTAATGTATTCAAAGACATGAAAATATGTGAATAAAATGTACCTGCAGAATTCTCCATGTAAGACATCTGTGAATAGTTAATAGGCTCAACAACTCATTTTCCTTTCACCAAAAAAGCCATCTGTGAATATTAATCCTTCCTTGCATTCATACTATCGTCAAAAGTCTTATTCTCATCACTGCCTTTAGATACATTTGCCACCACAGATGCAGATTTATCTTCCTTCATCTGCTTAAACCAATCAGGATAATCATTCCATTGAAAATTCAATTGAAAATATGTATCTTTACCTCCATTATTTCCTTGCCTAACATATCTTTTCTGCCTTTTGTGTATTGACAAACAAAGCATTTCTCTTGTCCATATAAAAGTTTGAAAAAACTATTCAATTCAATATTATTATTTCACTCTATTATTTACATAATAAACACATTCATTAATCTATCTCTATGGTACCCATAGAGTATCTTAGTGTACCATTAACATCCATATCAATATAATAATTTGAAGAACAACTTTAAATAATATGAATTTTTATTTAAGAAAAAGTAAATAAATAAAATTAATTCCAAGAGAATAAAAACTACTAAAAATAACTAGTATATAGTATTGAATTCACATTTACCTCATTTGAGTCACATATAGTGTTTAAATAGCATTAGCGTTTAACATTTCGTATAGCGATTTGACCAACACTATTTTAAATATATATATTTTTTAAGAAAATATTATGAATAGTTATCTCCAAATCACTATTTTTAAGTTTTTTTTTAAATATTATTTTTAAAAATCTTGAATATCATTATATTTAACATTAATAAATATAAAATCAAATAATTACAATAATTTTACTTTTAAAACTATATATGACCATTATTCCAGCTAGAAATATTATGGTCATTATAATAATTAATCTAAACATTAATTCAAACGGCAAACTATTACAACTCTCCTAACAATTATTTCAATTATTAATTTTAATATTCTACCTAAAAGGTAAACACTTAAATCACCCCTAAGCTAATAATTTGATGATGGACTAGATTGTTGACAAAACGACATTATACTTTATTCTTAACTTGATATGCAATTTTTTAAATTATTATAGTCCAAATTTATCAATTCATTAACTTCTAGAAGCAATTGAACTAGTTAGATATATTTTTAAATGGTACACATATTTTAATTTTAATAATAAATTCCACGTGTAAATTTAATCATAATAATTGTGGCACATAAATTAAGAAATTTTTATTCAATTTTCAAAATTTTAAAAGGAACAAAAAATAATTTTGAGCGAATAATTTCAGGAGTAAAGAAACATATGAAAATACACTAATCAATAAATGCTTTTGTTTCATTTTATGGTAGTTGAACACATGTATAACTTGTATTTTATTAAAATATCATGTGGTGTATAATAGATAGAATATTTTGATTTTTACAATTAATATTTTTGCCTTCGATCTAGAAGAATATAATAATTTCATTGGAGTAATACGTGTTTCAATGAAAATATCAATTGTAAAAACCAATATATTCTTTTTATTATACACTACATGATATTTTAATAAAACAAAACCTCTTCATAAAATAATTTGCTTGCTATACATGTGTTCAACTACTGAAACAAAAAACATTAATTGTATCTTTTTATGTCTCTTTACTCTGGAAACTATTTATATTAGAATTTGTTATTTATTTATTTTTTTAAATATTGAAAATTGAATAAATGTTGTGAAAATAAAATAGAATGGGGTAGAAGAAGACACTTTAATATTTACCGGAAATGAATTTCGGAATCGGAAAATACCTGGTATTCTTCTAGTATTTTTGGGAATCTTGAATGTTGAATATTATGAAAGTAATAATATATTGAAAGTGAAGAGCAGAGAAAAAAACGAAAGAAGCAAAGCAACAATCAGATCACAGATAACAGAACATACCTCATTCTTTATCATATGGTTATATATATATATATATATATATATATATATATATATATATATATATGAATTTAATGTGTACGTGTCACCGGCATGTGAAAGTCAATGCATGTATGACAGCTTCATACAGGAGGTGAAAATCCACTACAATCTTTATAACAATAAAGAAATTCTTAATTTGTGTGCCATAATTATTATGATTAGATTTACATGTGGAATTTATTCTTGAAATTAAAATATATGGACCATTTTAAAATCTATCTAATCAACTAAACTACTTCGAATCTAATGGAAAACTATTCTTATCATTGTTCTTGAACTGATAAATTTGGATCCGGATATATTTATCTTTTCATCAATAATTTAGTCCACCAAATTATTAGCTTAATTGCCTATTGGAAATAAATCAACCATTATTAGCTTAATTGCCGGTTGAAAATAAATCAACCACGGTTCATTTGAGATAATGTATTAAAATCAGTATGGACTATTTGATGGTAATATTTGTAGTTGAAATAATAGTTATATATAAAATTTTAAAAATATTTTTTTTAATGTAATGAGTAAATCTTAATATATAATTATATATTGTATTATATAGTTTTAATGTGGTAATGTTATAATAGATTTTGTTTTTATCCGATAGCATGTATAGAACAAATTGAGAATCACATACTACCAAATAACACTTAAAAATAGAGTATAACTTTAAAAAAAAAAATTAATGTGTATATATTAATGTAATATGTTAAAATACATATTATATTGTATTATATACCCATCCCAATTTTTTTAAAAAAAATCATATTCTCGCCCGGGACGGAGCTAGCAATTAAAAGTTAGGGGTCGAAAATCATGGGTCCGCAGTACAGTATAATGGTTTTTAATTATTTTAAAAATATTTTATAGTACTTTCTGTTTTTTTATTATTTAGAATATTTGTTGTATATATACCATCCAATATTATTATATATTACTAAAAATAATAATAGCTTAATATTTGAAAAATAAACTTTAAGACAAATAAAATAAAATTTCACCTGACTATATTATTCTTTATACATAATAAATAATAATACGCAAAAGAAATTGTTTGACAAATAGTGCACATTATGCTAATATTTGAGCTATGAAAAAACGGAGGTAGTATAATTTATATATTGTCCTGGTTGATGCATGCATATGTTTTATTTTCAGATTTTTTATTTAAATATTTTTTTTATAATTTAATTACATGATTTAAAACTTTTTATTTGATAGTTTGAAACAGTTTTTTTTTATATCTCACTATAAATTATTGTCATTATAAATATATATATATATATATATAATTTATAATTAGTTATTTTCATATTAAAAAGAGTTAGAATTTTTTTATAGTGAATGAATTTAAATTTATTAATATATGACATTGGCAAATATATATATATGATATATATTTATTATATAATTTATTATGCTTATAATTTGTATTTTAATTTATTTAATAACTTTTGAATTTATAAAATTTGATAATACTTTATAAATAATTTTAAAATAATTTTTAACTAACCACTTTTTCAAATTTATAAATTTTAATTACATAATACTATAATTAGTTAAAAATAAAAATATATAAAAACATTTAAATATAGATTAAAAATATAAAATATAATTATATATTTTTAAAAAATTTAAATTTTAAATAAATTTATATTATTTCATGAAAATAAAATATTAAAAAAAGTGCTTTTATATATAAATATATAAGACAATTATACTATGTAGAAATGGATTTGTAGGAAAATATTAAAAATTAAAAGAAAATGAATATTATTGAAATGGATTTGTAGAAAAATATTAAAAATTAAAAGAAAATGAATGAGTTCATAACCATTGAACCCAACGTATCTTATGCTTGGCTTCGTCTCTGATTCTCACCTAATGTTATTATAATAATATGTAATCATCAATTTCTTTTGTACATTACCATGTTAATAAAATAAATTATGATATTACCATAATAATATAAATATAATTTAATAGTAAGATTTATTTATTATATCACAACTCTTTAATATTTAAATTTAAAAAATAATATCACTCTATACTAATTATATTTATTCAAATTTAAAATGAGATTATCTTTTAAATTTATCATATAAACATTTAAAAATAAAATTAATTCTTATAAGTTTGATTTAAATTTATAATTCAGTTTTGAAAAAAATTAATTCTAATTGTAATGTGATCACTGATTATAAATTGGTGAATCAGATTATTTTTTAAAAATAAAGTTTATAAAAATTAATTTTGAAAATTTTTCAAAATTGAACATTTTTTTAAAAATAACTTTGGATCTACAAATTTAAATCAAATTTTGTAAGATTGGAAATATCTATATAAATTATTTTTACTAATACATAAAAAGAAAATATACTCAATCACTAAATTTAATTTGGAAATATGTGATTATGCAATTTGTTTTAAATACTATTATCTTAATATATATTTATTTTGTAACATTACCAAGATCATATAATATACTAATATAATTAGATATAGGCTGTGTTTGGTCCGCTCAGTGTGTTTGATAGTGTTTAGCATTTTTGGTAGTGTTTAGAGTTTTTTTTAGATCATTTAGTGTGTTTTAAATAGTAGTTAGCGTTTAGCGTTTTTATTAGTATTTTTAATAAAAATTGTTTGGTAAATTATCGTTTTAATTATTTAATAATGTCAAATGACATAAAAGGACATGATATAAATTAATAAATATTTTTAAATTTAAAATATGACTTTAGAATAAATTTATTATTTTTTCAATAAATAACAATAAATAATATATTTACAAAAATTAATTTTTTTTATATATTTATAAAACTAAATATTTTATTTATTGAAATCAAAATTAAAATAATTAGTTGAAAATATTTATTATAAAATAATTTAATAAAAATAAAAGAAAAGAAATTGATAAAAAAAAAAGTATAGATAAGGATAATATAGGACAAATAATATTAAACTTTTTGAAATGTGGCTTACTAGCATTTCATAAACTCTATAAAAAACTCTAACAGATATTAAGGCTGTGTTTGGTCATAACAGCGTTTTTTATAGTGTTTAGCGTTTTTGTAGCGTTTAGCGTTTTTCTAAAGCGTTTAATATTTTTTATGTAGCGGTTAGCGTTTTAACTAGAGTTTTTTTTATAAAAATTGTTTGGTAAACTAGTGTTTTAATCATTTAAAAAGTTAAATGACGTAAAAGAACATGATATTAAAAGATAATTATTGTCAAATTTAAAATATGACTTTAGAATAAAATAATTTTTTTAGTCAATAAGTACAAAAAAATAAATAATCTATCTATAAAATAATTTTTTTATTTCTATAAAAAATAAATATTTAATTTATTGTAAACAAAATTAAGATAATTAGTAAAAAAAATAATTATTACAAAATAAATTAATAAAAACATAAAATAATTTTAAAATATAAATAAGGATAATTTAGGAAGAATTTTATAAACACTCTAACTTAAACTCTAAACGTTACTCAGAACAACGTTTCTAAAACTCTGTGAAAAACTCTGATCGATAGATAATAAGTTGTTCAACAAATAAAGATATTAAATGGTCTTAGAGTTTTGACTGGGTCAAAACACTAGACTCTTTAAAAAACGCTGGTAACAAACACAGCCTAAATGTGGTTAGAGTTTTGACTCAGTCAAAACTCTAAACTCTCTATAAAATACTTGTACCAAACATAGCCATAAAGATTAAATGATTATTTACAATAAAATTTCGTAGGAGATTAATAAAATTATATTTGTAATTTTTTAATAAATTAAATTACAAACTAATTCAAATATGTGATTTGTAAAAAGATTAAAAAAAATATTTTTCAAATAAAAAATATAAAATTTACTAAAAAACAAAAAATTATAATAAATGACAAAGTTGAATAATATATGAATATATTAAAATATTAATAAATTAAATTATAAAATAATTTAAACACTTTTTCGATAACATTGTCATAAAATCATATCACAAATTGCTTCCACATCTTTTTCTAGAATTCTATTCTCTTCATGCTCTTTCTTAAGTTTAATTTTTTCTCTTTCATTTTCAGCTTTTAATTTCCAAAGTTCAACATCTTATTGGTATATACGCTGATTTTCTTGTATGGTAGAGAAATTTGTTTCAAACATGCCTAACATGCTGATAAGTCTAGAATTTACCTATATTTTAGTATGTTTTATGAGCTTAAATGTAAAGAAATTGAGCTTAAAAGAAGAAAAAATTGAATACATTTCCAGTGATTTTAGACTTTTATCTCTGAGACAGAGATTTGGATGAAAATATTTGGAAAGGAGCTAATAATTGCAAATTTCAGAAAAAAAAGAAGGACCATTTAGAATTTCATCCAGACTCAGCAAAGGTGGAGAAATAATTGGTGATCGCCTGCATACATCGCTAGTAGCTAAAAGGAAAAGGCGATGAGAAAAGGCTAAAGCTCATGAGGCAAGTTACTTTTATGTGACGCCACTCTTGGCAGATTCCTTAGGCGCTAAAGGAAGAATCTCGCCATGTTTTGAGGCGAAATCAGAGGCAACACATGAGTAAGTCGCCAAGATAAAAATGTTGAAAGGCGACATTTACATTGTATCGCCTAGAATGGAAGAATGATATGGCGAGAAAAACTTAACTCGACTAAGCATCAGGCGACATATAATGGCTATATTTAAAACATTTCGCCTCTATAGAGTTATAGCTTAGCGAACGAGACA
Source organism: Cardiospermum halicacabum (assembly GCA_031304145.1). NCBI lineage: Eukaryota > Viridiplantae > Streptophyta > Magnoliopsida > Sapindales > Sapindaceae > Cardiospermum > Cardiospermum halicacabum. The sequence continues at coordinate 24,679,153 of CM062391.1, read as the reverse complement.
AGCAAGATTTCTGGAAGTCGTTGAGTTCAGGCGAAGGAACAGGCGACATAAATGAAGAAAGCTGTTACTTCGCCAATTTGTGTTTCTTTAACGTTTTGATTTCAAAATTTCCACTGAGCAAACCTCTATAAATAGGAGCTCAAATGAAGCAATAAGAACCTTTTGACATTCTGTTATTTTAGAGAAAAAATCTAGATTCTTCGATACGCTTTATTAAATATTCTCAGAGATGTTTCTTGAAGAAGTTTTGTACTCTATTTCTTATAATCATTGAGATTTAGTTTGAAGGTAGCGAAGCAAACACTGTGACAGAGTCTAACTTCTATCTTATTCGGTAAGATTTAGATCTTAGTTGCATTTTGATGATGATTTGTGCTTTGATTGAATATGTTGAAGTAGATATGCTAAGCTAAAAGCTCTCCTGATTTGTTAACTTCTTTTGATGATCATCATTCTAATTGTACGATTCTTGTTCAAACATAGTCAGTTTTATTTGAATTTCATGAGCCTATTGAATTACAAGAACGAGAGTTACGTAATCTTGTTGATTTGAAGTTTGATTTAGACCATAGATGGTGATCAGATTCCAGATATAAGAACAGAGGATCATTGATCTAGAGATAGACTATAGATCTAGTTTTCTACAGATTATGCTTAACAATTATATATGTTGTAGTATAGAGATATATGCAACTGTATAATTGAGATTTGTTAAATTGAATCGAGAGATCTTTTAATAGATCATTGATGATGATCTAGAAGGTAAAACTGTGATTTAGAGTTGAAGCGTGCATAAGAAGTTGATTGACAGCATAAATTAGTAAATCGGATTTTTCACTGTTGAGATCATTTGCAGAATAGAGTACCAATTTATGTTCCAATTGAATGAATGTCATTAGTGTCTACAATTCACATCAATTCTATGATTTCTATGATTCGATTTGCATATAGATTCTTTTAGCAATTCAGTTTAGATCTTAATCTCAATCTTGCTTCTTAGCTGACAATCCCTGTGGAGACGATATCTTAAATACTACATTAGACGTTGATAGGAGTTCTGTTTAGTTATTGTGATTTTATATGGCAGAGAAAAATCATCATCACATGCATTCATTATTTTTTTCTCATATAATCAAAATATTCTTGCATTTCATCTGTTTGCTTTTTTTTTTTACTCCTCCCAGCAAGTTGTTCAAAAGTTGCATCATTGCAATGCATATCCTCATCTTGACTTTCCAAGTTATCATTGAAATCAACATGACGACATACCTAGATAATATGCATTACTAGAACTATATTGTGATGCATCAACTCACATATTTCGCTTTCAGAAAGTTGGAGATTGCATTGAATCGAAAAAATTTTCCATATCCTTAGGGATGGACTATATATGATTAAATTTGAAACCAATCATCTATTTATTATCCTCTATCAGTAATGCTTTTGCCCAAAATAACTACATATTATACACAAAAATTAATTAACTTTTAAGTTAATATTAATAATTTATAGAGAAATGTATAAATAAAAATAAAACAATATTACTTATAATATACTGCTCAGAAGCTCCACTCGGATGTAAACTTTCAATTTGTCGAATGCAACCTTTGAACTTTGAAATAGCTGCACTAATTATTTGCCATCTACATTGAAGTGATTTTTTAAGATCTAACATTCATGCACGAGACAGGTATTATTTTTAGTTCTCGATCTCAATGCGTGACCAGAATGAGTCGCCCGATTGATTAATACCAATAATTGGATTCTGAGAAACATTTAAATATGCATGACATAAAACTATGTCTTCTTGAACGGTGTAGCCTGCACTTCTTATGGAATTTTGAGAAAAGCTTACAGGGGAAAATGAATACATCTTATTTGTGATATAAAGATTTAAAAATAAGAATAAGAATAATAGGTTATTGCACTTATGTATAAGACTTCTTGTCTTTCTATTACTATATATAGTAACAATGACGTTTGTCGATTTCGTCAAAGATAATTAAATTCCTGCGATAAACTGTAGATAGTAATAGCAGGGTCGATCCACTGAGAACGGTTTAATTAACTTCAATTTTGTTAATGACTTATAAAATCAAATTGTTGGTTTGAGTGGTAGATTTAAGAACTAAATTACTAAAATATTTGAGATAAAATATAAATTGAGGAAGGCGATCAGTAAAGTCCGATTAGCATATTAATGTGCCGATCATCGAAACTAAAGATAAATATATCAAAACAGTAACCACAGTTATAGTCATTGACGTCACGCCTAACAACTTAATCTTCCCTTAATGTTTAGACTAACCGGAAAAGCTCCTTTAAATTAGCCCCTAACCTATCGATAACCCCGACAAGCGCCTGAAAAGTTCAACCGTAGATTGCATGTTTACTAACCTATGATCACAACACCACACAGTCTGACGTATCAAACTGTTTGCTACCTAGGTTAAATTGATTAAACAATTACGGATTTAATTTCTTTAATTAGCATGATATTGACTTAATCGTTCAACTAACTGGCCAAATCAATTAATCAATCATGGAAATATATTCAACCCTAAAACCAAGTAATCACAGTGGTGTAATAAATATTGCATGTATAAACAACGAAAATCAATTCTCACAGCACACAAATTAACTAAAAGACTTTACTGGATCATAATAATTTAGCTAGCTGTGGTCACAGCTAGCATCATTATCATAAAGTTGTATGTACAAAACCTAAAAACCCAAGAAAACAATGCAGAAAAATAAATCCTTAATCAGAACTCCACAAAAACAAAACGTACCCTCTTTCCTGTTCATGGTCCCCAATATACCATCCAAATTCTAATGCTTAAAGTATGGAAATGAGAAACAAAAATGATCCGCAAATGGTTCTAATTCAAATATTCATAAATCAAAATACACAAGACTCGGTCTTCAACTGATTCTTCAATCTTTCACTTGGAAAATTCTTCAAGCAACCCTTTAAATCCTTCAAAGTCACCGATTTAGCTTCAACTGTTCAGAAATTACAAAACAAGCAAAATTAAGGACAAATATTCAAAAAAACCCAAAACTTACTAAGAAAATCCATGCACAAATATGCATAATCTTTGCTCTGTCAAACTCCCCCACACTGTCTCACGCTTGTCCCCAAGTGTGTCTTAACAATAAACTCAAGAAAAGACCAACAACGGACAAAATGATGTAACAAAGTTGCTAAAACAGAGTACTCAAATCACCCAATCAAAAATAAAAATCAAATTTAAAGAGGAAAAAGAGAGCTTGCAATCAGGTTAAGCACACACAATTAAATTCCATCTTCAATTAAATACAGATACTAGCAGAACTATACATAATTTGAAAAACAAATCACTGTTACTATTGCTAACTCTCAAACAAGCAAGGTAAAAACAAGTAGCAAACCATAGCTAAGCCGAACCATCTTACCACAAACCCCAACACTGATAGCATTAAAAAATTAAGCGAAAAAGCCTCAAATCCATACCCTCACAGGTAAAGTGTGTATAAAACGGGTTAAGGAATACTCATGGAGTAGGAAACTAAGCAGAAAATCACTCAAAAAATAGGCAAAATTTAAAGGATAACAAGTTAATAAAAGTTGAACGTTAGATAGAAAGAAAACAAAGTAGAGCAACCCATTAGAGAGTAATCACATCGGAATTTCATGGTCAATTCCTATCATGAGCCGGTGAGAATAAAACAAGAAAAATAAAAAAAAGAAATAGAAATTTCCACCAAACTATACAACTTGCCTACAACTTGAGACTTATTCAACTCTTAATTTTCTTCCTTTTTCTGTTTTTTCTCTTCTTTCCTTTTTTTTCAGATTTTTTTCTTTTGCTTTTTTTCCTACAGGTTTTTGTTTCTCTGCATATTTTTTTTTCTTCAAATTTTTTTTTCTGCAGCTTTTTTTTTCTTTTTTATTTTTTTGTAGATTTTTTTTTCTTTTCACCAAAAGAACAAATAATACAAAAATGGAATAAATCAAAATAAAGTAAAATCCCCCAATATATATATATATATATATATATATATATATATATATATATATCCCAAAGACTCGAATCTAACAATGTAATAAATGACCGATGATTTCCCTAAGCAACTACTAACTTTAAAGTTAACATCCACCATGCAAAACAATCAATTCATAAGGGTCAATGAAAATTCACAAGTCGTTTTCTCAACTCTCCACTCACTCACAAAAGATGTGTGAGACTAAAAACAAATGCACTTTTACACCAATTTTTCTCAACCATCAGTGATGACTAACTATCTTACCACAAAGCTTCGCAATGAAAAGCAAACAAGTTAATACCCTACTCGTTAAAGAGTCATTCAACCTACAACAATAATTTCCAAACCAAATTGTACACAGTTCTAAAAGCATCTATGTGTCTTAAGCATGCACGAATTTAAGTCTCTGAAATTAGGCAAACTCTCCAAACCCAAAAAAACAATTTTATACATAGGGTGATTCAAGTTAATCGCAAAAGCAACAGCAAAACACAAAAACAAAAATAAAAAATAAAACTCTAAAATAAATTCCTAAAAATAAAAATAAAACTAAAAATAAAAATAAAAATAATAAAATAAAATAAAACTAAAGACCTAAAATCCCTCCCCTACACTTAAACTTTACATTGTCCGCAATGTGAAACGTATTAAAAAATAAAAAATAAAAATAACATAAAAACAAAAACCTAAATAGACAGATGTAGAAACTTCCCTGAACAAAACTAGAGGCGGGGGCACAGCACTCTTTACGGCGCATCACGAATATCAATGGTTGCCTGCAGCTTAGGAATGAGCTCTTTAATAAGAGCAGTGGCCTTACCCAATGCACGTTCCAAGATTGCAATTCTTGCTTCAAGCTGCTCCACACGTAGATCTACCATACCCCTTGAACTGCCTGTGGGTGTAGCTTGAGATCCCTTAGCTTTTTCTCCAATTAGACCTGCACGAATCAAACACCTCTTCCCTTCCTTAGAAATATCAAGAATTTTCATAGAATTTAATTTATCCATATCCAAAGCAATCATTGGGCAGCAAATAGTAAGACTAGAAAAAGTAATTGAACTCAAATTTTTAGCAAGCAAAGTGACAAAAGATCCTAAGACAAGAGGTCTACTATTGCATGAAAAAGTTGAGTTAAATTGACGAGCCAACCAATAACCAAAATTCACTCTACAACCCTTAACCATACCCCATAAAAAAAATAATTCAGCTTCTGTCACAACATTTGTACCATTTAGATGAACTGAATATGAGGGGGCTAAAAACCTATGAATATATCGCAAATGATTAGCAATATGTTACAAGCTTTAGAATACGCAGGTTTAAAACGCAATGCACTATCACTAGTCAACTCAAAATAAAATAGAAAAGGGTCAAATTCAGCACGAAAATCACAAAAAGCATTCACATAAGAAGGTGAATCAACATCAGCAGCATCTAGAAAACCCAAAGCAATATTAAATTGAGTGATAGACAAAGAATGAGATTGTCCCAACAACTGAAAACTAATAACCCCAGGAGCATTAATATCACTAGCCTCAGATTCCATGAACTCAAAACTTGACAAAAATTCAAACACAAGTTCAAAATAAGCAGGCATATTCAAATCAACCAAACAAGACCACTCAATAGCTTTAAAAGCTGTCAAAACATCATCATAGATACCCAACTCAATCATAGTAGGAACATGCAGAGACTTAATTGGAGTTAAAGGGGTACCTTTTATCTCATCAAACCTTGTTTGATAGGCAGGATTGGCGAACTGGAGGGTCAGGTTTGGAGGCACTGGTCGCAAGGCTTTGTTCTTCTTTTTGTTCATTCTACTCCCTTTTGTGGGGCACTGGTGCAAGGCTTTGTTCTATCAGTGGTTGTACTGGAGCATTTTATTTCGAAGGGCAAGAGGTGTAGATGGAGAGTTAGAGTTAATCTTACGAGATGAGTGATGATCGAAGGCAGTTCTCACCATCTCTCTTATTCGATTTTGGAGTGAAGACAGCTCTAATACCTTGAAATTGAGGCGAAGCAACAGTGCAGAATAATCCAACAAATTACATGAATAGAACAACGTGAATAGATTTGTGTGTTATTGTATGGAGTAGAGTCTGGACTTGGTGTTGTTGCACGGTGCCGATAGTGTGTGCGCGAGGTTGCTGGCTGATGAGGCAATTTGTGCACCTAGAGACAGAAGTGTAGAAGAGATTGTGTCGTGAGTGAGATCACAATCCACTAGGTCGATGTGTGCAGACGAAGGCGGCTGTGGCGGTCTGTGCGATGAGGCGGCTTAGATCCTGATGCGTGTGAGTTCTCAAGTGTTTTTGTTGGTGAAGTCGATCTTTATCGCAACATTGCGGCGGCGGTTGCACAACCTGAGAACAACAAAATAAAAGTCAATTTAGGTTTCTTTGACTTTAATTTTTTCTTTCTTTTTTTAAACCCCACGTAGTTTAATTCTTTTCTTCTTCTCATCAGAGAAGTTGGTTTCTAATTATTTTTATTTTTTTTCTTTATTAGTTAACAAATAAAACAAATTAAATAATTTCACTAAATAGTTAATGAACATTAGAATTTTAATTTTTTTTTAACTAACAAAAGTGGACCAAAGAGAAATTAATATATATATATATATTAATAATAAAATAAAATAAAATAATAATGAAGTAAAATAAAATGGAATAAAATGAAAAATCAATCAAATATGAAATAAATAAAAGAAAAGAAAATAAATAAAATAAAAATAAAAATAAAACAAAGAAAGTGTTCTGGGTTGCCTCCCAGTAGCGCCTGTTTTAGTGTCTACGGCTAGACGTGCACAAATTTTCACTCAGTCGAAGCCTTTAGGGTCTAACTGGATTCCATCACATTATCCCACTTGGAACCCCTCGAAATACGGTTTCAATCTGTGACCGTTCACCTTGAAAACTTTTCCAGTTTTTAAGCTTTTGACTTCCACTGCACCATCAGGAAACATGTTAACAATAACTATGGACCAATCCACCTAGACTTTAACTTACCAGGATTTAATTTCAATTTAGAATAATAAGGAAGAACTTTTTGTCCAATTGAAAATGACTTTCTGGATACGTTCAGATCATGACTTCTTTTTAAAGCATCCTTGTAATGTTATGCCCGCGAGTAAGAATCATTCCGTATCTCTTCAAGTTCCTGAATTTCAAGCTTCCGTTGCTGTCCAGCTCTATCAAGTCTCATAATGCATTCCTTGATTGCCCAGAAGGCTTTATGCTCTAGCTCCATTGGTAAGTGATAGGCTTTACCGTACACCATCCGAAAAGGAGATATTCCAATTGGAGTTTTGTAGGCTGTACGGGATGCCCACAGTGCATCGTCTAGACGAAGGGTCTAGTCTTTCCTTGAAGGATTAACTGTCTTCTCCAAGATTGAATTAATCTCTTTGTTTGAGACCTCAGCTTAGCCATTAGACTGCGGATGATAGGTTGTGGAGGTTCGTTGTGTCACCCTATACTTCCTCAATAGAGCATCAATAGTTCTGTTGCAAAAATGTGTCCTACGGTCACTGATAATGGCTCTTGGTGTGCCATACCTACAGAAAATATTGTACTTGACAAAATCTGCAACAGCTTTAGAGTCATCAGTTCGGGTGGCTTTGGCTTCCACCCATTTCGAAACATAGTCAACAACAAGCAAAATATAATGGAAACCAAAAGAATGTGGAAAGGGACCCATGAAATCAATGCCCTAAATGTCAAAAATTTCTACTACAAGAACTGGGGTCATAGGCATCTGGTCACGACGGCCAAGACTCCCCGTTCTTTGACAATTATCACATGATTTACAGAAAACATAAGAATCATAAAATATACAGGGCCAGAAAAAACCACAATCCAGTACCTTCTTTGTTATTCTTTGAGGTCCAAAATGACCCCCGCAAGATTCTGCATGACATGACCTCAAAATCCATTCAGACTCCTCCTTAGAAATACAACATCTTATCATTTGATCCGAATAATGTTTCCACAAGTAGGGATCGTCCCAAACATAGTTTCTTGAATCTCTTTTCACCTTTTCCTTCTCACCCCTAATTAACTCATATGGTAGTTTCCCTGTTACGAGATAATTAACAATGTCTGCATACCAAGGGTGAGCTATGTTCACAGCTAGGAGATGTTCATCAGGAAATCCATCGCTCAATGGTTGTGCCGGTTCAGCTGTGACCAATCAGCTCAAGTGATCAGCTACCAGATTCTCTGATCCTTTCTTATCCTTGATTTCAATGTCGAACTGTTGAAGGAGAAGAATCCACCGGATAAGCCTCGGCTTCGCATCCTTCTTTGTCATGAGATATTTCAACGCTGCATGATCAGAATACACTATGACCTTAGTACATAACAGATGTGAGCGAAATTTTTCTAATGCAAAAAGAACAGCTAAAAGTTCTTTTTCTCTTGTTGAATAGTTGCATTGTGCGTTATCAAGGGTGCTCGAGGCATAATAGATCACATGTGACTCTTTACCAATCCTCTGACCCAACTGCGCCCATAGCCTTGTCACTAACATCGCACACAATTTCGAATGATATATCCCAGCTGGGAGCCTTAACTATGGGCGCAGCTACCAGCATCTCCTTTAGTACGTCAAAAGCTGCTTTACAGTTCTCGTCAAAGTTGAATGGTACGTCTTTCTTTAGCAATTGATAGAGGGTTAGGTTATCTTTGAGAAGTCTTTTATAAACCTCCTGTAAAATCTTGCATGGCCAAGAAAAGAACGCACATCCCGTATACTTATGGGGTAAGGTAAAGACTGTATAACATTAATTTTTACTTTGTCTACCTCAATTCCACGTGCAAAAACAATATGACCTAATATTAAGCCGTGATCTACCATAAAATGACACTTCTCATAGCTCAATACCAGGTTAAGTTCAATGCACCGCTGTAAAACTTTTCCAAGATTAAGTAGACAAGTATCAAAAGAATCGCCATAAACTGTGAAATCATCTATGAAAACCTCAATGATATTCTCCACATAATAAGAAAAAATACTCACCATACACCTCTGAAATGTAGCTAGTGCATTGCACAAACCGAATGGCATCCTTCGGTAAGCAAAAGTTCCGAATGAACAAGTGAAGGTAGTTTTTTCTTGATCCTCTAGTGCAACGGGTATCTGAAAAAACCTGAAAGACCATCAGGACAAAAATAATGAGATTTTCCTGCTGATCTTTTTAACATTTGATCTATGAATGGCATAGGAAAATGATCTTTCTTAGTAGAAGCTTTGAGCTTTCTATAATCAATACAAACCCTCCACCCGTTTTGAACACGAGTGGGTACCAATTCACCATTTTCGCTTTCAGCTACAGTAATACCTGTCTTCTTTGGAACAACTTGAACCGGACTTACCCACTTGCTATCCGAGATTGGATAGATCATACCGGCATCTAGAAGTTTCTGAATGTAATGCCAACCCCTGGCCACGGCAAAGCCGCAAACGGTAACCGGAATGCCACATTAACAATCTGTTACATTACAATCATTCATTTAAGTGTGGAAAACATTTTATAATAGCTAAAGGAATATGAATTCAATATCCTGTTTCGAAAGCAGTATGATAATAAACAATCATTTGATAATAACCTGTCCTGAAGCCAAAATATATAATATTCAAAATATTATTTTACGATCTCATTTAAATCGTTTAAACCAAATAAGTTCAAATAGCAAAATAAATAGTTTACAATCCTCCTTAAACATCAAATGCGAAAATAATATATGAGTTCAATTGAAAAGTTCTAAATGTAGAAAAGATCAACATGCTTCAATGAGGAATGCTCGAAACTCTAATCTGCTCGATCACCTGTTTCACATTTCAATAGATAGACAAGAAAAATGGAAGAAAAACAACGTCACACTATCGATGTCTGGTTAACAAGTCATACTCCAATAACACACACAATGCTTCTTTTAAACACCCAATGATGAAGAGGCACACATATGCACCTAAATCTAGCAATCAATGGAAGAGAATACAATCCCACCCAAGTCTAAAGCCATTTCGGTTCAATAAACTGAGATAGTCCACTAGAACTAATTATATTCATTAGGTGTGTTCAATATTATCAAAGTCCAATTATGATCTCAAACTTCGTTTAGGAATCCCCCAATCCATCATCTAATCACTAGCAATCATCACACAATATCAATCAATTTATATTTCCAGTTTTTAATTGACTGCCACTAATCTAGGATCAATAATGAAACGGGGCCAATTAGGCTGAAGCCACCAATATGGTCCAAAGACCGAGATCCGTAGAGCCGTGCATTTCCCCTCGGGACGGACTACTACCTTAGAATCCCATCAATTAGGTCCGAAGACCACTAATAACAATATGCCAGCAGGCGGTGCCGTCACACCCAATAGGAGTCGTCACTCAATTTTTCAATGCGGTTAGCTAAACCAAAGGTCCTATTTTGCTCAATAGGTTGAGATATCTCGGGTACCCGTAGTGACATGTCATTCTATCACTATTTCAACCATGACTAGGGCAATCGAGTCAATGAGTTAAGTATTCAAACACACAAGTTTCCATTTAACAATCGATCGTTTCATTATAACACTACATTGGCTTTCAAGCAATATGTGACAGGTACTTTACTAGTGCCTTATCCAATTATTTCCTGCTCTAGCTAACCAAAGCCTAAGTCTAACATGCAATAGACTCACTAATAGTTCTATACCAGCAATAACTAGCAATACGGCAAACAATATCATTCTATCAATTACTATCCAATCCTATCCAATTGTCAATTCAAGTGATTATCTTATTAACCGGTTTAATGCACTTAAAAATAATTTTTGAAAAAAAAAACTTAAAAATAGTGATTTGGAGAGAACTATTCATAAAAGTTTCTTAAAAAAAAAATACTCCCTCTGGATTATTAATATAGAGAAAATTTCCGTTTTGGGCGTATTATTTATATGGAGAAATTTTCCTCATGAGGAAGTTTTTAAAGTTAAAATGTCTAAAATATCATTTGTATAACTAACTTTTTTTAAAAATTTTAAAATTTATTGTATTAATTATGAAATAATGAGGGACAGTAGTGGAAACTAACTTCTTGTCTTAATCCCCGTGAAAAGTTAGTTTTCTCTATATTAATAATCCGGAGGGAATATTTAAGATAGTGTTGGCCAAATCGCTATATGAAATGTTAACCACTAATGCTACTTAAACACTATATGCGACTCAAATGAGCACTGGCTTAGTAAATGTGAATTCAATACTATATACTAGTCCAACTATTAACGTCAAATATATAGTTTGTAGATACGAGTATAGATATTTTTAGTAGTTTTTATTCTCTTGGAATTAATTTTATTTATTTACTTTTTCTTAAATAAAAATTTATACTATTTAAAGTTTTTCTTCAAATTATTATATTTATATGGATGTTGATGGTACAATAAGATACTCTATGGGTACCATAGAGATAGATTAATGAATGTGTTTATTATGTAAATAATAGAGTGAAATAATAATATTAAATTGAATAATTTTTTCAAACTTTTATATGGACAATAGAAATGCTTTGTTTGTCAATACACAAAGGTAAAAAAGAGATGTTAGATAAGGAAATAGTGGAGGTAAAAATTCTACTTGTTTTATGAAAAGAAAATATAAGAATGACAGATTTTCCACTCATCGTAGTAAGATAGGGCACATAAAGACACATATTTTCAATTGAATGATTATACTGATTGGTTTAAGAAGATGAAGGAAAATAAATCTGCATCTGTTGTGGCAAATGTATCTAAAGGCAGTGATGAGAATAAGACTTTTGACGATAGAATGAATGAAAGGAAGGATTAATATTCACAGATAGACTTTTTGGTGAAAGGAAAATGAGTTGCTTATCTATTAACTATTCATAAATGTCTTACATGGAGAATTTTGCAGGTACATTTTATTCACATATTTTTTATGTCTTTGAATACATTAGAAATAGGAACTGGTCCTGGGTGATTCTAATATCAACTTATCATCTCTGGTTCTTATATTAGCAGGTAGCACGACTGGTGAACTTGGTCCTTCAAATCGAGATTCTGAAGATGTCAATACTGAGCTGCAGATTTTTTCTTCTTCACGCACTTGTGTGAAGGTCTCTCTTTCATCATTTCGATTGATATTCATCAATTTCATTATCTAATACAGCTCCTGTAAGAGTTTCAAGTCCTAAGCCTGTAGGACAGCCGTTAATAATCCCACAAGTTGCTGACCCTTATCAGCATGATGCAACAAGGGAGACTGCTTCGAGGAGCCTCAACTTACCGACTCTTTAGGGTCTCTATTGTCTGTCAACAAATGCCGGTTCTGAACACAGTATGCAGGTGAACCTGGTCCGTTGAATAGATATTCCAAAGATGTCATTAATGAGCTGCAGCTTTCCATTTTTTCAGGCACTTGTTTTTTCAACCCAATTGACTTTTAACACATTGCGTTGCAATGAATTATATAGAATGGTAAGGAGAATCTATATCTTGAAAAGAGAAGAAGTCAAGACTATGATACAATAAGAGAGACGACTTCTCCCTAGGAAGTGGGAAAATCAACAGCAGCCTCTTGGGTCTTTATTGTCTGCGAACAAATAGAACCAGCCGTGATGAATGCTGGTTTTGATATCAGCAGGCAGCAGGAGCTGAATGAACCCGGTCCTTCAAAACAATATAAGTAACAGCAACACTATAATTAAAAACACAGTAAAATAATCACAAATGAAAATGATCTCTCTCAGAATGAATATATGTACAAACAACTTTGTAATTGAAAAACTAGGAAAATAATTAAATTTAAATATTGTCTATATTAACTCAGCAAAATCACAATGAAATGAAACTTACATTGAGAATATGATACTTGAATGAAGACATGGAATGAGAGATTTGCAATTCCATTTTCAGAAACTGATCATATGGATCATCATCGTCATCAACAGAGGCGTCACTCTCAGATCCAATAGACTCCGGTGCAAGGGGTGACTGAAGAAAGAGAAGGGACTATGGATGGACTAGTGAGTGGTGGTGTGCCGCGGAGGATAAAAGCCATTGTATATGAAAACAAGGTGATGTCACGCTTGTGTTTAAAAACAAAGTGAGACTATGTGATAGGATTGCCTTGAATCACAAGGATTTCCTTTTAGGAAGGTTTTATATTTTGAGTTTGAATCTATTTCCTAATTGTTTGATTCCTTATTTTTGAAAGATTTGGTTTTCCTAATTTGGTTGATTGTATTCCTTAGTTGGAAAGGAAACAAATTAGGAAAGTATATTTAATGATCACTATAAATAGAGTTGTCTCATAAAGAAGAAAGTATCCCGTCTCTTTGGGGTGGTGATCATTAGATTTGGTCATACCTAGTAGGGGTAATGATCATTGGGGTTGGGGTTCGCCATTATGCAGATTTCGAGTATGGAGGTTGAGGTCTCGCCATTAAGAAGATTTCGAGTATTGAGGTAAGGGTCTCGCCATTAAAGAGATTTCGAGTATTGAGGTTGGGATCTCGCCATTAAGGAGATTTCGAGTATTGAGGTTGGGATCTCGCCATAAGTAGATTTTGAATTGGGTTGTCTCACCATTAAGGAGATTTTGATTTGAGGTTGTCCGCCATTGTGGAGTTGTTCGCCTAAAAGAGATTCTGGTTGAAAAAGAAAGCAATTTTGTGTGGAGAGAGAGTGTTGTCTGAATGACTTATAATTCTTATTTCTCATAGTAAAGTTGTTATCTTTCCGTGGATTAGGCAATTTGCCGAACCACGTTAAATATAGTGTTTGTGTTTGGGCTGATTGTTTTGGTTGAATCGAATTAGGAACTAGGAAATATTTGGGATAAAATCGTAAATTTCCTAACACAATTGATTCATCGAATGTCAAACAATCCTGAATTTATAGTATATCACGGGAGGCGAACACGTGATGTGAGATAAATGAAATATGATGTATAATTTTTTTAAATAGTGGCATGTAATAAAATTAATGTTAAATTAGTTTATTGTATGATTTATTTTATTTTTATTTTTAATTTTAATAATTATTACATTTATTTTACCAAATTTTTGATATTTTGTGTTACTTTAAATAATTTGATAATTTTGATTAAACTTTAATCCTTAAATTTAGAATAAATGTTAAATTATAAATTTTGATGTTAATATTTATTTTCTTTTTATTTATATATTTTTTACTTTATTAAAAATAAAATTTGAGGATCAATAAAATAATTTGTGTAAAATTATTTCATCATATTTACTAATTAAAATATATATAATTAATTTTATAATCATTTTTACCATTCAACTACGTTTGAATATTCACGTTTTATTTAACCAGTTTCAAAATTTAATTATTTAAATCAGTTTATAATTTAATTTATTAAGATTTATATTTTTTTTATCCAATTTTATTTTTTTTATTATAATTTACTTTTCTCTCCATAGATGTTATTTGAAAATCTAACATATTTTTAATTTCATTATTCTCTTATCATTACCATTTTAATCCCACCTCATCCGCTTCTGCGATATTTATGGGGCATCTTCCTCATCTGCTTCTATCTCCTATACTTTCTCAGTGTCTTCCTTAGGAACCTACATATTAAGTTCTGTTTCTTGACATTTTTGAGTCACCACTTCCTGATTATATTTTGTTCCTTCATTGTTAAAACTCTCATTTCAGTTTCTATGTTCGAAATTGAGTGTCAGTAGGTTTTGTGTTTACACTCAAATTTTTATTACAACTGATTTTAAATTTTCATTACCACTTATTTCGGGTTCTATTATAGTAAAATCATCCATAACATATTCTGGTAAGTGTGTGGATTTTGTAATTTAAAAGTGCTGACTCCTAGATTTCTAAAAAAATATCTTGGCCTCAATAAAAGAAACATCTACAGAGACAATAAATCTTCTTTGAGTAACACTTATATCCGTTTTGACTCGTACAATAGTCTAAAAATACAC
Source organism: Cardiospermum halicacabum (assembly GCA_031304145.1). NCBI lineage: Eukaryota > Viridiplantae > Streptophyta > Magnoliopsida > Sapindales > Sapindaceae > Cardiospermum > Cardiospermum halicacabum. The sequence goes on along the minus strand of CM062391.1, from coordinate 24,664,136 downwards.
ACTTCTAGGTAGATTTCACTAGGCCTGACATTTCTCATTCTGCTGAAAAGCCTTTAAAAGGCTCATTGACACGCTCTCTTTCACATTTTAAGACGGTGACAAGAGTTAACCCGAAGAGTCTCAATTCGCTGGTTGATTTGGATTTCTCTCGTTGAGACTCCTGGAAATCGTTCCCAGCTACTTTAGGGTTGTCTGAACAATGTAGTTTGTGACAGCTAAATATATAGCTAAATATATAGGGCATCAGTAAATACCGTACCATACCGTACTTTATCACTCTATAATTTACAATTTTATCCTTAATAAGTTTTTCAATTTAAAAATATAGTTAATTTAAATATAATAATATAAAAATTATCATTATTTTAGAAATTAAAATTTAAAAATATAAAAGGCCTAAAAAAAATGGTATTATATTCTATGCTCTCAGTGTCCTAACTAGCTAGATACATCTTTATATAGAAACAACTTATTAAAAACATGGTTCCAAAACAAGTTTTCTTATTAAACAACTAAAATAACATAACAAACATTATTGAAAGACTAAGTCTTGAGGATCCATATAAAGTCTTTTATCACATAATTAACTGTTTGTTTAATATATCAATTAAATTCATATATTATATATTGAATTACTAATTATATAAAATTTAAATATGAATTGAATTAGAACATTTATAAATTAAAATATTAATTAATTAAGAGAAAGGCTTTTCATTAAATATATTTTAATTCAATTAAAATCCAATAAGACAATCCCATAAGACAGAAAGAACTGGAACAGGTATCGCTCTATCTTTTGTCTTAAAGCAGTTAAAACTTGAGTGGTATCTACTGTTGAACTGAACAATTATCACTCAAATATCTCCTTTTTGACCACTCATTACTTCATCAAACACTCATCGTTTTGACTCTTATCTTCCATCCATGCATGCTATATATTATACACAGTAGTCGAATTTGGAATAGATTCTTACTAGCTGATGGAGGAATAAGAAGATAGTAGGGCATGAACAAGGACCCACAAGGAATGTGTGGCGTGAAAATGTAGGTGATGTCCTTTACATGGAGCGGGTGGAAGCCTTGATGAATCAAGGCGTTGATCAGCAAATACCATTGTTTTGAGAGAAAATTACCTGAGTGAACCAATTGAGCTGTAGTTGAAAACAGAGGTTCTGTATGAATGTAGGTAAAAAAACCACCATAATTGAAAAAACAACCGAATAATCAAATACAACAAAATCCAACAAATTAAATAGAAATGAAAACTTACTTTTAGAATTACATATTTAAATGAAGACAAACCGGGAGAAATTTCTAATTCCAGCATTCAATAGAACAGGAAATAGTCATCATTGTTATCTTCAACAGAGGCATCTGTCTCGGATTGAAGCAAGTTTGGTGTAAGAATAGACATACCAGATCCTAATGGATGAGTGAAGACATGTAACTAGAGGAGTAAGAGGAGGTAGATTCGATGGATCTGATGAGTGTGCAAAGGAGGATGGCGGCTGTTTGTGTAGGTTATAGAAGAAGCTATGAACGAGATTTTACATCCCTGAATTTATAGCCTACGTTGGCATGTGGGCACCAGATGGGAGTTAGTGAACTTTAAATAAAAAAGCCAGTTCAATTCCTATTTATAATATTTTATTTTCAACAATATAGGTCTTTGATATATCAATTTAAAATTTAAAATTTAATTTATTAATATTTATTAATATATTTATTTTATCTAATTTTATTTTTATTGTAATTTAATTTTTATCTCAATAAATTTTATAGAGTTTCAACTTCAATTTTTATTTTATCTATTTTAAAAAATACATATTTAAATTAGTTTGTAATTCAATTCATTAATTTATTAATATAATTTGTAAATCTTATTTTATTAGTCTCCTACCACAATGCTATTTTTTAACTCTTAATAGAATTTTAATAAGACAATGGTAGAAAATATTATATTTGTTTTATAAACCAAATTGCATAATCACATTCTCTCCAATTATATTTAGTGGTAAAATATAATTTTTAAAAGCAAATTGAGGTGTATTTATTAAAATAATACAGTAAAAATAATATATATTTATATATTAAAGTGAGTTTTTAAAATTTTCAATTTTATAAAATTTGATTTTTTTAGAAAAAGTCATTAAAAATATGATGAATTTTGAAAAAGATTCAAAAATAAATTTTTTCTAACTTTTTTTTTTATTTTTTTTATTATAAAAGAGTCTAATTAAAATTTAATATGAAAAGCTAACATGTTTTTAAAATAGAGTTTGTAACTTAAAGTCAAATATTAAATGGTTTTAATATAATGACTAAATTTTAATATGTAATTTTATTTTATGATCTTAGTATGGCAATGTTATAATATATTTTCTAAATATGGTGGTATATAAAATTTATTAATCATTACATACTACCAAATAATATTTAAATATATAGTAATTTTTAAGAAAATTTTACTTGTACATGTAAAAATAATAAATTAAAATATATATTATATTATATCATATTAAAGAGATATTTTATTTTTAAACCTTATAAATTTTGATTTTAATTTATGTACTAATTTTAAACAATTACTGAAATATGTTTTTTTTTTTTAAAATCTAAAATAAATTTGTGCAATATAATCTATTTAATCTACCATCATTAAATGTGATTTGAAAATCTAACATATTTTTCAAAATAAAAATTTTAAATTTTATTTTTATGATTTTTTTAAAATTAATTTATAAATTTAAACCAAATTTCATAATACTCATTTTTTAATTTTTCTAAAAATATTTTTAGTTATTTGTATAATATTTTATTTAAAATAAATTTCATTAACTAAAAATTCTAACGCCACTTTAATCTAGTTTGATTATTCAAATATCACTGTCATTTTAAACACATAAACCAAAAGATGCATCACTGGCTTATCTATAGAAGAAGTTATTCCATAAAATTGTGAAATGTAAAAACCAAAATATTCTCTTTATTTTAGACCGCATGGTATTTTTAATATAATATTTTGTATGTTGAAACTTACACTACATGATCAACAACCAACAAAAGCATTAAATGTTCATTGTATATCCTTTATCTCTTTTGCTCTGTTCATAAAAGAATTTGTTATTTGTTTTTTCCTTTATTTATTTATTTTTTTAATTAAATAAAAAAATTCTTAATATGTGTGGCATAATTATTATGAGCAGTGATACATGTGGTATTTATTATTGATATTAAAGTACTTTGCCACAATTATTGGAGAAATTATGCCGGGTTCTCCACGTCACCTGTCCTAGTTGGAGAACCCGCCCAATTATCATGAGGCGGAAAAAAAAATTAATTAATGTTCTTTTAAAACCAGATCTCTTTCTTCCTCCCATTATTCATGATTTATTATTATTATTATTATTATTATTATTATTATTTTTACATTGATTTCTCCAAATTCTTTCTTTCACACACATTTCTCGTCATCTCCATCTCCAATAACTTTTCAATTTATTTTTGGTGGTTAGTATAATATGCTCTCTTAGAATAAAAGATCAACTCTGAACTCCACAAGAAGCAATTTTTAATAAAAATATAAACAACCAATTAAATAAACGAAAAAAAACTTTTCAAAGAGAAAATACAAAGTTTCAACTTTTAACAACTTCTACTGACACACAATTATTTTCAACCATGATGAAAAATTAAAAAATATGTCGAAACCAACACCGATCTTTACGAAGGAGAAGAGAGAAAAGCCATTAACATTCACCACTAAAATAAAATAAAGAGAGATAAAAGCAATTAATATAAAATAAAGAGTGGTTGGAGTTCGAGACCACGAGAATAACGATGGTAAATAAATACGTTTACAATTAAACTTATTTTTTTAATTTTTAATGATATGTACCATATCACGTGTCTCGTGAATAATTTGGTGGGTTCTCCAACTAGGATAAGTGACCTAGAGAACCCGTCCTAGGCACAATTTCTCAGTTATATGTGGTCTTTAGGGTTGAAATTAAAGTACTTGAACATTTTAAATTCTATATGAGTAGCTCAATTGTTTCTAAAATCTAATTGAAAGCTGTCTTTTATCACTCTTCTCTGACATATAAATTTATTTTATAAGAGTTTAGAAAAATATATGTGAATAAGCTTGTGTTGAAGATATACTATTATATATCTCTTTATGAATAGTAATTGACCAATGTTATTATATACTCAACAAATTTAGGGGTAGTTTAAGTGTTTAAAATTTGGGTAAGATATTAAAATTAATAGTGGTATTAATAATTTGAAAAGTCGTAATAGTTTACAATTTGAATTAATTTTTAGATTAATTATTATAATGAAAGTTTGATAATATAATAATAATTACAGTTAAAATGTATATATAAAAAATAAAAATGATTGTAATTATTAAATTTATATTTAATAATATTAAATCTAATTATATTCAAGATCTTTAAAATCATATTTTTAAAAAATATACTTAAAATAGTAATTTAGATAATTCACATTAGGTTTTTAACAAAATTATTTAAATTAGCGTTTGTTAAAATGTTAAACGATATTTTTAAAAAAATCACTTTGATATATATATATATTTTATATTTATATTTATATATTTAAATTTTAAGTTCGATACACATTACTCAAATTATAAATATAAATTTAACAGAAATTTAATATTTATTAGATATATTAATATTTTCGTGTTAATTTTTATCTTATCAAAAATAATTTTATTTATTTATTTACTGCCTTGTTAGATAAATATTCATACTATTTTAAAATCTTCTTTGAACTACTTATTTTATTTATAGAGATATGTTATGGTACAATAAGATACTTTATGAATGCCGTAGTAATATTATTGATATATTAAATTAATTGATTTATTATAAGTAAAACTATATATTCCACGTTGAGGTTTGATAGTAACTAAACACTAATGATAGAAAAAAAATAATGAAGGTATTTCTTTCAACTTTAGTAATTTTTCATTTAACTTTATAGTATCTAGCATCTATATAATAATCGACCTGTCACATATGTATACTACACGTACCATTATTTAAACTTCGATAAAAAAAAATACTCATATAAATTCTATTAAAACACATCATTCTTTTCAGAATATTTATAAAATTTTTTATTAGTTATAGTCCATTAAAAATTATAATTGTAATGTATCAAACTAGTTCATTGAACTTCAACTGCTGAATGGACCGGTTAAAGATATGTCACCATCACCTTTTTGTTTTGGAAAGGATTGATTTCAATTAGAAGGGTTTAAAACAAAATACATATTTTAAGGTTTCACTAATGTATGAATACTTTATAATATAAATTATTAGAAATATAGTAGATAAATTATTGAAAAAGAAAAACACGACAAATTTAAAAACCACAACTATACTCCTTGAAATTAAATCATTGTTATTTAATTTGGCCTATACAATCGCTCATTCTCCTCCCCCTTCGTCTCGTCGGCCTCTGTCGCATCTGTCTCTCCCTTCAATTCTGCTGCATTCATTCTGCCTCCACCTCCACCTCACCTCATCCCCCTCCTTCATCGCTTTTATTTCTTTGAATGTGACTTTGGTCACCTCCTTCATTACCATCTCGCCTTTCTTCACTCCTCATTTCTCGATTCCTCTTAGTTCACTTCTTGATTCTCAAATATTAATTGACTATATTCTACTCCTCTTTTATGAATTCTAAAATTTCATTAGAGTTAATTTGTTATAAGGATATCAATTTTGTTCTCTTATTTGTCTTTATTTTTTAGTACTAAATTAGAGTTTAATTAATTACTGTATTTATAATTTGGTTGTGGTTTAATAATTTTAGCTGTTGACTATAGAATGTGTGATTTTAAATTCAAAAAAGTGAAGAAGATAACATTACCATGGTTGTTTAAGAATTAAAGTACTTATATGGATTTCATTAGTTTTTTATATTAGATCATGTTTTGCTATGTTGTTGGTAACATATGGAGCTTTATACTGTAAGGACTATGGTGTATTTGGATATGTTTTATATAGAATTTGGTCATGCAGTAAGAATCATGATTTTACTATATTGATTAAATCTAACTTATGGATTTTATTAATTACTGTTGTTTATTTTGATTTGTTTCATATAGAATATTTTCTTTGTTAGATTGATTTGGTTTTAATTAGTTAGATTATTTTCTATTTTTTTTAGTTTAATTGTCTTTATATTTTTTAATAGGTTTATACAAGACCTGGGTTAAAATGAATTTAGATTTTTAGGTTGTGAGGCTTCCAATAAACATTCACAATTCTACACCCAAGGTCAGAGTTTTTGACAACTTCTCAGAAACAGTGGACGAGGCTGCATGAACGTGAGATGTAGTGTTTAGTTGATTTTGGAATGGAGAACAAAAAAAAAGTATCATCTATAAGATAGTGATAAGTTTAGAATTTACCTATATTTTGATGTATTTTATGAGCTTAAATAAGTGGAAATTGAGTTTAAGAGTTGAAATATTGAATGGATTTCTAGTAGTTCTATACTATTTTGTTGAGACAGGGACTTGGATGAAAAAAGTGAGAAAATAAGATGAAATAAGCAAAAATTAGGAACTAGAGGGATCAAAATTGAATTTCATTCAAAGTCCAAGATAATGGCGAAATGTTATACAAAAAGAATATGTTGCCTAGCAGTCTTGCCTGCACGATCAGAGAAGACGACGACATAAGGAGTAATATTCAACAACATCGCCTTATGAGGAAATTCAAGAAGACAAAGTAAAGATATCTCACCTACATAATTTTGCCATACTTGGTGAAATCCTAAGGCAGCAAAAAGAAATGTCGTTTACACATAGGCGACAAACCAAGGGCTAAATGTTGAACATCGTCTAAGGGAGAAGTATTAAAATGCCGATATTTTGCCTATCTCGCCATAAGGCAATATACATAAGGCGAGAAGAAGTTTAATCGCATAATTGATGGCGACATGGAAGGTGATGGTAAAGAGTATTTTGCCTAAAAAACTTGTTATCTGACAAACAAGTTTAGCGAAGAAATAGAATATCGTTTGAGTTCAAGCAAAGGAATAGGCGACATAAAGGAGTTATTTTGTACTTCACCTATTTTTGTTTCTTTCTTAGTTTAATTTCAAAATTGCCATTGAGAAAAACTCTATAAATAGGAACTCAGTCGAGGTAATAGAACCTTTTGACATTTAAAGATATTTTCTAGAATATTCTGTTCTTTCATTTTAGATCTTGTTGTGAGAAGCTTCTTAGAGAAGTTTTTGTGCTCTGTTTTTCTATGATCTCAGAGATTTAGCTTGAAGTGAAGAAGTGGAAATAGTTATAGAGTGCAACTTCCAACTTCCCTGGTAAGATTTAGGTCTTTTGAGCATGATGAAGATGTTTATGAACTGTATTGTAAATGAAAAAGTAATTGTGCTTAGCTAATAGTTTTGTTGATTTACTCAGATCTATTTCTATATCAACTTTTGATTGTATGATTTGTGTTCATTCATAGCCAGATTTGCTTAGTTTTCATGAACCTATTGAATTACGAGAACGAGAGTTAAGTAATCTTGTTATTGCGATGCTTAATTTAGTCCATAGATGGCAATTAGGTATCAGATCTAAGAACAAAGGATCATTGTACTAGAGATAGACAATAGATCACATTTTCAATAGATTGTTGATCAGTTAGTTTTGTTATAGTATAGAGATAGATGCAACCTTTTAGCTGAGATTTGTTAATTGAATCGAGAGATCTGTAACAGGTCATTGATGATGATCTAGGTTGTAAATCTGAAGTTTCAAGTTAAATTGTGCAATCAAATTTGGTCTAGGAATAGAGATCTGTAAATCAACTTGATTCTGTGTTAGATTATTGAAAATAGAATGCAAAACTTCAATGCGATTGTTATGATTGTCAAATGTGTCTAAAATTCATATTACATCTTTTGAGCTTTTCAATTCTATATCTGATCAATTCTTTTTACAATTCAATTTAGATCTCAATCGAATCCCTTCTTTCCAAGTAAAACAATCCATGTGGAGACAATATCTTTAAAACGACAATTAGACATTGATAGGAATTCTATTTTGTTTGTGTTATTTTATGTGTCAGAAAAATCCTCATCAATTTCTTGGCACCATTTCCGGGGATTGTTGTTTTTAATTTTGATATTTACATTGGATTGTACTAACGGTGCTATTTATATATTCTTTTCAACTT